>CAMRHE010000828.1:270000-423083 GCA_947044405.1 Leptodactylus fallax
CTATATGTACAATATATACACTGTATACAATATATACTATATGTACAATATATACACTGTATACAATATATACTATATGTACAATATATACACTGTATACAATATATACTATATGTATAATATATACACTGTATACAATAAATATATATATATGTACAATATATACACTGTATACAATATATACTATATATACAATATATACACTGTATACAATATACAGTATACTATATATACACATTATATACACTGTATACAATATATACTTTATGTACAATATATACACTGTATACAATATATACTATATATACAACATATACACTGTATACAATATATACTATATATACAATATATACACTGTATACAATATATACTATATGTACAATATATACACGTGTACACATATATATACTATACATACAATATATACACTGTATACAATATACACTATATGTACAATATATACACTGTATACAATATACACTATATGTACAATATATACACTGTATACAATATATACTATATGTACAATATATACACTGTATACAATATATACTATATGTACAATATATACACTGTATCACATACACTATATGTACATATACATACTATATATAATATATACACTGTATACAATGTACAATATATATATATATATATATACATACGTGTACAATATATACTATACGTACAATATATACACTGTATACAATATATACTATATGTACAATATATACACTGTATACAATATATACTATACTGCAAATATATACACTGTATACAATATATAGTATATGTACAATATATACACTGTATCATATACTACATATATATACTATATATACAATATATACACTGTATACAATATATACTAATATACAATATATATATATATACTATATATACATGTATACAATATATAATATACTATATATATACATTATATACACTGTATACAATATATACTATATGTACAATATATACTATATGTACAATATATACACTGTGTACAATTTATACTATATAAATATATACCTGTATACAATATATACTATATATACAATATATACAATGTATACAATATATATGTACAATATATACACTGTATACAATATATACTATACGTACACCATATATACACTGTATACAATATATACTATATGTACAATATATACACTGTATACAATATATACTATATACAATATATACACTGTATGCATGACACTATATGTACAATATATACTATATATACAATATGTCACTGTATACAATATATACTATATATACACATTATATACACTGTATACAATATATACTATATGTACAATATATACACTGTATACAATATATACTATATGTACATATATACACTGTATACAATATATACTATATGTACAATATATACACTGTATACAATATATACTATATGTACAATATATACACTGTATACAATATATACTATATGTACAATATATACACTGTATACAATATATACTATATGTACAATATATACACTGTATACAATAGATACTATATGTACAATATATACACTGTATACAACAACAGTATACTATATATACAACATTATATACACTGTATACAATATATACTATATGTACAATATATACACTGTATACAATATATACTATATGTATAATATATACACTGTATACAATATATACTATATGTACAATATATACACTGTATACAATATACAGTATACTATATGTACAATATATACACTGTATAAACAATATATACTATATGTACACATATATACACTGTATACAATATATACTATATGTACAATATATACACTGTATACAATATATACTATATATACAATATATACACTGTATACAATATATACTATATATACAATATATACACTGTATACAATATATACTATACGTACAATATATACACTGTATACAATATATACTATACATACAATATATACACTGTATACAATATATACTATATGTACAATATATACACTGTATACAATATATACTATATGTACAATATATACACTGTATACAATATACACTATATGTACAATATATACTATATATACAATATATACACTGTATACAATATACACTATATGTACAATATATACACTGTATACAATATATACCATACATACAATATATACACTGTATACAATATATACTATATGCACAATATATACACTGTATACAATATATACTATATGTACAATATATACACTGTATACAATATATACTATATATACACTTTACCATTATTGTGTTATTAGGAACAGATTTAGCAGATGGAGCCGATTTCTTTTCTAGTCTGATACTGCTGCCTTCTATAGGTAAATCTGTATATAAATCTTGACATCATCTTTTGCTAGACCAGATGACAATCTCAGCTCTGCTACATGACATGTCTAATAGTTCGATACCAAACCAATCCCAGCCCTGTAATATATCTCACAAGCTATATTACATGTGCTATAATGTGACAGCCCGGCCTCGGCCGCCTCCTCTATGTCACATCTGTATACTCTATACATCCTTTACACTAAGCTGAACACATCTGCACTCACTCAGCCTTGCTTTGCCTGTACACGTCAGCTCTGCTATATTATATGAGCGCGTATCTTTAGTATTTGCTAAAGCTAAAGCTTTGGTGACAGCCGTGTATAACAGTTTGCCTGCATTTGACAAACTCGTCTCTGCTGCACCTTTATAAACTCAGCGTTGTGACTAATGGACATAGCAGAGCAGCTACTTATAGTAAGAACACAACAGGATAGGTGATATGTACCCCACTGATGGGACCCTCAGAATAATGACAATGGGGCTCCCATCACCCCCTGCTTGGCTTTACTTTTCCTCCATTGATCTCTGTGGGACCGTAGAAGAAAAGCTGAGTACTCTGCCAGAATACCCTCATAGAGGTGAATGGAGCAGGAATGTGCCCGACCAGCACTGAATTCAAGCACGGGTACACAGAACCCCCATTTTGTGATTGGGACCCCCACCAATCCAACATGCATGCTCCATTCTATTTATAGGGAATACATTTTGTCTACATAAAACCCCTTCTATATGTAACTTCACACATTTGTATAACTATACAAATCCACTCTGCTACATCTGGCACACTTAGCTCTGCTACATCAGTTCACCTTGAGTCTTATAACTTGCAGCAATATGAAATGACAAAAGCCAATGAGAAAGTCATGATGTGTCAAGTTAAACTCTGCTACATCTGTCCATACGGTCAACTTTACTACATCTGTCTATATGGTCAACTCTGCTTCATCTGTCCATATGGTCAACTCTGCTACATCTGTCCATATGGTCAACTCTGCTGCATCTGTCCATATGGACAATGCTGCTACATCTGTCCATATGGTCAACTCTGCTACATCTGTCTATATGGTCAACTCTGCTACATCTGTCCAGACAGTCAACTCTGCTACATCTGTCCATATGGTTAACTCTGCTACATCTGTCCAGACAGTCAACTCTGCTACATCTGTCCATATGGTTAACTCTGCTACATCTGTCCAGACAGTCAACTCTGCTACATCTGTCATTTTATACATTAGCACGCTGCAAACTCCACCACTCGACATCTCAGCTCTGCTACATCTTATTATCTAAAATCAGCTTTACTACTGTCCTGTCCTGCATATGAGAAACTCATCTTTGCAACAGCTGTTCATATCAGCTCTGCTGAAGATAACAAATTCATCTCTACTACAACTACAGTGTCTACACCCAGGTCTCCTACATTTCTCTAAAATCAACTTGCATCAGTTCTGCGCCATTGCCACATCAGTACACGTTCAGCTCTGCTACATCTGCCTATTATAGTATATGGAATAGATACACGTATGCAGGATAATGTCCGTACTCTACCTGGCAGGACCAGAGGAGCGGCAGCTTCTAGAAATTTAGCAAACTGGGCTGAACGATCCTGAAGTCTCCGGAATATAATATTGTGTTATTTCATCTCCAATGACCACAAAGACTCATCTCTGACCATGGACATCACTTTATAATGTACAAGTGGCCGCAAAAGTACGGCTGAAATCTCCCCCAGGAGAGAAACTTACAGAATGTGGAGAAAATTGTTCTCTTTTTATGATTTTTAATGATTTCTTCATCTTCTATCCGGCATGAAACACAAATCTGATGCTAACAAATTAACCATGAAGGGCACGGACCGCACTTGGGTCTGTTTGGCATCTCTGGGCATTGTAGCCATCAGCAAGTGAGGGGTTAAAATGTTATTAATGTAACCCTCCCCCCCCCCCCTCACCTTTTTATTGTGAATCGGCTCCTGCGTTCTGTGGAAAATCTGTAGATTATTCCTGTAATGTCTTAGATATAAACATCAGGCGAAGAAAATCTATCTGCTCGATATTAATAGGGAATGAAAGCGTCATATACAACATAGGCAGTAATAACATAGGCGTCCAGGATGTCGCCACACCAGTGCCCGCACCTCCAACATACAGCTCCAGCAGTGCAGAATAAGGACAAGGTATATAAGTTATACATCATATAATACATAGCAAGTGGACTCAACTGCTGTATACATTACTAATCCTGTACAAGGAGTTACATCCTGTATTATACTCCAGAGCTGCACTCACTATTCTGCTGCTACAGTCACTGTGTACATACATTACATTACTTATCCTGTACTGATCCTGAGTTACATCCTGTATTATACTCCAGAGCTGCTGCCTCACTATTCTGCTGGTACAGTCACTGTGTACATACATTACATTACCTATCCTGTACTGATCCTGAGTTACATCCTGTATTATACCCCAGAGCCGCACCCACTATTCTGGTGGGGCAGTCACTGTGTACATACATTACATTACTTTCCCCTGTCCTGTCCTGGGTTTTTTCCTTTTTTTTCCCCCCCCCCCCCCCCCCTTTTCTTGTGGGGGCGCTGTTTTTCTTTCCTTTCTTTCTATCCTGTACTGATCCTGAGTTACATCCTGTATTATACTCCAGAGCTGCACTCACTATTCTGCTGGTGCAGTCACTGTGTACATACATTACATTACTTATCCTGTACTGATCCTGAGTTACATCCTGTATTATACTCCAGAGCTGCGCTCACTATTCTGCTGGTACAGTCACTGTGTACATACATTACATTACTTATCCTGTACTGATCCTGAGTTACATCCTGTATTATACTCCAGAGCTGCACTCACTATTCTGCTGGTACAGTCACTGTGTACATACATTACATTACTTATCCTGTACTGATCCTGAGTTACATCCTGTATTATACTCCAGAGCTGCGCTCACTATTCTGCTGGTACAGTCACTGTGTACATACATTACATTACTTATCCTGTACTGATCCTGAGTTACATCCTGTATTATACTCCAGAGCTGCACTCACTATTCTGCTGGTACAGTCACTGTGTACATACATTACATTACTTATCCTGTACTGATCCTGAGTTACATCCTGTATTATACTCCAGAGCTGCGCTCACTATTCTGCTGGTACAGTCACTGTGTACATACATTACATTACTTATCCTGTACTGATCCTGAGTTACATCCTGTATTATACTCCAGAGCTGCACTCACTATTCTGCTGGTGCAGTCCCCCCCCCGCACCGTACAATACATTACATTACTTATTCTGTACTGATCCTGAGTTACATCCTGTATTATACTCCAGAGCGCGCTCACTATTCTGCTGGTGCAGTCACTGAGTACATACATTACATTACTTATCCTGTATTATACTCCAGAGCTGCACTCACTATTCTGCTGGTACAGTCACTGTGTACATACATTACATTACTTATCCTGTACTGATCCTGAGTTACATCCTGTATTATACTCCAGAGCTGCGCTCACTATTCTGCTGGTGCAGTCACTGTGTACATACATTACATTACTTATCCTGTACTGATCCTGAGTTATATCCTGTATTATACTCCAGAGCTGCGCTCACTATTCTGCTGGTCACTGTGTATATACATTGCGTCCTGTATTATACACCACTGTCACTTTTGTTCATTTTTGCACCCACATTTTAACTGATTTCTTCCCATTGACCTATAGATATTGGGCTGGCTATAGACCTGGCTATTGACTAATAAAGATGACAGTGACTCATTGAAGCTGCAGAATCTTTATTTACAAGTATTTACAATCATCTGTACATGAGATCGATGCTTCAGATTTGTTTCCACATTCGATGAGGACAGGGATGGACGACCCCGCTAGGGCTTTGTGTTTGTTCTTTGCAAGTCATAAAGGGACTTTGCTCTCCATATACATCTCATTGTCAGCCCTGTGAATCTTCTTATAGCTAATAAGTTTTCCATTGCTGGAGAATAACAAATTAGACACAGACCATTACACACCTGCTCGGCCACTCATCCATAGGATGGATATAGGTGATGTGGGAAAGTGACAGAAGACAGAAATCCATAGATTTGACAAAGTCAATATCATCATCCTATCTGCCATAGTGCAATATGGCACAAAAGGATATTGGCCACATAGACCAACACTTTGAGAACCCGAGAGAGAGGGATATTACAATAATAAAACTATGTTGCAACTTTTCCAACTGGAAATGAAGGGGTTAAAGGGCAAGTGTGCGGAGGGATATTCCTTTAAAGTAAATGTGCACCTAATAATACCATGTTTTTCTGATACAGTATATAGACATAGTATAGAGATAGAGGGGAATTATAATTTATTTTACCTTCTGCAGCCACCACTAGGGGGAGCCCAGTACATAGAGATTTATACAACTGTCATAGTAGTCAATAGGAGCTGTAAAAAATGTTGATGCAGTAATCTGCCCCTAGTGGTGGATGCTGAATAATGCTTTCATTCTGCATGGAAGCAGAAGTTGTTTAGTGCTGGGTCCTTTGTTGAGCACGGGCCCCATAGGAGCTGTGCTTAGAGGCAATGAAACATCAGTATGTGATCCTAATATAACACCGATCCCAGGTAATGTCCTCATTAATACAGCAGATAACCCTCAGATATCTTCAGGGTCTGTCCTTCCCCCTCCCCTATCTGTGCTATTATTTCTTTGCACCATATGGCAGCATAACTCTGTTCCACTGGTAACACAAGCCCCGATACATTTACCCAGACTGCTAGTGCCGCTGCGTAGTTTCTCCTCCAGGACTGTAGACACCACATCATAAATTCCAGAAGCTGGACAATATCCATGGACTTACAGTCACCATCACATTCAAAATTTTGCAAAAAATGGCAAAAAAATTGCTGCATCTGCGACTACAGTGAGATAGTTGAATAGTTTTGCATTCATTTATTTTGTCTTTTTCCCCGATCATATATGTAGATGACATGATAGAAATTTGGTATCAAATGATTTTTTTAAAATCTTTTTCTGCTTTTTTCTGTGATTCAATAAGGTACGAAAGGGAGTGAATACTTTTTAGACTACACCAGTAAACGTGGTACAAAAATAGCATGATTTCACATCTTTTTCTGCAATTTCACTTCCCAAAAATTAACTTGCAGGTGGTAAGAATTGTTGTATACGTAGTTACATTTTGTTACATAAGTTTTTGGTTTTTTTTAAATTTTCATTTTGCTCAATTTTTAAGAATATTTTAAGCTATTTATGAACTTTTTGTGTGTCCTCCTGTTGATCCAGAAGAAAGTAAAAACAAAACACAGCCAACAAACAAAAAATAAAACATAAGACGTCAGCCAGTTTATATCCTTCCTGATCGAGAATGGATCAGGAGTCAGAGAAAGTCTACTTAGTATTCAAGTCCTGCTCAAAAAGTTAGCTTGTGAAGGTAAACCTACCATTTGTGGTTCCCTCAGTGACCTGGGCCACTCCAAAAATTTCTGAGAACCGAAGTATTTGCATAAAAGAGAAGAAGAGGAAGAGATGTCACCCTTGAAGCATTGTTTTTGATATTTTTGCTTGTCTTTGTGGTTGCCATGTGGTTTACTGCGTACTGGTTGTAGTCATACAGTGTCTGATATTGTTTTTATAGTCTTTAATTTTGGCTGTTCTGGATGTTCCTTCATGAATACGGAGGATAATTTCCTCTTCGATAAGCTATACTTCTGTTGCAGTGACTTCCAGGCTTGGTAGAAGCCTTGATCCACAGAAGTAGACAAGAAGTAGAAGATGAGAGGATCCAGAAAGGCGTTGCAAGCGCTCGGCAGGAGAGCCGCCTGGCGCCATGACACACTCTCGTGTTGTACGAAACCAACAACGTGAGAAATATTGTAAGGGGCAAAACAGATAATGAAAACAGTCAAGGTGGTCACTGCAACTTTGGTGGCTCTCTTCTTGTGTTTGACGTGCATGCAACATCTCATTAGGATTTGGATACAACGGGTATAACAAAAGATAGTGATAGCCAAAGGCAGGAAGAATAAGACAATGGAAAGCTCCAGTCTTGTTGGCAAGATCAAATCCAACTGTTCTTCTGTGAAATTGTCATAGCAGACCACCTTGTCGTCATTGATTTTGGAAAGGAACGTTGCAAATTCACCATTTTGAGAAGTCTCCAAGACGAACACAAAAGACACATGGGCAAACACAATGGTCCAGAGAGATATACAAATAAGGAAGGAGTACTTGGGCTTCTTGTAAATTTTGTACTTGATAGGAAAGGCAACACTCAAGTATCGTCCAATACTCACAGCGGTGAGGAAAAGAGCGCTTGCGTATATGGTGCTGAAGTGGACAAAGTTATAGAGAGGACACAGGATTTCGGGAAGTGTCCAACTATGAAGAAAAGTCTCCATTATTTTTACTGGTAAGAAGATGATGAACACAAGGTCAGAGACGCAAAGGTTAATCATGTAGATGAGATTTGGGGTCAACCTACTTTGAGCCTTCTTGAAGAAAATGTAAAACACCAGTAGATTGGATGGCAAGCCAAGAAACATGGTCATCACATAAATCACCAGAGCCAGGGTATCCAGATACATCTTAGAGGTGTCCATTGGTTGTCTGGAAAAATGTGGATGAAAACATCTCTACTGTTCTTGGTAAAGACAGGATATGAAATGGGCAAGAGGTCCAGGCTCAGTAAAACCTTTCCACCGTTTTGTAGATACTGCTTCTTAGCTCAACTTATTGGTCAAAATCTGAAGGGGACTTGGTTACTTGGACCAAATGTCAATGTTGGCAAACCATTGTTTCTGTGTAGCCACAAACACAAAGATGAATTCATGGTCCACATTCGGGAAGATGGTTCCAATGCTTAGGAGAAGACAACCCTGATTCTTGTCTCAGGTAGAAGATGAAGATGACTGATGTGTTCTTCAGAAAACCAGAATATCATGAATGAAGAATTAAACACCTGGATCCCAACCAATCAATCTCTTATTTTTGTCCTGTAAATGGATGGGAAATGGTCCAGAAAGATTGCTGATCTCCACTAACATTTTGTTCAACGAGCTCTGATAACAACCCTACCTTAACTAAGAGCCCATAAAGTCATAAATTCATAACTGGTTCTATAACGTGACTTTATATCAAATATTGAAAGGCTGCCAAGGAAATGATAAGCCTTGAAGAGTTTTTATGGAGTCTGAAAGGAGAAAAAAATGTGCACCATTTAGCACTACAATTCTATTCCACTGGTAATGCCACTGCTTAGCTTCTCCTTCAGGACATTGTAGGATCCACATCACAAATTCCAGAAGCTGGAAAATATCCATTGATTTATAGTCACCATCATATTCAACAAGGATTGAGAATTTTTGCAAAAAATTTGAAAAAAAAACCCCATAGTTGGATCCTCAACTACAACAATGCTGGAGACCGGAACTTAGAGACTCACGACTGTAGTGGATGCCAGGTTTGATGGTCTATCGCAGGGGGTGAGTAATTTTGCATTCAGTTATCTTGTCCTACTCCCTGGTCATGGATGTAGATCACGTTAGAGATTTGTGATCTAATGATATTTTTTTTTTTACTGCTGATTTTTACTGTGATCCAATGGAGATACATAATAAAATACAAATGGGTATGAACGCTTTTTAGAATATACAAGCAACTCTGAACCAAAAATAACCTGATTTCACCTCTTTTCTGCTGAACGTAATTTCACTTCTCAAAATTTAGCTTACAAGTACAAAGTGTTGCATAAAGAGTTACATTATGTTACATCATTTTTTATATTTTATTTTTACGAAATTTTGGAATGTTTTTAAGCTAAATTTTCTAAATGTAAAAAAATTCCCTCCTGATCAAAGCTGGATCAAGATTCAGAACAATTCTAGATAATATCAAAAAGTTAACTCATGAGTCTAAACCTACCATTTCTGTCCAATGGATAGATCCAGTGATTCGGAACACCCCAAATATTAACCCCAACCAAAATATTTGCAAAAATGTCATTTTATGGTCAATTCCATGGAAGTGTCTTCCTTTAAACATTGTTTTTGATGTTTTTGCTTGTCTTTATGGTTGCTCTGTGGTGTAGTTATACAGTGTCTGATATTGTTTTTATAGTCTTTACTTTTGGCTGGTCTGGATGTTCCTTTATGAACACCGAGGAGAGTTTCCTCTTCGATAAGCTATACTTAAACTGCAGTGACTTCCAAGCTTGGTAAAAGCCCTGATCCTCAGAACTAGACAAAAAGTAGAAGATGAGAGGATCTAGGAAGGCATTACAAGTGCTTGGCAGGAGAGCCGCCTTGCGCCATGAAACACTTTTCTGTTGTATGAACCCAACAACATGCGAAATATTGTAAGGAGCAAAACAGACAATGAAAACAGTCAAGGTGGTCACTGCAACTCGTGTGGCTCTCTTCTTATGCCTGATGTGCATGCTACATCTCATTAGGATTTGGATACAACGAGTGTAGCAAAAGGTAGTGATAGCCAAAGGCAGGAAGAATAAGACAATGGAAAGCTCCAGTCTTGCTGGTACGATCAAATCCAACTGTTCTTCTGTGAAATTGTCATAGCAGACCACCTTGTCGTCATCAATTTTGGAGAGGAACATTTCAAGGTAGCCATTTTGGGAAGTTTTCAAGACGAACACAAATGACACATGGGCAAACACAATGGTCCAGAGAGATATACAAATAAGGAAGGAGTACTTGGGCTTCTTGTAAATTTTGTACTTGATAGGAAAGGCAACACTCAAGTATCTTCCAATACTCACAGCGGTGAGGAAGAGAGCGCTTGCGTATATGGTGCTGAAGTGGACAAAGTTATAGAGAGGACACAGGATTTCGGGAAGTGTCCAACTATGAAGAAAAGTCTCCATTATTTTTACTGGTAAGAAGATGATGAACACAAGGTCAGAGACACAAAGGTTAATCATGTAGATGAGATTTGGGGTCAACCTACTTCGAGCCTTCTTGAAGAAAATGTAAAATACCAGTAGATTGGATGGCAAGCCTAGAAATATGGTCATCACATAAATCACCAGAGACAGGGTATCCAGATACATCTTAGAAGCATACATTGGTCGTCTGGAAATATATGGATGGAGACATCTTTGCTGTTCTTGATAAAGACAGGATATAAAACGTGCAAGAAATCCAGGATCAGTAGGACATTTCCACCATTTTGAAGACAATTCTGCTTCTTAGCTGCAGGTGTTGGTCAAAATCTGAAGATGACGTGATTATATGGACCAAATGTCAATGACTGATCTTGTGTAGCCAAAAACAGACGTATCAACACATAAGGATGAATTCGTGCTCCACATTCGTGAGGAGGGTTCCACTGCTTATGAGAAGACATCCCTGATTCTCGTCTCAGGTGGAAGATGAAGATGACATACTTGTTCCTCCACAGAGCAGAATATCATGGATAGCTTTGAATGAAGTGTTAAACACCTGGATCCCAGCCAATCAATCTCTTATTTTTGTGCTGTAAATGGATGGGAAATGGTCCAGAAAGATTGCTGATCTCTACTAACATTTTGCTCAGCGAGCCCTGACAACAACCCTACCTTAACTAAGAGCCCATAAAGTCATAAATTCATAACTGGTTCTATAACATGACTTTATATCTAGTATTGAAATACTGCCAATGAAATGATAAGCCTTGAAGAGTTTTATGTGGTCTGAAAGGAGAAAAAAAAATCATTGAAGCAGGATGGAGAGAGCGTTAGCTGGTACTAAATCGCAGGCATATGACCGGCATTGGTGACACTTAGGGACTGTTGCTAGGAAAGCAAAGCTCCAGATACACAAGACATCCGAACTGAGTAAACAGAAAGACCTTAGATAAGAGAAAATATCATCGACCATCATATACAATTACTACCAATGAGCGTGTCCTGATATGGCTTATGATACTTTTGGAAGTAAAGGAATTCAATATTGCTATGATAATGCCATCTTAGACTCCATAAATTGACTAAATAGGGTTTGCCTGACCCCAAAGCCCTCTTCTGAGGTTTCTGTTGGCCATCGTTGGCATGTATCATCTCACAAATACTAAACTTTCATGTACGTTTTTCCGTCTGGTGAGCCCCAGATGGTGCTCTAGATCTGTTCTTACTTAAGAGATGATGTTGGAACCCCAGTCAGACATTTTGAACAGACCTCTGGATTATTTGGAGATTTCTTGGAAAGGTTGTGGCAAAAGTCTCTTAGTTTTATTTCTAATATAAAATCGGTACATCTTAGGGGAACCGGCCCATAATACAGCACCTCATCCAGGTTATGTTGCATTTGGAAGAAAGAGATTTTCTTGACCCGATTACTTTGCCACCCGGACCACCTGATCAAAGTCAGTTCCTTAACCATACTATTTTGCCTGTGGACCTCACTTGTTCAAAGCCTTCTTTCACTGGTCACTGGCCAGATGTGGCAACTCAACCCCCATGAGGGACCAGCTACGCAGCTATGTCCCCTCCATTCTATGGATGGCATGCCTTACTGCAATGCTTAGCCCTGTCATAGGAGCATCAGATGCCACCTTACTGGTTAAAGTGCCATTATTCTGTCAACCATAGATGCAGTTTAATGAACCTAGAAAACATATTTCATCTGGTCCCTCCTTTTGTTACAGAATGGGCAGGAAAATCCAAAATTTGTTCTTCTTAAACTGTTCCTTAGCATCACTCTTATACCCCACAAACTTTACCTCTTTGCATCCTAGCCTAGTTAGGCCTTGTACACATTCCACACTATGCCCCCAACTACTCTCTCCAGCTGCATGTTTTCCAAATATTAGCCTATCCTAATGCCCAAAACCCACAGCCTCAAACACCACCATAGCCTTTTGGGGAAACTCAATGACTCCCTTCCTTCTGGGTCCTTCTCATGGGTCCGGAGTACTAATGGCTCTATAACTCGGGATCAGGACAATATAAGCAATGTAAAGTACAAAGTCACTCAACGTCTTGAAAAATCTCAGGGGAAGCAGTGGGGTGATGGTACTGTGTGGGAGGCCTTGGGTGGGGGTGATGACCTCATCCTCTCCTGTCACAGTAGCTATAGGGTGGCACAGTGATGAGGAGGTTGCACCTAAGTAGGTAATGGTCGAGATCCCCCCTCCCAGGCCATTGCCTGCTGTGGATCTACTGGATGTGGTGGTTCAGGATGCCCTTGATGTTGGGTGGAGTCACAGGAGACACAGTAGCAGTAGAACAGGCAATGTTTGTGGCACAGCCACAACTAAGATTTAAGCTTAGTTGCTTTAGCAAGCAATGTCCACACATAGGGTACTCGGAGTGGAAGTAGCCTCTGCTCTTCACTGCCTCCTGTAGTCCTGTTCCTTTCCACCATGGTAGAATGGGATGTCCTCCAAATTAGTCCTTGGTTTCAGCCTCTATTGGACAAATGTGAGGCCTGTTTTGGCTATGGATACCAGGTTTCCTCATCGTTGGGCACTGGAGATGTTCTCTCAGCAATTACAGGTTTCTTTTGTGAGATTCTGGGGTCAAATGTTGTGGGGTAACCTGTTTTTGCTTAACTACCACTAACTAGAAAGCATGAAAGAGTTCCCTGTAACATGTCTGCACTAAATTTCATCAAACAACCAAATAACTCAAGCTAATAGGCCCAAAGTGCTAAAGGGGTTGCTTTGTTGAGAAGTCAACTCCTCCCACCTTCTAGAATTTACACAGTAAATGCCACTCCCATCTACACAGAATGACACAGTAACACAGGAAAGACCAATTAATAGAGATCTGTTTCAATGAATATTTGTGAGGTTCGGCCTGAACTTGTTTGGCACGAACCGGAAGTTCTATTATTATATTCTGGGGATCTCCTCAATGGAGGCCAAAAAAACCAAAACAGTTATACTCACCTTGCCTCACCTCACCTTGTCTCACCTCTCCTTGTGAGGTCCAGTTTAGGCTTCTTCTGGACTCTGGTTGATGTCATGCACCCTGTGGGTCACTCCTGAGGATTGTGATTGGTCACATGGGGCTCACTGACATCATGATGCTGGAAGAAGCCTGAAGAGGACAACGGGGATTGCCAGATGCCTCAAGGACCCCCACTAGAGGTGAAATAAGTTGAGTAGAGGTGTTTGTTTCATCTCTCCACTTAGTATACTCTGAGGTCTGAGGAGACCCAAGTGTCTAATAGTGTTTTGAGAGAGATGAACCCCAAACGTTTTCGGTTCGGGGGTCGAACCCTAATCTTTTGCAAAATTTGGGTCTAGACCAGTTCCATCTGAATCGGTTCGCTCATCTCTACCTATTAACCTTTAGAGATCCAGTGCAAACTGGGAGAGTGAAATAAACATTATAAAATACACAGAATGATTTTATAAAAATTAAATCTAACATTTTACCATGAGGAGTCACTTTGTGGGACACTGCATTCTTATTTCAAATAATTCCATATAAACTTACATGTTCAAAGGTGGACATGCCCTTTAAGGTAAGCTCAGTTTTAGTATATTTCACAGAATTCACACCACTCAGAATGAGGTCACATCCGTTAGACAAGGGTCTGGGCAGCTGACCACGAGCACAACTGCTGCAGAGATATATTATTACACGGCATTAGCACTAGTAATAACCGTTATCTACCTTGATGGAAACTGGGTAAACAGTAACATGAGTCAAACACAAACACACGGAGTCTGCTTGTCTTTATAGTAACCCTTATCTGCTGCCTCCCGGCCACAATCAGATATGGCTGGTTACAGTAAATGAGATAACTGGTCTTAGTCATAAAGCAATAACTGGCAGGAAGCTCTTTACATCTGATCCAAAATATTTCCCTGATGTCTCTAAGACTTTTAAGAATAGCCAGTTGTATTTCGCCTTGTGGTTGTCCATATGGACTCATATTAAGGTAGATGTACAATTGTGACCTTGTCCGAGATTATAGTAAATGAATGTCTGTCATGAGATAACTATTACTCAGTAGAGATGGGCGAACCTCTCAGGATTTGTTTTCTTTTGGGTTCCGGTGGCTCAAGTCCAAGGTCAAACATCCATACCTTAAAGTGGAACGAATCTCTATTACACTCTGGGATCTCTTCAGACCCCATAGTATAATAAGCAGAGAAGTACATACTGATAGTCACTTCTCCTTAACATTCTTGGGCTTCCTTGTAGCGTCAGACATTTTATCAAGGTTGTGTCCAGTTGTCTTCAGCCTCTTCACTAGACAAGTGCCAGATCATAAAAAGTTCCTGCATCCATGGTCGTACCGATTGGTAACCAACTCTTTTTATGCTGGTCCTATCCCCTCTCTCACAGTCTCTTAGCCGTCTATGGTCTGACAGTAGCGAGGAGTGAACCAGTTTATGTGTTGGGTTTGTTATAAATTTTCCAAAAATATTTTGGAGTTGACTGCTCATGAATCACTATTATACTACGGAATCTCTTCAGACCAAAGCCAAGGCCCATGGGAGGTGTGGAAAACTAATAAATACTGATACTCACCTTTCCTTACCATTCCTGGGCTTCCTTGCAGTGTCAGGCACTCCGTTGATGTTGTGTCCATTCTTGTTCATCCTCTTCAATCCTTCTGGGTGAAGAGGATGGAAGACAACCAAAAAAAACCATGGTGGAGCAGCAGACAAGTGCCAAACCATAAGAAGTTCCTTCACTCTTGTTCATATTCATCAGCAACCATCAAAGACAAAATAAAAAGTACAATAGCTACCCAGCGACACCCTGAATGAATAATTTCTTATCCCAGGGACATTGCTCCATCACTCTGACAACGATACACATCCATGTCTTCATCTTTACATCAGTCGAGTGTCAGTCACAAAACTGAAACAAAAATATTACAATAGACACACCTGTCAATGTGACATCATAGCCACATAACCAGCTGTAAGGACGTAATACTACCGAGCAACAGTACTTTTATGGCTATACACAGCACAGTATACAGGAGCAGAATTCTGCAGCCTTCTGCATCAGAAACCTCCCCCCACTCTAACCAGTGCAAAAATTCACTTGAAGATGCAGACCACCAGGAAGCAAGAAACTTCTTACTCTGAAAAATTTCAATTGACTCTTTCACCAACTTTTTGAAACTTTTGTGAATTCAGTAACTTTTTTTTTATTTTTGAATCTTCTCTCGTTCGTTTGTAAGTTTGATCTTCCTTTAAATACTGAAGATATATAGTATACAGGTATGTGAGTATTGATCTCATAAGCTTCTGGAAGACCTTAGGCATGTTACATGAGGTTCCTAAAAAATTTGCACCATCATTACTAAGACCATAAATTTGTAGTAAAATATGGTTTATTGTATACAGAGGCACAAAGCATACAGAGATGTCAACTGTAATGTCCACAGATGTAATATATACAACTTATCGTAGGAGCATAGGAATTACAGTACATGGCATTTTTTTTTTTTTTAGCAATTTTAATATAGTCCAGTTTTAGCAGGAGAGAGGGGCAAGTTTTTGTGTGGGTGGGTGTTTTTAAATGCTCCCAATCTCAGGTTTAGTCTGACAACTGCCAGATGAATAATCATTAATTTAGTTGCCCCTTATCTTCCCCCACCAGCCCCTAAAGAACTTATTTAACACATATAAACACTCTTCTATTCCCATGCAGGTCCAGCTCAACAACCTTCAACATATTTGCAACACCCTTAGAAGTTTCGTCTAAGATATGGGTATCCATCCATATCTTAGCTCAAATTAGGCTTCGGTAGTACTCCTCAAAAAAATTTTTGTGGCCCATTAAAAAGGTCCATGATGTGAATTGTATTGAAGGTCATCGTCTTACCATCGCCTTCTTATCGGTGACTAGATATATCCACTCCCTTCTGGTCCTCAGCTGTGTCATGTGACCAGTAATTAGACAGCACCTAAATTTGTATAATCATATCACTTTGTGACAGCCTATCCTAAAAACCTCTTAATCTCATCACATGTCCAAACATGTATCGGGAAGGATTTTTTCCTCCAGACATAGGGAAATTGGCATCAGTCTCATGGTTTTTTTTTTTTTGCCTTCCCCTGGATCAACACTGTAGGATTATGGGTGGACTTGATGGACCTGTGCCTTCTTCCAACCTCATCTACTATGTAACTATGACACACATATTTGGACATGCCCATCCACGGGAAAAGATAAGGGAAGACACATCTGTATACTGATCTGTTAATCAATAGATTTCTGTAAAGTTGGCCTTACACCAGATACAGATGTGTCCATCCTTAACTACGAATTTGGACTTGGTTAAGGACTCCAATTTTTTATGAAACCAATTTAAAAAAATATCATAACATGTTCAAAAAACCCCCGAAAGACGAAATACATAACCACTGGGTGGATAACATAATTCGCAAAACAACATTGCTTTGAAAAGCTGATCATCTTATGACAGAAATATGTGGACATGTCCAGCCAAAAGGAAAGGTAAGGATGGGCACTTCTGTAGCTGTTGGAGACAGTTATTCCTCCAGAGCGTTCGGCTGTCACCGAGTGTGCCGAGTCTCTATATGCTCTCAAGAGGAGTAAGCCAGTGCCAGATACCTAACCCATTGGGGTTTATCTCCAAAGAGAACAAAAGGATCAGATATGTTAAAACACAACATACTCGGCCCACCTTTCCCACCATATCTGTCTTCAGATCTTTAGGATGTCTTCATACACATTAGATTGCCCCACCGAATCAGCAAGTCCAGCCAACATTTATTTAATGCTAAATCCGCAAAACTCCTCTGTGTTAGTTCTGATCTAGAAATGAAGACTAGGAACACAACGGGGCCGACTTATCACAAGGGAATTTCTTAGCCACATTTTTAACTTGGCTTATTAGTTATCTACTGATTTTTTTGTGAACATTTTCAACCTTTCACTGCTTGAGAGGACACCAGAGTTCACTAAGGATTTTATTGGTGAATTTTCTAAGCTAAAAGTGGTGTTTGGTTGCACAAAAAAACTTTTTTTTTAAATTCACAAGTAATACATTAGGCTTAAAGCTGTGCATCATGTAAACCACGACCACATTGACATTTTTGAAAAAAAGGTATAATAGGCACAAAACACTAAAAAAAGATCATGGCATGAATACATTTATGCAAGATTTTAAAAAAGTCACAAAAGCCACAAAAACACACCAGTAATTGGGTGAAAAATGAATAATAAATCACCCCCTTTTTTCCAATTCTATTAAACTCATTGCAAAGTCCCTTATAACTAAAAAGAAATGAACATGCCAGGCTCCCATGATGGGGATATGGCTTGAAGCCCTTAGTATAGTTTAGATGAGCTATGTTTTTGGATAAAACTACATTTTATGCAGAAGAATTTTTGAAGTGTGGCTAGAAAACTCTTGTAAAATTGCAATTTTATAATTTGCTTTGTAGAATTTGTCTTCCTCTATCGTTTTACCACTTACCACTAGAGGTGGGCAAACCTCTGAAGATTTGTTTTGTTTCGGTTTCACCCCAAAAATTTCTTTCAGGTCCAGTAAGTTCTTCACAAACCAAAAATGAAATGCCCAGGGGAGGTGTTTTAGTGTTCAGATCAAATCTGAAACTTTTGGAAAATTCAGGACAAATATGGTTTGATCCAAACCATTTTTTTCAAATTCGGTTAGGGGCAAATCTGAAACTTTTGGAAAATTTGTGTCAAATAGGGTTCGATCCAAACCAGTTTGCTCATCTCTACTCTCACCATTTCCATGTAGAAGCACTTTCCATAGACACGAATACAACAGCGCCCCCTAGCTCATATTTAGTTGAGGTCTGATGTCATCAAAAAGTTCCAAGCTTTGAAACACAATAATGTTCTACATATTCGCCAACTCCAGCAGATCCCGATCACCAGTAGTAGAGCTGTACAACATGTATGTATAAAGGCAAGTACGAAAACCCTTAAAGGTACAATATCAGGCTGACAAAGATAAAACCCTGTTTTGTCCATTTAGAAGTTTACAAAACATTTTGTCAATGTTTTAACATGGCATATTCCACCTCCGGATTCCGCTCGCGGAACGTGCCCTTGTTCAGGTTGGTGATGATGGAGTAGTGGATCTCATCTTGGGATTCGTCTTGAGTTATCTTTGAAGATTCAATGTTTTCATACTAGAAGAATAGCACAATATATAGTATTATACATCGGTGTCTATTTGAAGCAGTACTCTGGGGGTTAATAGATTCTAGTGCATTGTCATGGTGACAGGTTCCATTAAAGTCCAAAAATCAAGAATATGAGGCAAAATGTCCTCAGGTGAAGATATACTGTATATATATTTGACAGTAGAGGTAACAGCACTTGCACACTCTGCAGTCTGTCAGGGCATACGTTACCTCTGCAGCGCTCTTGGGCTTCTTCACAACACTGTATATGTCACTCGGATCCGGAGGACTCGTCTTAGTTCTAAACAAAAACATGATGTTAATGTGATTGTCTGGTGGACGTTCCCTCACACTCGGGGGCGTGGAGGAATCTGTATATCCTCCAGTCATGTATATAAGGGATTTATTCATTGCATTTACGATATTTTTTAAAAGTAAAACTTTACTGAGATCATTGGAGACCATCTGATACAGATGGAAAATTTCCATCATTCTATGACCTAATTTATCCTTTTAAAATGAATCTAAACATTCGGATTATCATTCTATCTATCTATCTATCTATCTATCTATCTATCTATCTATCTATCTATCTATCAATCATTATATCTATCTATCTATCTATCTATCTATCTATCTATCTATCAATCATTATATCTATCTATCTATCATTATATCTATCTATCTATCTATCTATCTATCTATCTATCTATCTATCTAATTATCTATCTATGATTATGTCTATCAATCATACTGTATATCTACCCATATATATATCGTATTGTACAGTATACCTCGTATCTTCTATCTATCCATTTCATGCCTATATATTTATATCATATGTATCTATTTATGTCATATCTATCTATCTATCTATCTATCTATCTCATCTATTTATTTATCTCATGTTTATCTATATCATATCTATCTATCTATTTAATATCTATCTTTATCTATCTATCTATCTATCTATCTATCTCATATCTATCTATATCATATCTATCTATCTCATATCTATCTATCTATCTATCTATCTATCTATCTATCTATCTCATATCTATCTATCTATCTATCTATCTATCTATCTCATATCTATCTATCTATCTAGAAATTATGGAGTTCATTACATTTCAGCACCCGATCCTTTTATTCTCAAAGGACATAGGTCATCACCACAGGAACTTTCTCCCTAACTTTCTACAAAGCGACTTTCTCCCTAACCCCTTTGAAGACACACACTTACTCAATTGAACTTGGGCATGCATGTGAATGGAGTGGGGTTGGAAGGAATAACTACTGGCTGTACAGTAGTGTGCTAACAGCTATTAAAAGTGTATGGTCAGTGTAAGATGCTGGTACAACCTTGACCCTTGAGATCTGCGCTCTGAGGATTATACGATGGCAGGAGCCCATTGTCCCTGCACACTGAATTACTAGCAAGCATCCGGATTACTCCCATTAACCATTGCATGGGATGAATACAGACACCAAGGAAGGATTTCCAAGGAATGAGGAGATTGTAGGAATTTACAAATGGATCATTCCAGACCTGGACTGGTCTTGTCCTCCATTCGTGGAAGCAGGAAACTGAAGTCTAGCATAATTTATTTGCTCAGTAAGGCTGTCTTCTGATGAAGTGTGTTGTCCTAGTTGGTCTGGTGCTTCATTGTGTGCCTGGGAGGTGAAACAAATGATATTAGATAGAGGGATAGATAGACAGATAGATAGATAAATAGATAGATAGATATGAAGAAAGAAAGAAAAAAATTATAAACATAAATAAATAGATTGGAAGGTAGATAGATCAATATAACATCGATAGGAAGATAGAGGATATATATTGAGAAAAAAAAGAAAGAAAGAAAGAAAGAAAGAAAGAAAGAAAGAAAGAAAGAAAGATTTGAGACATAGATAAATAAATATGAGACATACATAAATGGATATGAGAAAGATAGATAGATAGATATGGAGAGAGAGAGGGATGGATAGATAAAAAAAAAAAGATAGATAGATAGATAGATAGATAGATAGATAGATAGATAGTGATATAGATAGATAGATATGAGATAGATAGATAGATAGATAGATATGAGATAGATAGATAGATAGATAGATATGATATAGATAGATAGATAGGAGATAGTTAGAAGATATGATTGATAGATAGATATATATGAGATAGATAGATAGATAGATAGATAGATATAGTAGATAGATAGATAAATAGATAGATAGATATGAGATAGTAATAGATAGATAGATATGATATAGATAGCTAGATATGAGATAGTTAGATAAATAGATAGATAGATAGATATGAGATAGATAGATAGAGATGATATAGATAGATAGATATGAGATAGTTAGATAAATAGATAGATAGATATGATATAGATAGATAGATAGATAGATAGATAGATATGAGATAGTTAGATAAATAGATAGATAATACCTTCTTTAAAACAAAAAAAGATGAATCACTTCTGTCATTTTCTGTCTTCCTACAAGTCTTCAACCTAAAACTTATAAGACAATGACTTTATATATTTCATACACTACATTATATCTATATCTATATCTACAATCTATAACAAATATTTCTTACCAGACCCTGAAATGGACGATCAAAGCGACAATGATTATTATGACGATTAAGGAGGCGACACCAGCGCTCGTGTACATGGCTATCCTGTAAACACTATCTGTAACACATAAGGACAGGGTCAGTGACTTTCTAGAACTTCCGTTCAGTGAGACATTGTGGTCCCTCTGTGGCGTCACCTGGAGGGCGAGAACTTACATGACACGTGGATGTAGACCACCTGTGATATGCTGTTGCCAATGTCATTGTGTGCGATGCAGTAATACTGCCCCGCCTGGCTCATCTGTATATTACTGAGCACATAATCCTTGCCCAATCCTTGTAGGGGCTCATTGTTGTGGTACCAGCTGTATTTCTGAGTGGTGGGGTTAGCTCTGGCCGTGCAGTTCAGCTGGACATTTGTGTATTCTGTTACATAATCTCCAGGAGACACTTTCATGACCACATTCTTTGGAGCATCTGGAATGTGACAAGTAACTGCTGTATTACAGTGGAATATTCTATTTTATCTCAATCTCATAAAATCCTGGGTCCAGCCCAGGGGTCTCAAACTTGGCCAGGCAAATGGGCCGCACATAGAAAAAAAAAAAATGTTAATGGGCTGCATTTTATGCAATACAAATTTATTGATAAATAACCCCAGAAGAGGCCCTGCACAGCTTTTGTTGTCTCCCAGGAGTGGCCCCATATAGTATAATAAGTGGAGATCAGGGGAGGTGTGAAAAACTAATAAACACCGATTCTCACTTTCCCTCACCTCTCCTGGGCTCCTTCACAGTGTCCGTGGCTCCATTGCTAAATATATACCCCTTTTCTAAAATTCAGATATAGAACTATAAAAAAGTCTAAATACAATAAAAATGTCCAAAAAAATACATAAAAAAAAATAAAATATTTGGCAAGTTCAGAATTTGGTGTATGTAATAACTTATTAAGCCAAATAAATATTATATTAAACTTGGGTCAATTATGGCATTTTACTAAAGGGAAATATTTTTAGATATTTTTGCAAATTTATTAAAAAAGAAAAACTGAAATATCACATGGTCATAAGTATTCAGAGCCTTTGCTGTGACCCTCATATATAACTCACCTGCTGTCCATTTCCTTCTGATCCTCCTTGAGATGGTTCTACTCCTTCATTGGAGTCCAGCTGTGTTTAATTAAACTGATTGGACTTGATTAGGAAAGGCGCACACCTGTCAATGCAAATTTAAAAAAAATTAATTTTAAACCTTTCCACCCCCCTATATAAGACCTCACAGCTCACACTGCATGTCAGAGCAAATGAGAATCATGAGGTCAAAGGAACTGCCCAAGGAGCTCAGAGACAGAATTGTGGCAAGGCACAGATCTGGCCAAGGTTACAGAAGAATTTCTGCAGCACTCAAGGTTCCTAAGAGCACAGTGGCCTCAATAATCCTTGCATGGAAGAAGTTTGGGACGAGCAGAACTCTTCCTAGACCTGGCCGTCCAGCCAAACTGAGCAATCGTGGGAGAAGAGCCTTGGTGAGAGAGGTAAAGAAGAACCCAAAGATCACTGTGGCTGAACTCCAGAGATGCAGTAGGGAGATGGGAGAAAGTTCCACGAAGTCACCTATCACTGCAGCCCTCCACCAGTCGGGGCTTTATGGCAGAGCGGCCCGAAGGAAGCCTCTCCTCAGTGCAAGACATATGAAAGCCAAAAAACACATGAAGGACTCCCAGTCTATGAGAAATAAGATTCTCTGGTCTGATGAGACGAAGATTGAACTTTTGGCGTTAATTCTAAGCGGTATGTGTGGAGAAAACCAGGCCCTGCTCATTACCTGCCCAATACAATCCCAACAGTGAGACATGGTGGTGGCAGCATCATGTTATGGGGGACAGGACGACTGGTTGTAATTGAAGGAAAGATGAATGCGGCCAAGTACAGAGATATCCTGGAAGAAAACCTTTTCCAGAGTGCTCTGGACCTCAGACTGGGCCGAAGGTTCACCTTCCAACAAGACAATGACCCTAAGCACACAGCTAAAATAACAAAGGAGCGGTTGAACAACTCTGTGACTATTCCTGACTGGCCCAGCCAGAGCCCTGACCTCAACCCAACTGAGCATCTCTGGAGAGACCTGAAAATGGCTCCACCAATGTTCACCGTCCAACCTGACAGAACTGGAGAGGATCTACAAGGAAGAATGGCCGAGGATCCCCAAATCCAGATGTGAAAAACTTGTTGCATCATTCCCAAGAAGACTCCTGTCTGTACTAGCTCAAAAGGAAGGGGCTTCTACTCAATACTGAGCAAAGGCTCGGAATACTTATGACCATGTGATATTTCAGTTTTTCTTTTTTAATAAATTTGCAAAAATATCTACATTTCTGTTTTTTTTTCTGTCAAGATGGGGAGCTGAGTGTACATTAATGAGAAATAAAATGAACTTTTTTGCTTTTAGCAAATGGCTGCAATGAAACAAAGAGTGAAAACTTTAAAGGGGTCTGAATACTTTCTGTACCCACTGTATTAACTGTATCAATTAATAAGTCAAATATTTATTATTTTAAGCCTACATCAATTTTGTACATTTGTACTAATATCTTTTTTAAAAAAGGAAATATTTTTAAAAGTTTTCTGTACAAAAATTACAAAAATGTGCACATTTTGTAAAGTAGAACTTATATGCAAAAAATATTAAGTTTAACAATTATGAAGCCAAATATATATTATTTTAAGCGTTGGTCAGTTTTTTACATTTGTTCTAATATGTTTTATGAAAGGAAATATTTTTAACAGTTTAAAATGAAAATTTCACAAAATTATGTATATTTTGAAGTAGAAGTTAAAAAAAATTAACTATTACTAAGCTAAATAAATATAATTTTAAGCCTATGTCAATATTGTACGTATATATGAAGTGTTATAAAAGAAAATGCTATTTTACAAAATAAAGGGCAAATTTTGCATAGTAGAACTTATAAGCAAAATATAACTATGAAATAACTATAACAATTAGTAAGCCAAATATAAATTATTTTAAGCCATTTCAATGTTGTACATGTGAAAGTTTTCAAAAGGAGAAGTTATGATTTTTAACAGTTTAAAGTACAAAAATTTTAAAAATATTCACAACTTGGACTAAGAAAAACTAAAACAATGTATGATTGTATACTGTTCTAAATTTGCATAAATAATGTAAATAATGAAGTGTTTTTGTTTGTAATAGTCAGAATTTATATCTAAATATTATTGAACTATAATAATATATCACGTTATTCTGGTCCTAAATCTGGCACAACTTTATGAATTTAAACTCCTTATTTTCAAAAAAGAAAGGTTTGCAATAGCTCTAGTACAGAGATACAAAAACTGTATATCGTCTTCGGACCCCAGAGTATAATAAGTGGAGGCCCAGTTCTCTCCCTGTTCTCTTCGGCACTTCTGTCTGATGTCAGACACTGCTGGTTGGACCTCATGTGTCATGACGCCAATGTGACTCCTCCTGAGACCCAATCAGCGTCGTTGACGTCAGGCAGAATCATAGAAGAGTACAGGGTGGCGGCTGGAGTCCAGAGAAGGTGAGTAACATTATTTTTTGTTTGATCACCTCTCCTGGGTCTCCACTTACTATACTCTGTGGTCTGAAGAGACCCCAGAGTATAATAATAGCTCGTGAGTGGCAAATGCCCAAAATTTTTGGTTTCGGATGAACCCAAAATTTTTGAAAAATTCATTGGAGACACTATGGGATACTATACTGTGTGGAGAGGCCAATATAGGATATTATACCACATTGAGAGGCCACTATGGGACATTATACCATGTGGAGGGTCCACTATCGGACAGTATTCTGTATGACGGTGTATTTTTTTAAAAAAAAACAGGCAGATTTCCAATAAAAATATATGCATTTTTGTGCAAAAATGTACCATATGAATGCAGCTTTACATTGACGTGAAAGTACCAGTGGCCTTGGACTATAGCTGAACCCAGATACATAGTGTGTCAGTACCCTAAGGGCACTGACATGCGGTGCTCCTGGACACTTACATTTACCAGTAATTGGGGGCTGCACATGGACTTTCATTACTTCTAATGGGAAAGTACAGGTGCGTCCCAGGAAATAGTAGTAACCGCATGTGTCCAGAAGCATCTGGTGGCAGCACTTCTGTGTTATGGTTTGTGGTATATGACTTTAGTGTAAGGGTCGTCTGCCTTACAATTATTGCACTACAAGTACCTCAACTTTGATTTTTTAATTTAAATCAGCACGCCATACAAAAAAGGTTCCCTAACCCAGGTCTACAGTATTAGATTATGTAAAATAAATATATACTCACAATGGACAGTAAGATATGTACATTCGTCTTCTTCGCTACTTCCTATAGTATTTATTGCCTTACATGCATAATATCCAGAATCAGTCTCTTGCAAATTTGGGAAGTGCAGAGAATCCGAGTCTGTAGTTTTGTATGGGGTTTTGCTCTTGAACCACTGATAGCTACTAATTTTTGGATTACTTTCCGTGGTTTGACATTTAAGGGTAACTTGTTCTCCTTCTTTTTTCTTACTCCCATTCTGAGTTTTACAAGTTGAACCCTTTGGTGGATCTGATAAGAAAGAAGAGATACAAGTGTGAAAACTGGAATCATTTTGATTATAAATATTTAAATTCATGATATAAAAATTATTTCTATTGTGCTGAAGGAATTTTTTTTCTTAAAATGTCTTCTCTTATCAAAATCTCAAGCTGTAAATAATGGACAGTTATCCAACAATTACAATAAAACATACATTATATAAAGAAAAATATTAGGACAACCACATATTACACCCACTGGAGTTTTTATGACATCCCATTCTAAATCCATAGACATTGATATGGAGTTACTCCCTTCTTTTTCCACTCCTCTGAGAAGGCTTTATTCAAGGTTTTGTAATGTCTTTGGGGGAGCTTTTGCCCATTTATGCGGAATATTGTGAAATCAGACCCTTATGTTAGACATTGGGTAGGCCCCACTCGACAACTCCATTCTAGCTCATCCCAAATGTGTTGAATGTGGTTGAGGTCAGGTGTCTGTATGGCCAGTCAAGTTCTTCCATGCCAACTTCCTCAACCATGACTTTATGGACCTTGCTTTGTGTACACAGTCATACTGAAACAGACAAGAAGCCTTCTCCAACTTGTTCGACTAAGATGGAAGCGTACAATTGTCCAAAATGTCTTGGTTTGCAGAAGCATTAAGATTTCCCTTTACTAGATCTTTGAGGCCTAGGCCAACCCCTGATAAACAAACCCATAGCTAGAGATTGGAGAACCTCGCTAGATCCATTTTGATGAATATTTGTGTGGTTCGGCCCTCCGGTTTGTTTTGGGCCAAGCTCAGAAGTTCTCAGAATAGTTATAACAGGTTTTCCTTACCTTTCCTGGGCATCCTTGCAGGGTCTGGCAGTCCCCTGTTGTCTTCATCAGGCCTCTTTCTGCCTTTGGGTGACATCACTGTGATTGGGCCTCAGCACCCAGGAAGGTGAGTATTACTGTCATTTTTACTCACCTTTCCTGGGCCTCCACTTATTATTCTCTGGGGTGTGAGGAGACCCCAGAGTATTATAGTGTTTTGTAGGTAATGAACCCCAAAAGTTTCAAGTTCGAGTCGAACCCGAAACTTTTGGAAAATTCGGGTCGAATCAGGTTCTAACTGAATTGGTTTACTAATCCCTATCCATAGCATTTCCCCCCCCCCCCATCAAACTTTACAGTTGACAAAATGTAGTCAGGCAGGTAATGATCTCTTGGTTTTTGCCAAATCAAGACTGGTTCATCAAACTGTAAGATAGAGAAGCAAGACTGCACCAAACACGTTTCCACTGCTCCTGAATCCATTGACATGACTCCATCCTACACTTGGGGTTGTGCTTGGTGATGTAAGTCTGGCATGCAGCTGCTTGGCAATGGAACCCATGTCGTGAAGCTCCTAATGGGAGGACTGGCCATTGTGCTACTAATCTTTGTAAAGGTGAATGTAGGGCGAGGGGCTGGAGTTTATACATCGGGGGCAATGGGACTGAAATGAAATGATTATCCCCTTCCTGACATCTACTATTATAAAGGGAAGCCAGGTGCGATGCCTGTGTTCAGTACCCACACTGATCAAGGGCATTAATCCTCCCATAGCCTCAATCAAAGCTAATTAAGGCGCCATTTTGAGGTGGATCGCTGGGCCCTGGAACAAGATCCGGGGTGGCAATCCTTTAACTTGATAGCTGGGAGCCTATTGAAGGCCACCAGGCTTGTCTCCTATTAACTCCTATTTCCGGCTGCACTAAGCAATGTTTTAGAAGTATAGGAATTTTACAATGCATTGTAATGAATTAGCATTACAGTGTATTGTATTAGTGATCATACACCCTAGGAGGTCTAAAAGTAAAAGTAAAAAAAATAAAAAAAGTTACAAAAATATATATATAAAAAAAGTTAAAAATTAATTCACCTCCCTTTCCATAGAACGCATATAAAAGTAAATAAATAAAGTAAAAAGACACACACCTAGTCTACAAATTTATAAAACTATTTTTCCCATATGGTGCACGGTGTGGTGAGAAAAAAATCCCGTAAAAATTTTCCCAAAATGATAAAAAGATAAAAAGTACATCTGGTGACATGTCATTTTGGCTACACAATGAATGCCATTAAAAAAAGCCTGGAAGGCAGGGTTCACACTGCCGTTGATGTCCGTTCTGATAGTGTCCGTTAAAAAAAACAAAACAAAAAAAAAAATAGACACCTATCATAACAGACATTAACGGACACTAACTGATGCTAATGTGTCCGTTTTTTAACTGATCCAATTAATGGATTAGTTAAAAAAAACAGACACATTAGCATCAGTTTTTGTCTATCAGTTACTGTCCATTATAAATCCGTTACCCATAGACTTCAATGTTAAAAAAATAACGGGCACTTGCTGTCCGTCAAGAATCCGTTATTTCAAACGGACAAAAAAGTCCTGCATGTAGGATTTTTTGTCCGTGAAAAAAAAAAAAACGGACTTCTGACGGATTTGGTGTAAACGGACACAAATGGACACTAACGGACACAATATAAAAACCCATTGAAATGAATGGAAATTTTTACGGATTTCTGACGGTTCAGCTAGTGTCCGATGCTAAAATCTTGTAACAGACAATAGCAAAGGACACTACAGACTGTCACCAACAGTAGTGTGACCCCTCCCTAAGAAAGTAACACAAATTCAGTTTTTCTCTAATTCCACCCCATTTAAAATTTTTTTACAGCTTCCTAGTAAATTCTACGGAATATGAAATGGAACCTTTATGTCATACAATTTATCCTGCAAAAAGCCCTCATACAGCTCTGTGAATGGAGAAATCAAAAAGTTATAGCACTGGGGCAGTGGGGAGTAAAAGAATTACAATAAAAAAAATTGAAAAATGGCTGCGACAGGAAGTGATTAAGGGCTGGTCAGGAAAGGTCCTACCCATAAACCACCACCATAAATCAGAGATGTGGGACATAATAATAATATTAATGCTAATAATGTTTTACTTACAAAGAACCTCCACAGAAACCTCCTCTGACCGGGATCTCCCTATTTCATTTGCCGCTTCACAAGTGTATTTTCCAGTATCAGTGGCCCATATGGTCTTTTTTTCATTAAATTTATAATCCATTTTATTATCTTTGTACCATTTAATAGATGATACTATTGGATTGCTGCTATTGACAACACATTGGAAAGTGACCTGAGATCCTTCAAGGAATTGTTTGTTATCCGGTGTGATGACAAGTTTCACATCCTTTGGCGCATCTGCAGAAACAAAAGTTATCAAAGAATTGTAAAATATTATTAAAAATGAGAACAAAATTCTAAAAGAAATTTATATTTTTATCAAACTTTGACTAATCATTATGTGAACTGGTTCCTACTGCAACATCAAAAGTTAACAGTCAGCAAATAATCTCCGAGTCTGATCTTGGATCATATGAGTCGAAACATTTATCTTCGAAAAATGTTTTTGAAACAAAAAGTTTCTATAAATTTCCTCAACTTCTGTATAACTACATAAACTATAGGAATGTAACACCATTTATTTATTTATTACAACCAGATGAAATATATCAGATGAAATATATGAGTTTTTTTCTAATCTGTTTCTATTTTTGGATTGTAGATTTTTTTTTCCATTTTCTGTACATAGTTATGGGGCGGCCATCTTTCGGGAGCTTCTTCTCTTCTCTGTAAACTGCATTTAGTGACCTGCTTTACAGCATAGTTATGGACATAGGTATAAATAATGTGATTCCGACTCATTGAGGTCTATGGGAGTGTTTTCTAGACATGTTCTGTGAAGGGAGGGGGAGGAGATAAGCTGTGACATCATCTATTGTCAGTAGTGATGTAATGACGGGACAGTGATGTTATTATAAGGTTATTTATAGGTGTTATCTTCTATGGTAATCCTGTCTGTGATATAAATGAGGTGACTGCTGCAATGAAAACCCCTATGGAACTGGCAACTTGCATGATATAGTACTTTACTATATATATATATATATATATATATATATATATATATATATAGTGACATGGAAAATTCAAATTATTTCGTATTTTTTATTATTTTTATTATTTTATTAATTATTTTATTTTATTTTTATTTATTTTTCATTTATTATTTGAATATTATTTAAGAAATCAAAAACGGCCAAATTTGGCAAAACCATTTATTATAAGGTGATAATACATTATGTGGTTTGGTTTGAAAATTGTTCAAAATTGTTGGTCAATTTGTCTTTGCATCTACCTGACAAGTCTATGATTGACAATGTCCAAATTTAAGGATGTCCCATTTGTCCGATTTTGTTTTATTCTATAGAAAGTAGCAATTGGCTAAAATATAACAATGTTTTTGTCTTTCATATATTATTCAACATGGCACCAGTATATATATGACACTTGGAGGGCTCTCGCTGTGTAATTTAGAATAGTCTATTCTTATTTGAGAATACTCACATTTTACATCCAGTTTCACAGGAGCAGATCTCCTTGATCCTTGGTCGTTGAAAGCTATACATTCATAAGATCCAGAGTCATCCTCTGCTGCTCTACTGATATTATAGCGGCTGTCTGTGCTGTTTAAGCATTCCAGTCCATCCTTGTACCAGATGTAGCGATAGACGGGAGGGTTTGCCACAGTAGAACAATTCAGAGTAACAGGGAATCCTTCTCTTGTATTTCCCGGAGGTTTCTGAATATTTATCTGTTTGGGAGGATCTGAAATATTTTATATGACGTGGAGTGAAGTCATTATTAGTAGGAGGATTTACAAGCATTCAGCTATACTGCCTGGATTACTGTATGAATTACTAATATACTTCCTCTATTCCTCCCTTTCTGTATCTCATCCTCACCTCTTTCCTTCCTTCCATCCTCCCTTCCTTCCTTCTTCCCCTATTTGCATTCTTTCTTTCTTTCTTTCTTTCTTTCTTTCTTTCTTTCTTTCTTTCTTTCTTTCTTTCTTTCTTTCTTTCTTTCTTTCTTTCTTTCTTTCTTTCTTTCTTTCTTTCTTTTCTTTCTTTTCTTTCCTCCCTTTGTCCCTTCCTTCCTCCCCTATTTACATGTCTCATTCCTTTCTTTCTCCCTTTGTTCCCCTTTGTTCTTTCCTTCTTCCTGTATTTGTATAGCTCCTTCTTTCCTTACTTCCTTTCTTCCTGTATTTGTATGGCTCCTTCCTTCCTTCATCCCTTCCCTTCCTTCCTCCCTTTGTTCCTTTCTTTCTTCCTTCCTTCCTTTGTTTCATTCTTCTTCCCCTATTTGCATGGCTCCTTCCTTCCTTCTCCTATTTCCATGTCTTTCTTTCTTTCTTTGTTTCTTTCTTTGTTTCTTTCTTTCTTTCTTTCTTTCTTTCTTTCTTTCTTTCTTCACCCCTTCCTTCTTTCTTTTCTTCCTTATTTACTCTCTATTCTTACATCTAGTAAGACAAGACATATATAGCTGTGATTACTTACGCAGCACAGAGATTTCCACCATATTTGATGTACTTGTGCCCACACTGTTTGTAGCTTCACAATAATATCTTCCCGATTCCTTAAACTGTATTTTACTTCCTTCCAGATTCAGACTTCTTCCATTTTTGTACCATGTGATTATAGGATTTGGCGGATTGCTACTTCCCACAGAACACTCCAGTGTTCTCTTATCCCCTTCTACAAATTTTATAATGGGACTTTCCGTTCTAATTTGGACATTTTTAGGGACATCTGGAAAATGAAATTCCAATCATTTGTTTAGGATTGTCTCTTTCTCATAATGTACAGAGATACTTGGATTTGTTCTATATTAACAGAAACTACTGTCTAAGAATACTTCAAAATGAATAGTAAGAGTTGTTTGTGCCAATGCATTGTAATGTGTCTTTCCTTACCTTCACTCAGGGCTTAACATGTCCAGATAGGAGATGACCATCTTTTCAAAGCAACATGATTTCATGATATTCTGCCACAAGATGTCTATACTATATGTGTCTATGTGTGGACACCCAGTAGTTGTGTTGTTAATATCATTCTGTCAAGGATTGTTCTAGTATGTCCCAATATTATACAATGTGTTACTTCCATAAGAAATTCGAGAACCAAACATTAACAAGAGTTACGTTAAGGGTGGACATATCTGTACACAACCAGAAGTACAAAAAGGGGGCACTTACATTTTACGTCCAGCTGAATGGTCCTGTTGTCATTTGCTTCACTCGTCCCTTGAAGTATACAGCTGATTTCTTTATTGTCGTCTTCCCATGTAGGGGTAAATGTCAGTCTGGTGGTGCTCTTCTCACTTTTGTCATTCCTTATGTCTGTCTTCACTGTTCCATTTACATCTTGAAGCCAAGTCAGGCTGATGTTATAGAAAGGACAATAATAATCTATGGAGCACGTTAATGTGACCTCATTATTTTCTCGAATATCAGAAACGGATTCCAATTTTAAACCAGTGCCAGAATCTAAAAGAAAAAAAAAAGTTTAATGCAAGATGTTTTTAGTAATATTTCCTCCTGCAAAGAAAGATTCATTTTTGGAGGGGAAACATCAGTTCTCGTTTTCGAAAACTGCATTAAATCTAGAAATCTGTCCAGACTTTGACTGGTCCACCAGGAGAAGACAACCCCAGCTCATTTGCCACTATGGGCTATATCTTATGGTATACATTACAAATAACCTATTAGATCTCATAGATGATCTGTTCTGTGCTACAGGATTGGTACAAGTAATTGTCTATCAATTAAAAAACCGTCAATTTTAGTGATTAACTTTTTGTTTTAACTCTGTATGTGCTGTGCAGTAGCTTTTCCTTATGTCACAGAGATTGGCAGGATGTGATAAATATTTTGTGTCCCTTTTACTCACAAGGATGTGAACCTACTGTGTGGCCATGAGGTGGGTGGTCCAGGAAGAAGACTGAAACACCAGAGGTTGCCATAGTGGAGGCCAGGAAAGATGAGTAAATGGGTTTTACAAAAAATTTTACACACCTTTGCTGCGACCTAAACGACAGAAAAATAGCAGCTATAATGCTGGATTTGTGTGAAGTGAACCTTTAAAATTTTGGGATTTGGCAGAATGCAAAATTTTTGGAAAATTTGTAGCAAATCTGGCTCATTACAACATCGCAAATAAAAACTATTTCCTATATTTGCACAGTTAGAACACAAAGGTAACTTACCAGACACCCTGAGATTTAGTGTATTCTTAGACATCCATTTAAATTTCTCATTCCCCACCAGCCTCAGTGAATAATCTCCAGTGTCTTCTATCTGAAGGTGGGTTAGTAGTATGGTGCAGTCCTTGTCTGTCTTTCCTATATATTGTACTATTTTAGTAAAAAAAAAAATCTTGGTTTTTCTTTATTGATCTTTGATAAATTATTGTTCCTGTAAAATCCTTTATTGTCCGATTATATTCTGGATTATAATACCACGTGTAATTCGCAATGGCTGTATAAGAAGTAATTTCACATGGTAGAACGGCACAAGATCCCTTCCAGGCTGTAACACTGCTCGCAAGTTTGACATTGTAATCTAGAAAACAAAAAAACACAGGTCCGTGGTTACTATTGTGTCTTCTGCAGATGTGCCTTTATTTATTGCCACTTTTTATCAATAAAAACACATTTCTGGTACAAAATGTTACATCTAGTCCTAAAGGGAGTCTGTCACCAAAACCCAGCATATCAACCAGCCTCACAGATAGATAGGATAGGATCACCTGCATCACACACTGCTTTTCTGTTATGAATTTGTCCCTTCAAAGACAGGTGGAGGGGAACATTGCCACTGACCTATCTGAAGCAATGGCAATGCCTGTACTGTTACAAATAGCTCATTTGCAACATTACAGAAAAGGCGATATCTCCAGTTACACACGTGGACAAAATTGTTGGTCCCCCTCGTTTAATGAAAGAAAAACCCACAATGGTCACAGAAATAACTTGAATCTGACAAAAGTAATAATATATAAGAATTCTATGAAAATGAACAAATGAAAGTCAGACATTGCTTTCCAACCAGGCTTCAACAGAATGTATTAAAAAAGAAAACTCATGAAACAGGCCTGGACAGAAATGATGGTTCCCTTAACTTAATATTTTGTTTCACAACCTTTTGAGGCAATCCCTGCAATCAAACGATTCCTGTAACTGTCAAAGAGACTTCTGCACCTCTCAGCAGGGATTTTGGACACTCCTCATGAGCAAACTGCTCCAGTTGTCTCGGGTGTGAAGGGTGCCTTTTCCAGACGCCATGTTTCAGCTCCTTCCAAAGATGCTCAATAGGATTTAGGTCAGGGATCATAGAAGGCCACTTCAGAATAGTCCAATGCTCGTACATAGGAGTAGTATTATAGTAGTTATATTCTTGTACACAGGGGTAGATTATAGTAGTTATATTCTTGTATATAGGAGCGGTATTATAGTAGTTATATTCTTGTACATAGGAGGTAGTATTATAGTAGTTATATTCTTGTATATAGGAGCGGTATTATAGTAGTTATATTCTTGTACATAGGAGCAGTATTATAGTAGTTATATTCTTGTACATAGGAGGCAGTATTATAGTAGTTATATTCTTGTACATAGGGGGCAGTATTATAGTAGTTATATTCTTGTACATAGGGGCAGTATTATAGTAGTTATATTCTTGTACATAGGAGCAGTATTATAGTAGTTATATTCTTGTACATAGGGTCAGTATTATAGTAGTTATATTCTTGTACATAGGAGCGGTATTATAGTAGTTATATTCTTGTACATAGGAGGCAGTATTATAGTAGTTATATTCTTGTATATAGGGGCGGTATTATAGTAGTTATATTCTTGTACATAGGAGCAGTATTATAGTAGTTATATTCTTGTACATAGGAGCAGTATTATAGTAGTTATATTCTTGTACATAGGATGCAGTATTATAGTAGTTATATTCTTGTACATAGGGAGCAGTATTATAGTAGTTATATTCTTGTACATAGGAGCAGTATTATAGTAGTTATATTCTTGTACATAGGAGGTAGTATTATAGTAGTTATATTCTTGTACATAGGTGCAGTATTATAGTAGTTATATTCTTGTACATAGGAGCAGTATTATAGTAGTTATATTCTTGTACATAGGAGCAGTATTATAGTAGTTATATTCTTGTACATAGGAGCAGTATTATAGTAGTTATATTCTTGTACATAGGAGTAGTATTATAGTAGTTATATTCTTGTACATAGGAGTAGTATTATAGTAGTTATATTCTTGTACATAGGAGCAGTATTATAGTAGTTATATTCTTGTACATAGGAGACAGTATTATAGTAGTTATATTCTTGTACATAGGAGGTAGTATTATAGTAGTTATATTCTTGTACATAGGAGCAGTATTATAGTAGTTATATTCTTGTACATAGGAGCAGTATTATAGTAGTTATATTCTTGTACATAGGAGCAGTATTATAGTAGTTATATTCTTGTACATAGGAGCAGTATTATAGTAGTTATATTCTTGTACATAGGAGCAGTATTATAGTAGTTATATTCTTGTACATAGGAGTAGTATTATAGTAGTTATATTCTTGTACATAGGAGGTAGTATTATAGTAGTTATATTCTTGTACATAGGAGCAGTATTATAGTAGTTATATTCTTGTACATAGGAGCAGTATTATAGTAGTTATATTCTTGTACATAGGAGCAGTATTATAGTAGTTATATTCTTGTACATAGGGGCAGTATTATAGTAGTTATATTCTTGTATATAGGAGTAGTATTATAGTAGTTATATTCTTGTACATAGGAGCAGTATTATAGTAGTTATATTCTTGTACATAGGAGGTAGTATTATAGTAGTTATATTCTTGTACATAGGGGGCAGTATTATAGTAGTTATATTCTTGTACATAGGAAGCAGTATTATAGTAGTTATATTCTTGTACATAGGAGCAGTATTATAGTAGTTATATTCTTGTACATAGGGGGTAGTATTATAGTAGTTATATTCTTGTATATAGGAGCGGTATTATAGTAGTTATATTCTTGTACATAGGAGGCAGTATTATAGTAGTTATATTCTTGTACATAGGAGCGGTATTATAGTAGTTATATTCTTGTACATAGGAGCAGTATTATAGTAGTTATATTCTTGTACATAAGGGGCAGTATTATAGTAGTTATATTCTTGTACATAGGGTCAGTATTATAGTAGTTATATTCTTGTACATAGGAGCAGTATTATAGTAGTTATATTCTTGTACATAGGAGTAGTATTATAGTAGTTATATTCTTGTACATAGGAGTAGTATTATAGTAGTTATATTCTTGTACATAGGAGCAGTATTATAGTAGTTATATTCTTGTACATAGGAGGTAGTATTATAGTAGTTATATTCTTGTACATAGGAGCAGTATTATAGTAGTTATATTCTTGTACATAGGAGCAGTATTATAGTAGTTATATTCTTGTACATAGGAGCACTATTATAGTAGTTATATTCTTGTACATAGGAGCAGTATTATAGTAGTTATATTCTTGTACATAGGAGCACTATTATAGTAGTTATATTCTTGTACATAGGAGTAGTATTATAGTAGTTATATTCTTGTACATAGGAGGTAGTATTATAGTAGTTATATTCTTGTACATAGGAGCAGTATTATAGTAGTTATATTCTTGTACATAGGAGCAGTATTATAGTAGTTATATTCTTGTACATAGGAGCAGTATTATAGTAGTTATATTCTTGTACATAGGGGCAGTATTATAGTAGTTATATTCTTGTATATAGGAGTAGTATTATAGTAGTTATATTCTTGTACATAGGAGCAGTATTATAGTAGTTATATTCTTGTACATAGGAGGTAGTATTATAGTAGTTATATTCTTGTACATAGGGGGCAGTATTATAGTAGTTATATTCTTGTACATAGGAAGCAGTATTATAGTAGTTATATTCTTGTACATAGGAGCAGTATTATAGTAGTTATATTCTTGTACATAGGAGCAGTATTATAGTAGTTATATTCTTGTACATAGGAGCAGTATTATAGTAGTTATATTCTTGTACATAGGAGCAGTATTATAGTAGTTATATTCTTGTACATAGGAGCAGTATTATAGTAGTTATATTCTTGTACATAGGAGCAGTATTATAGTAGTTATATTCTTGTACATAGGAGTAGTATATAGTAGTTATATTCTTGTACATAGGAGCAGTATTATAGTAGTTATATCGACAAGGAGCAGAAAGAGATCTGTACATAGGAGCAGTATTATAGTAGTTATATTCTTGTACATAGGAGCAGTATTATAATGTTATCATATTCTTTTTAACATACCAGTTTCTAATACACCTTTTAAAGGAAACACCAAGGTCACAAAAATCAATGTACTGCACACTTGTATGTTATCCATGATCCTAAAAAAGAAAAGAAAAAAGTTCATACATATAATCACTAACAAACTTTATGCACAGTTCTTTTATTTAGTACTATATATTCAGTGTATCTTGTGATCTGTACATATATTTACAGACATTTTAACAAATAGAGGCCCAGATTTACTATTGTAGTCACCACTAGACATGACACATTTTTGGTGCATCTTTGGAGCTTCTTTTTCATTTGCTAGACATGTGGGAGTTGACTTTCAGTAAAAGGTGCATGGCTTAAATTCACCACGATGCACCAAAAATCTGCCAAAATTGTGTCTCAAAGTCTCTATTCCAACTAAAGGTGTTATAGATGTGGACTAGACAGTACAGATATGCCGAAATTTATCATCCAGCATCAGTCACCTTGATAAATCTGGTGTATTTTTAGACTGCCTGTCTTAGTTTACTGTATTAGTAAATCTGTTGTTGTTCTGCCATCCTTTGCCTCTGGCAGAAAAACACAAAGGGGTAAATTATTAAGACTGGCCAGTCATTACACCAGTCTTAATTCATTCCCTGATAGGCGCAATGTGAGCCGGAGTTACTAGGAAGGACAAATGTCACCAACATAGTTGGATAAGAATCTTATACATAAGGGTATGACTAGAGGGGGTCGAGCTATGTCCATGGTAAATCACAGCTTCACAGCTGCTCTGGGAGCCTCCAGGCACAAAAACCTGCTGCAGTGGATGGGGAGCGTGTGCATGTAATATGTGTGGTGCAGCAGCCCCATCCACTGTATAGTGGTGGTTGTGGGGAATTGCAACGCTGATCCTATTACTAGAATAGAAGCAGCATGTATAACTGCTGTGTGCGGGCTCTGGGTGTCGAACCGTCACAGAATACATAGCGATGGCCTATCCTGTGGATAGTCACCAGGAAAACTTCATTTGGGGCAAGAAAACCCCTTTAAATTCTATGGTAAATGCTGACATCACAGCATTTCGTAGTTCATAGTCAAATGTCAAATAAAATGTTTAGAGAAAAATACGTAAATAAAATAAAAAATATTATGTAACATCAACATATTATTTGTCCCATGTAGTGAACAGCACAAAAAATGAAAAAAAATAAAAAATTATTATAGTCGGCCTTGGAATGTAGCAACAAAATTAAAAAAAAAATATATATATATATTTTTTTTAAATAAAAGGAATAAAACATAATAAAAAGTGCATACATTTTGTATTGCTGTAAATATAACAAGTCGCAGAATAAAGCGAATATGTTATAATCTAAAAATTGCTGTTTTAGTCCCTCATCCTCTATGATGAAATTAGTCAATGTGATTTATTGCCAAAATGTTTCCTGCTGCAATTACAACTCATTCCGCATAAAAAGCTACAAAAAAGTTAAAAGTTGACACCACCTGAAGATTTGTATCGTTTTGGGTTTGGACAGTTCAGCCCCCAAAAATTGTTTTGAGTCAATTAAGTTCGCCATGAACTGGAAGTGAAATTATTATCCTCTGGGGTTATGACATCATCAGGCTCCGTGTGACTACTAAGGCCCAAACTTTGGAAAATTTGCATAAAATCTGGTTTGATCTGAACAAATCCTTTAATTTCTAGTTTTCTTATCAGACAAAAATGCTTCTGTCCCTAGTTTGGGAATTCATTTTGGTTGATCTTTTGGACAGTGCCAACAAGGTACTGGGCACCTTCTCATCACATCCACATCGGACTGGAGTAGTGCTTCCTAAAAGGGTTGACCGGTATTTTTTTTATTTACTGCATATATATAGGGGATCTGTGCCCCCCCATGCAACTTCCAATGCCCCTACTATACACAGTATGAAACTGGAAGCAGATGACTTTGGTCCCTGCATAGACTTCAATGACTTCAGTGGAACCTGAGCTGCAGTTACAACTTCTGACCACTATATAGCATTCTGCTTCCTGCTCCTGACATTGGAAATGGCCCAAAACAGCTGAGAAGAGGCTACAAATAGAAATTCCTGGACAACCTCTATAAGATTTACAGGGTCTAGATTCTGGAGAGTCTGGGGCCTCAATTTTTTTTTGATACATTTGTCCTTTTTGCTTAGGTGTCCAGAAATAACTAAATCAGGACATTCACACCCTGGTGGTCACAGCAAAAGTTTTGCCTCTTCAAGGTCAAGGTATTAAATGTTTTTGAGCCCTGCAGACCTGATAGTGTGATAGTCATGTAAATATTTTGCAGTACTTCAAGGACAGCTACATAAACTCTACAGCGTGAGGACCACACCAGACAGCTCCCCATATCTCAGCTCCTGTGACTGGGACTTGGAAGATTATAGTTAAAGCAACAAACTCAGCTCTGCTATATCTATTCCATGACATCGCCAACTATAATTCAACAAGTTTATAACACACAGTAATCTTTTTGTGAAAACAATAATGAAACAATTTTAAAATTGACTTATTTTGAAATGGAAAATATTAGTAAGTAAAGGACGTGCCATCCGGTTTAGGCAAAGTAGGCTCCGTCATGCATGTAAAACCAAAGCCAAAGTCAGCGAAGTGTAATGTCTGTGTATTTTCAACAAATATGTATATTGGTGCAACACTTATATATTAGGAAACAACAGGATAGTTATAGTATTATATTCTGGGGTCTGAAGACACCACAGAATAAAAGATTGCTATGTCGGTGGTGAGCCCCAAACATCTCTGGATTTGTCCGAACTCGAAATTTTTGAAAAACTCATAACAAACCCATTTGTAATGAGCCAGTTCTCCTCTCCCTAATCCTTACTGATGGTATGACCTGGGTATGACAGCATGAAGAAATTGAAATTGGGCATAACAGTTTTTGCAGTTTTCACTGTAGTCCTTTAATCCATCGTAGGTTTTAATGGAGCTCATGGCAAATCTGTTCCAGAGGACCCAAGGGATCCACTGGTGGGTCCAAGTGCTGGAACAGCAATGAACCTCAAAGTTCCAGCATAAGACATTGCCTATAATCTATCTGTCTATACTCCCGATTTATGCAACTTTTTAAAAAGTCATAAATGTTGACACAGTCTAACTTCCATAAGGTGTAGAGCGTAGAGTAACATCTCCGTACATAAGTGTTAGAGTCACAGATGTGCCAAATTTATTCAACACCATGCAACATTTGACAAAAATGACACCAACACAAACTCCAACAAAACTGACTGACCCCCCATTAGGATGTACAAGGTATAAGGTTATGCAAAGCTCGAAGAATCCCGGCTCACCGCTGCCTGGCAAACCACTGTTCTGACTGGCTGGACGACTGCAAACCATAAAGAGGGCAAACCCAAAAGCAAAGACGTCCACCACCCTGGTCCCACAACGTTCTCACTTAAATAATGACACATTTTTTATTTATTTTTTTTTTAAATCTCACAACTATGTATTTTGGGGTTCCCTCTTACGCTCAGGGTGAGTGTTCTTTATGCCTGCAGTGATGGATTTTCCCTGGTTCTCCCAATGCAGATATAAATGGTATCAAGGAGATCCATTACAAAAAACATTACAAATAATAATAATAAAAATCATATAAAAACATTTTGTGGATTATAATATTTAATAATGTGTCAATTTATTATTTTGCTTATAAATTAAAATACTAGTTTTCTAGTTAAATTCTGAAATATTTTACCTTTTCCTCCCGGATTCCAGGACTGTCCTTCTCAGTCTATGCTCAGAGTGATGATGACACTTCTTCTTCTGCACTTCTTGAGATTAGAACCAGCAAGAAGTTAGCAAATCTATCAAGCGAGCAGAACAATACAGCCGGGCGCCATCCCTCCCCCCTCAACTTCCTGCCTCGGGTCTTGATTTTGGCAGCAGAAATCTTCCCTGGTACAAGAAAGACTGAAACTGACAATAATGCTCATATCTGTAAGAAAGCAGGACCCTGGCATTCCTACAGGTTCTCACCCCTGGGATAACAGGCGTCATGATAACTCACTGAAAGTTGAGCGATATAAATACACAAGATGTAGAGCTGGATGGGGGATACCATAGCATTAACATTCAAAAATACACCAAAATGGAATACATATTACTAAAATGCAAAGGATCCTAAAATCCAAGACCAATAGTCCAATTTACTGGGATGTCCACCAAATTTTCTGCACTTGCGTCAAACTGTCATGTCGGTAATATGTCCCATGTGACCACTGAGGCCCAATCACAAGTTTCAGCGGTGACGTGAACCAGAAGGCTGGAAGACGTTGATAGAAGACTCAACTCTGCACTGAAGCCTTGTAGAAGTGAACCCGACCCGAATGACGGAGAACCAGAGAGCCAAAACACGTAGACCCAATTGAGTATAATGGGGTCCGCTGCGTGTCTGTTGGAGTATAAAAATGGTGTAAACCCAACGCAGATGTGAACCCAGTCTTAAGAGTTTCCAGACCACCTGTTGACTATATACAGTCCACTCATAACCCTGCAAGGATATACCCGTACATACTTGCAGGGGTAAGACCCAGGGATATGGCTGAAACTACAATTAGAGCTCCTCTAGAGAAGGTAAAGATGGTTTACTACCATGTCTGCCTTCCAGATCACCATATACACAGCGCTCATTGAAAACTGTTTACACAGCTATGGGAGCCGCCATGATGCAGTTGCTCTCGCCAGGGGCTGGGAGCTGTAGAAGCTCTGCAGTTCAGGTTAGGAGGCTGCATTTCTCCTATACCTGGGGCTAAATGTATTCGCCACAGTTACTGGGGAAATCAGCCACAAAAAAAAAAGTTAAAATACCCCCCAAAGGTCTATTATGACCATATGGGGGCACAATGTAAAATAAATAAATACATAAATAAAAGGACAAACAAACAATAAAAGATAAAGTAATTACAAAAAATACCAATACCACGCCCACATCACAGATTCTAGCCCCGCCCCCAGCGACACAACAGCTACATAAAAATAACAAAAACAGAGAGGGAAAACTATTTTACACCAAAGCTCCACATAGCATCCTGCAGCAAAAAAGCGCAGCAGGAAAAACCGTGGCATCAATGCATCGCGGTTTTTCTCGCAGCGCTTTTCGCAACGGTTTTGGAAATTGCAGTGTGTCTGCAGTGCATATTTTCCCCGTCCACTATATAGTGACTATAAAACGCTGTGGTCAAACTGCGGCGTTCGCCCCACGTGGGGCCCCGGCTTTAGGCTAAATTCCCATGTTGCAAAAACACAGCGTAAAAAAATGCCAGCAAAATCAATGAGATTCTGGCTAATCCCATCCACAAACTGAGGAAAAAGAACGCTGGGGAAAAGCTGCATTTTCAAAAATGCAAGTGTTTTTGAAAAACACACCATGTCAATTTTACCTGCAGAAACGCTGATGTGTTTCCTATAGATTTAATTGGGGAAGAAAAACTGCAAAGAAAAACACAGCAAGAAAACAAAATGAAAAACGCTGCAGAAAAAAAAATGGGTTTTTTTCTCTGCTGCGTTTTTTCGCTGCATTCTGTAACGTTGGGGCCTTAAGAAGTTTAGTATCACTTTGTGTTAATAAAAAAAGAAGTGAAACATGCAAAACAATGAGAAAAACTGACCCGTTTCCCCTTCTTTTTTGTTCTCCTGGATATAAAAGAAAAAGAAAAAAAACATCTAAACATATAAATGAATATAAATAAAAATTAAACTTTATGTGTCACCAAACATTTTTGTTACACTATCAGAACGAAAAAAAAGGTTATAAGCCTATAAAAAAAAAAAAATGTATCCAGTCCTGAATCAGGAAAATTGGCCTGGTCATTAAGTGGTTAAGAAACTGACATGTCCATTGAGCAGTAATTTTTTATATTTCCCATAGCAAGTTGTCCTGAATATTCCAAGTTATTGGTTTTTATATAACATCTCAGGCAAAATAAAATGGCCGGTTCATTATATTCGGGTGTCTTCAGACTACAGAGTATAATAGGTGGAGGCCCAGGGGAGGAGAAAAAAAAACTCACCTTCCGTTACCTCTCTTGGGCCTCCTTGCAGCGTCCGGTGCTCTTCTGTGATGTCATCAGCTTGAGCTCAGCCGTGACCTAGCCACGCCGAGCATCATGATGTCATGTGAAGTCATGTGACCACTGGTGGTCCAATCAGAAGTCTTAGTCGTGACACCCAGGCCGATGACATCACAGAAGAATGCCGGGCGTCACAAGGAAAGTGCAAGATACCACAAGGAGGCCCAAGAGAGGTAAGGGAAGGTGAGTATGAATGTTTTCTATTTTTTTACTTTTTACACCTTCCCTCATCCTCCATCTTTTATACTATACTGTATTATACTATAATGTTACATTCATTTTGACATAAACTTTGGCTGTGTTTGCTTTATAGAGCTAGAAATTGGATAGATCGGGCTCCTAGGAGCCCGAGAGTGTTCTACACTATGTTTTCTAGATAGGTTCCTAGGAGCCCTAAGAGTATTATACATTATGTTTTGTAGATAGTGTAGAATACTCTTAGGGCTCCTAGGAATTTATCTATAAAACATAGTGTAGAATACTCTTAGGGCTCCCCCTAACTAGTGTAGTCTCTAGGGCTCCTAGGAACCTATCTATAAAACATAGTGTAGAATACTCTTAGGGCTCCTAGGAACCTATCTATAAAACACAGTATAGAATACTCTTAGGGCTCCTAGGAACCTATCTATAAAACATAGTGTAGGACACTCTTAGGGCTCCTAGGAACCTATCTATAAAACATAGTGTAGAATACTCTTAGGTCACCTAGGAACCTATCTATAAAACATAGTGTAGAATACTCTTAGGGCTCCTAGGAACCTATCTATAAAACATAGTGTAGAACACTCTTATGGCTCCTAGGAAGCTATCTATAAAACATAGTGTACAATACTCTTAGGACTCCTAGGAGCGTATCTATAAAACATAGTGTAGAATACTCTTAGGTCACCTAGGAACCTATCTATAAAACATAGTGTATAATACTCTTAGGGCTCCTAGGAACCTATCTGTAAGAGACAGCCAATGTTGTCCTAAGCTTTATTTGTCTGTATAAACTGTTAATGTTGAATGTATTTCTGTGATTCTGTTCCTTTAAGATAGCAGCCATTGTAATTGTGACATGATGCTGGAGTGACTCCCCCCCCCCTTTTATGTCAGCTTGCCTGTTCTGCAGACAGAATGTGAGCAGAGAAGCAGGAAGTGATGAGACAGAGAGCAGCAGCCATCTTAGCAAGTGTTGTATTGAACTGGTGTGGAGATTTTTCTGTACAGCTAAGCTGTATCTTGGTCCAGAGACAGAGTGTAAAGAGACAACAGGACTAGTGAGTCCACGTGAAAGGAACTGTGCTCAGTGGCTGATCAGTGAGACTGACATTGTGACTGTGTATATGGATACCACAGATAGAGACTCGCAGTGCTGTTGATGTACTGGACAGCACCTGCTAAACCCCGGCTTACATCCCAGCTCAGTGTATGGATTCGGCAGGACTGTCAGTGTGCTGAGTGGAATCTGCTGTTGGATTACATTGCATTCATTGGGTTTCCCTGTTAAAGAGGACTTCATTTCTCCCAAGATCCTGATAACCGTGAGGAGAGGACGTTTCGCTATAAAAGAAAGGAACGACTTTGGGCCCCACCGCGCGCTTCTACAGACTGTAAGCGGTCCACCTGGACCACTGGGGAAAAGGGGGTGCACCCAAATGTGATGTCAGGGTCAGTTAGGGATAGTTTTGAGTATATTGTTCATTCAGTGTCCATACTGCAGAATTGGACAGAGTAAAAGTAGAAACCATTGCAGAATTTGCCTTGAAATTGTTCATGCTATATTGTATATTTTGCTTGTCTTTATCCCTGTCATTTTACCTTTAACTAGCCTTTATTAACTTATAGTAAATATATATTTTTTTTTCTTGAACTACCGCGTGTGCGTTCATTTCTGGTTGCGGAGTCCAAACCACCTGCCTTGCTCTCGGTTCACAAATTGGCGTAGTCGGCAGGATCCGCTTACCAGAATGGACGGTGACGCACCCGTTCGGGAGAATGGTGCTGGAGGAAGAATGCCAGCAGGGGCTATAATGAGTCAGTTAGCTAAATTTGATGGCAATAATATGTCAGTGAGTATGTGGGTGGAACAGATACGAATGATACAGCGAATGTACCAGACCGCACCAGAAGTACTAGTAGAGCTAGCAATATTGACATTACAAGGGGATGCTAAGACCACGGTGATACTGAGGCCATTTGAACAAAGGCAGACATTTGAGCAAGTAGTCCAGATTCTAGAAACCATCTATGGAGAAACTGCATTGCTGGGGTCTCTGCAGGCTCGGTTCTTCCAGAGGGTACAACAGGAGAATGAAAGCCTTCCCCAATATGCAAATGCCCTACAAGAACTGCTCCGAGATATTCAAAGGAAGGAAAGAGGGGGCTCGCCAGCCTTCTGTAACCCTGATCGGACTCTCCGTGACCAGTTTGTCCTGGGGATACGTGACGGCAGTTTAACTGTGACTATGCAGGATTTTATACGACGAGAGACTGATGCTAAATTCCATGATGTACAGGTAGAGGCCATCTCCCATGCCAATAGTATGTTCCCGAAGCCCCAGACCGCAGTTGGAGTTACTTTGTCACAGGGGGCTAGTTCTGGCTCAGAGACAGTAGAAAAGGGGACGGTTAAAGAAATTCTCACAGTAATGCAGAAACTGCAAGAGCAAATGGAACACTTGCACACCCGTTGTGATGAACATTCTATGAAAATTGCAGACTTCCAGAAAACTGGAGGTGAAAGGGTGAGCCGTCCATACCCAGAAAATCAGAATCACCCACCACCCCGCTGGAGGGATGAGGATAGGACCTACCGAAGGGGTCCAAATCAGTTAATGCAGTGCTCAGGAGAAATCGAAGGGGCTTACCGAAGGGGCCCAAACAGATGGCCAGAACGACGGGAGATACGCTGCTGGGAGTGTGGACGGATGGGCCACGTTGCTGCTAGATGTCCAGAGCAGCGACAAACTTATGAGAGACCGCCGTTAAACTGAAGTCCCCTGCTGCTGAAGGGCGTGTAGTAGGGGAGACTGACAAGGAGACTATGTGGGGAGAATGCCCTAATGATGACCTGATCGCTGCAAGTCCTGTTATACAGGTGGAAATGGAGGGTATTCCGGTTACCGGGATGATTGACACGGGTTCCCAAGTAACGACCTTGAGTAGAGACTGTTATGAACGGTACTTCCAGCAACATGTGAAATATGATCCCCATACATTCGTACGAGTGGTCGCAGCTAACCAGTTACCAGTTCCAGTCGTGGGAGTGGCCTGGATGAATGTCCGGGTATGTGGCCAAGATCTGGGTAGGAAAGGCATTGTGGTGGTACAGGAGTCACATGAAGTAAAGGTCCCTGTCATTTTGGGGATGAATGTGTTAAAAGAATTAGATCAGATCCTCTTTGAAAAGAAAGGTCACGGTTATTGGAAAGAAACCACCACCCATCGGCCTACTCAAACAGCTTTCCAGCGGCTGATCCGGACATGTGGCTTACAGAAAAGTTCGGATGCGCAGCGTCCTCTGGCTCGAATTTCAGTTCCTTTGCATACAAAAGTTACACTGCCACCCAGTCGGGAGACAATAGTGTCTATGCCCGTAGGCACCTGTCGGAAACTAGAGGGCATAGCTGTGTTGGTAGAACCACTGCAGGCAGCCGAAGGAGGTGTTGATCCGCTAGTGGCCCGTTCCTTGGCAATAGTTCGCAATGGAAGAGTACCACTTCGATGTGTAAACACTCAGGACCAGAGTGTGGACCTGACCCCAGGGAGGCAGCTGGCTAACATCTATGTGACTCCGGAGGAAGTAAGGAAAGTAACTCCAATGCAGCTGAAGCCGACTGAAAGGGATGAGTGGACCGTAACTGTGTCCATGGGAGAAGATGAGGAACCCACCTCTGAATGGAATGGCCGTGCAATTCGAGAACAGATGAAGATGGATGCAAGTTCATGTTCTCTGGAATGTGTGCAGAAGGTAGATGAACTGTTGTGGGAGAACCGAGCCGCCTTTTCACGGTATGCTGAAGATTTTGGATGTACCACAGGGATCTACCATGAGATTCCCACAACAGACACCCCTCCAATTAGAGAGCGCTACCGACAAATTCCTCCACAGTTGTATCAGGAAGTAAAAGAACTGTTAGCTAAGATGCTACAGGGTGGGATCATCCAAGAAAGCCAGAGTCCCTGGGCAGCTCCTGTGGTGTTAGTAAGAAAAAAAGATGGGTCCATCCGATTTTGCGTAGACTATCGGAAGTTAAACGCTTGCACCGTACGAGATTCCTACCCCTTGCCACGGATTGAGGAGTCCCTCTCAGCGCTGGGGAGAGCCCGGTACTTCTCCTCACTAGATCTGGCTAGTGGGTATTGGCAGGTGCCGATGGCCACAAAAGACAAGGAGAAGACGGCATTCATCTTGCCCATGGGACTATACGAATTTAACCGGATGCCCTTCGGGTTGACAAATGCACCCGGAACGTTTCAGCGGTTGATGGAGAAATGTCTCGGTGACTTCAACTTTGAGTTCACTCTCATCTACTTGGATGACATTATAGTGTATTCTGCGACCTTTGAAGACCATCTCCACCAGTTGGGGCAAGTATTTCGAAGATTGCGGGAACATGGGCTCAAATTGAAACCCAGTAAATGTCGGTTGTTCCAATCTGAAATTGATTACTTGGGTCACCGCGTATCAGGAGAAGGGGTGAGACCATCAAGAGACAAGATAGCGGCTGTTCAAGATTGGCCAATACCGACTACCCTGCGAGAAGTGAGGGCGTTCCTTGGAGTAGCCGGTTACTATCGACGGTTTATTAAGGATTTCGCCAAGGTAGCAGCACCACTTAATGCTCTCCTACGAGGCACATCCGGTGGTCCAAAGAACCGGTCCGTGAAGTGGGGACCTGAACAGGAACAAGCCTTCCAGGCATTAAAGGATGCACTGACAACAGCCCCAATCTTGGCATATGCTGATTACCACTTGCCGTTCCAGCTGTATACGGATGCAAGCCTGTATGGTCTTGGAGCAGTGCTTTCCCAGCTTCAGGATGGCCAGGAGAGGGTCATAGCGTACGGCAGCCGGTCTTTGAGAGATTCTGAAAGAAACCCCGAGAATTATAGTTCATTTAAGTTGGAGCTGTTGGCACTGGTATGGGCCATGACCGAGAAATTCTCTGAATATTTGACCGGTGCTGAAGTTTTAGTACTGACTGACAACAACCCACTAGCTCACCTGGAAAATGCCAAGCTCGGGGCATTAGAGCAGAGGTGGATAGCCCGAATGACTAAGTTCAATTACCGCATTAAGTATCGGTCCAAGACAGAGAACCAGAATGCTGACGGGCTTTCTAGGGTAACCACCCAGACCCCCACAGTAGACGTGGATCATGAGTTGGAGCATGTGGAGGTGCCCGACTTCAGCAGATTTTCACAGGCCTTGACCGCCACTAATCAGTTTGAGATGGAGGGGACTGAAATGGCTCCTTTCTTTGGTCCCTCACGACAGGAATGGGCACAGATACAACAGACCCATGAGGGGCTGGCACAGATGATCAAGTGTGTTGAGAAAGGCCAGAAGCCCTGTAGAGAGGAAAGAGAACGACTGACACGTGAGATATTATCTGTTCTGAGTCAGTGGGAAAAGTTGGAGATGAAAAATGGAGTGCTATGCCGAAAGGTCTATTTACCTTCTGAGATCGACATTCGATACCAAATTGTGGTGCCTAGTGAACTGGCTCGCTCCTTGGCAGTTGAGGCTCATAATAAGAATGGACATTTTGGTCATGAGAAGACCTTTCGTTGGTTACAGCGACTGATTTACTGCCCTGGTCTTCGTCAAATGGTCGAAGAAGTATGCCGCAGCTGTCGAACTTGTGAGATCCATAAGGCAATAGAACAGAGAGCTCCCCTGCAAACCATCGTGACCCAGGAACCTTTAGAAATCGTCATGATAGACTATCTAATGGTGGGCCCATCCAATAGCGGACACCAGTATTGCCTCGTAATGGTGGATCACTTCACCAAATTTGCGGTGGTAACCGCCACCAAGGACCAGACAGCTGAGTCAGCAGCTCGTGCTCTGTGCCAAGATTTCATTCGAGTATATGGGTGCCCTAAACGCATCCACTCCGACCAGGGTGCCTGCTTTGAGGGACACGTAATGAAAGAAGTTCAACGTATCTACGGGATAAAGAAGTCGCACACGACTCCATACCACCCTCAGGGAAATGGGGCCTGTGAAAGATTCAACAGAACTCTGCTACAGATGCTGCGGACTCTGGAGGAAGACAAGAAGTTACAGTGGCCTCAGTTCTTGTCTGAAATGGTGTGGGCCTATAACAATCAGGTCCATTCTACAACGGGGTACTCTCCTTATACACTTCTCTTTGGGCGGTCTGGGCGAAGTGTAGGAGAATTACAGTTGGATGATGTGGATGGGTTCCCTCCGAGGGATCCAACCTCTTGGGTGCGGGCGCACCGGCAGAGACTTGAGACGATCCATCGATTGGTGCGGCAGCGCCTGCAAGAACATCCCCATCCTGATAAAACCCCAGTGCAAGAAGCACCATTGCAACCAGGCGACCTGGTGCTAGTTCGTGTCAAGAAACCCCAAGGGAAATTGGAAAGCCGATGGGAGGCTTTGCCGTATCGTGTTGTTGGCCGCAAGTATGCGAATGGGCCAGTGTACCAGGTCCAGAAAGAAGGAACTGATTGTGTTCGAGTACTTCACCGAAATATGTTGCGCCTGTGTCATTCTGAAGGGACAAATCATGATGGGCTTGCCAATGTGAATGAGCTCCCACAGTCAGAGAATGGAGGTGCGGAATGGGCCTCAGACGAGGAGGATGATTGTTGGCCGATCCCTGCTCCTGGGGATGTTCCACCTGTGACTACTGTATCTCCGGCCTGTGCCCGCTCTGGTGCGGAATCCGCTGGTCCTTCTCAGCCCATAGCTGCAGCACCCCATAATATACCACCGGTCCTCAGACGGACCACTAGGCCAAATGCTGGTATTCCCCCTGTTCGGTATGCACAGGATGAGTTTGTTTGGCCTGCCATACATCGGTATACTACCACCCTGTGCATAAAAGTACAACCCTCTGGATATACAGTCATAGGCAGGGACTGCCAATCTTAAAGTGGGGGGGGAATATGTAAGAGACAGCCAATGTTGTCCTAAGCTTTATTTGTCTGTATAAACTGTTAATGTTGAATGTATTTCTGTGATTCTGTTCCTTTAAGACAGCAGCCATTGTAATTGTGACATGATGCTGGAGTGAGACCCCCCCCCCTTTTATGTCAGCTTGCCTGTTCTGCAGACAGAATGTGAGCAGAGAAGCAGGAAGTGACGAGACAGAGAGCAGCAGCCATCTTAGCAAGTGTTGTATTGAACTGGTGTGGAGATTTTTCTGTACAGCTAAGCTGTATCTTGGTCCAGAGACAGAGTGTAAAGAGACAACAGGACTAGTGAGTCCACGTGAAAGGAACTGTGCTCAGTGGCTGATCAGTGAGACTGACATTGTGACTGTGTATATGGATACCACAGATAGAGACTCGCAGTGCTGTTGATGTACTGGACAGCACCTGCTAAACCCCGGCTTACATCCCAGCTCAGTGTATGGATTCGGCAGGACTGTCAGTGTGCTGAGTGGAATCTGCTGTTGGATTACATTGCATTCATTGGGTTTCCCTGTTAAAGAGGACTTCATTTCTCCCAAGATCCTGATAACCGTGAGGAGAGGACGTTTCGCTATAAAAGAAAGGAACGACTTTGGGCCCCACCGCGCGCTTCTACAGACTGTAAGCGGTCCACCTGGACCACTGAGGAAAAGGGGGTGCACCCAAATGTGAAGTCAGGGTCAGTTAGGGATAGTTTTGAGTATATTGTTCATTCAGTGTCCATACTGCAGAATTGGACAGAGTAAAAGTAGAAACCATTGCAGAATTTGCCTTGAAATTGTTCATGCTATATTGTATATTTTGCTTGTCTTTATCCCTGTCATTTTACCTTCAAATAGCCTTTATTAACTTATAGTAAATATATATTCTTTTTTTTGAACTACCACGTGTGCGTTCATTTCTGGTTGCGGAGACCAAACCACCTGCCTTGCTCTCGGTTCACAAATCTATAAAACATAGTGTAGAATACTCTTAGGGCTCCTAGGAACCTATCTATAGAACACAGTGTAGAATACTCTTAGGACTCCTAGGAGCGTATCTATAAAACATAGTGTAGAACACTCTTAGGGCTCCTAGGAACCTATCTATAAAACATAGTGTAGAATACTCTTAGGGCTCCTAGAAGGCTATCTATAAAATATAGTAATATTACAGCATACTTTGGAATTATTTATAGAAAAAGTTAGACGAGATTGTGTGCAAAGTCTGACTTCAAGGCTCGGAGTAAAAATCTCCTCATTGGAAGGCACTTGTCCAAATAAAATTTACCATCCACCTGAATCCTGATCTTACATCTGTCTCCTCTAGCAAGGCAACCTGTCCAAAATTTCCTAAAAGGAAGCAAATCCCTTTTAAACACCAAAATTTATGCATTGAATCATTCTGTGGTCACTTTTAAGGATGTGATAAATAGTTTATTACAGGAAATCTGTAAAGGTACTTTTTAGGCACAAAGCCCAAAGTAGAAATCTGGAAATGATGAAACAGCCGGAAGGTCAGTAGGTCCGCTAACCCCTGCTTTCCATAATTTCCTTCACAACCACCTCTATGACTGGTACGTAACTTGAAATATTATGTAACCTTTCCAAAAACTTTGCAGAAATCAGTAGTACAGTGTGCGTGTAACCGAAAGGATGGCAGGTGTGGATCGGACACAGGAAGCGACAAACAGATGGAGTTTAACAGTTTTATTGGAAGAAAATACAAAAATACACAATTCAGTGGAAAACAACAATCTTCTTGCTGATGTCTCCCCTCTTGCTCAAGATCCTGGGACACAGCGGGGGCCAAGCTCCAGGGTAAGGGCTATTCTGGCCAGAACTCCCATGCAGATCACACAATGGATGGTCTACAACCAACTCAGCAGGGATGAGAAAACCAGCCAGGTTTCTTACGAGTTTTTAAAAAATTTGAGATTTGGCTGAACATTAGATTTTTGGGGTTTGTCCAAAAATCATTATTATTCTCTGGGGTCTCTTCAACCCCCACAAGAGGGTCCATTGGTTCCCAGCACCTTCTGGTCTCTTCTGCCAACTCAGAGACATCAGTAAGTTCATAGAGGATGTTATAGAGATGTACTGAGCAGTATGGCTTTCTATAAAGTTGCAGCAGCATCTTCCAATGCTTTTGTCTCTCCTGTCTCACTTAGTTTCTGTTCACACCTCCCCTTCATTAGACTTCTATGTAAAATTGTAATACGACACCTTATGAGCTGCAGTCAGTATTCAGCAGAGATTTCAGAGTGAATGTCAGTTTAGGGAAAGGCAGAAGGACAAGAGCCAGATAAGTGGAGAAAGAAGCATGTTTTTCTCAGATCCACCTGTACTATTGATTTATACAAAGTCTGTTGAAAAGTTTTTGACCATTTACTAGAGGTGGGTGAACCTCACTAGATTCATTTCGATGAATATACTCTTTCATTTTGGGATAAACTTGTTTGGCTCAAACACAAAGTGCTATTATTATGCCCTGCGGACTTCTTAGACCCTAAGTGGATGCGCTGGGGAGGTGAGTAAAAATTACAGAGTTATATTCACCTTGTCTCACCTTTCATGGGCATCCTTGTCTCAATCACAGCCCTCAGCAATGACTCTGGGCTACTGACATCACCCACAATATACACGGAAAGATGATCAGGCACCCCAACAAAGGTTACAAAGGAGTGTCTAAGCGGTTTACTATTTTTCTGCACCTCCCCGATACTACGGGGTCTGAAGAGACTCCAGAACATAGTAATAGCAAGGTTTGCCCATCACTATTAGCTACATAATAGCCCCACATGCTTGGGGTACCCCGGCCCCCAGATCTATCCCTGATGAGCAATGGGCTAAGAATCCCACCCACCCAGATACAATACATAAGTAACTTATTTTACTGCTTTCAATGTGAGGGGTGAAATCTGTAATGTAGAAGTGTGAAATACAAGATCAGCCTCAGACCCGTTTTCCATATCGCCTTTTTATTACAATATTTAAGACATTGCACAGGTAACTGTAAAGTCAGACTAAGCATATATTTATATATCACAGATTTGCATATTTCCACCACATGTGCAGTTATGTGTTACTTCCTCTCAAGATGTCTTCATTATTCTTTATTATTCATTAGTGCAGGATTTTATTACTATTTGTCCTTCCATTGCAGTAAAGGAGAATTTATTAGACTCCTAAGTCTTCGTTTCTTCACCCTTGTGCTTATAAATGTTCTATTATTCTTGATAGTGGCAGAAGTTTGTGCTCTAGAGTTGCTCTTCCTACTCAGACCCTTGTGTCTTCTGTGGTTACTTATTTTAATACCAGGAGGAAATCACTTCTGTCCTGAGGTTGCAAAGTCCACAGACAACCAGCTTGGTGGCCGGCATTGCAAAATAGAAGAACTTTCTAATTAAATTGATTCAGTTCCTCATTGGTTTACATTTATAGACTTGAAAGCTGTACAAACCACATACAGTGGGGAACAAAAGTATTTAGTCAGCCACCAATTGTGCAAGTTCTCCCACTTATAAAGATGAGGCCGGCCTGTAATTGTCATCATAGGTAGACCTCAACTATGAGAGACAAAATGAGAAAACAAATCCAGAAAATCACATTGAACGATTTTTAAAGAATTTATTTGCAAATTATGGTGGAAAATAAGTATTTGGTCAATAACAAAAGTTCATCTCAATACTTTGTTATATCCTTTGTTGGCAATGACAGAGGTCAAACGTTTTCTGTAAGTCTTCACAAGGTTGGCACACACTGTTGCTGGTATGTTGGCCCATTCCTCCATGCAGATCTCCTCTAGAGCAGGGATGTTTTGGGGCTGTCGCTGGGTAACACGGACTTTCAACTCCCTCCAAAGGTTTTCTATGGGGTTGAGATCTGGAGACTGGCTAGGCCACTCCAGGACCTTGAAATGCTTCTTACGAAGCCGCTCCTTCGTTGCCCTTGTGGTGTGCTTGGGATCATTGTCATGCTGAAAGACCCAGCCATGTTTCATCTTCAATGCCCTTGCTGATGGAAGGAGGTTTGCACTCACAATCTCCCAATACATGGCCCCATTCATTCTTTCATGTACATGGATCAGTCGTCCTGGTCCCTTTGCAGAGAAACAGCCCCATACATGATGTTGCCCCCCCATGCTTCACAGTAGGTATGGTGTTATTTGGATACAACTCAGCATTCACTCTCCTCCAAACACGACGAGTTGTGTTTCTACCAAACAGTTCTACTTTGGTTTCATCTGACCATATGACATTTTCCCAATACTCTTCTGGAACATCCAAATGCTCTCTAGCAAACTTCAGACGGGCCCGGATATGTACTGGCTTAAGCAGGGGGACACGTCTGGCACTGCAGGATCTGAGTCCCTGGCGGTGTAGTGTGTTACTGACGGTAGCCTTTGTTACGTTAGTCCCAGCTTTCTGCAGGTCAGTCACTAGGTCCCCCGTGTGGTTCTGGGATTTTTGCTCACCGTTCTTGTGATCATTTTGACCCCACGGGGTGAGATCTTGCGTGGAGCCCCTGATGGAGGGAGATTATCAGTGGTCTTGTATGTCTTCCATTTTCTAATTATTGCTCCCACAGGTGATTTCTTCCCACCAAGCTGCTTGCCTATTGCAGATTCAGTCTTCCCAGCCTGGTGCAGGGCTACCATTTTGTTTCTGGTGTCCTTCCACAGCTCTTTGGTCTTCACCATAGTGGAGTTTGGAGTGTGACTGTTTGAGGTTGTGGACAGGAGTCTTTTATACTGATAACAATGTCACACAGGAGCCATTACTACAGGTAATGAGTGGAGGACAGAGGAGCCTCTTAAAGAAGAAGTTACAGGGCTGTGAGAGACAGAAATCTTGCTTGTTTGTAGGTGACCAAATACTTATTTTCCACCATAATTTGCAAATAAATTCTTAAAAAATCATTCAATGTGATTTTCTGGATTTGTTTTCTCATTTTGTCTCTCATAGTTGAGGTCTACCTATGATGACAATTACAGGCCGGCCTCATTTTTTTAAGTGGGAGAACTTGCACAATTGATGGCTGACTAAATACTTTTTTTCCCCACTGTACTTCTCCCAGCTGAGGGTTTGGTACCATTGTATCCAGTCCAGCCAGTCTCTGATAGGAGACGGTATGGGTACACACACAGTTATTGTTACTGTGCTAGGAGATGGTATGGGTACACACACAGTTATTGTTACTGTGCTAGGAGACGGATGGGACACACAGTATTGTACGGCTAGGAGACGGTATGGGTACACACACAGTTATTGTTACTGCGCTAGGAGACGGTATGGGTACACACAGTTATGTACTCGCAGGACGGAGGACACCAGTTATTGTTACTGTGCTAGGAGACGGTATGGGTACACACACAGTTATTGTTACTGTGCTAGGAGACGGTATGGGTAAACACTGGCAGTTATTGTTACTGTGTTAGGAGACGGTATGGGTACACACAGTTATTGTTACTGTGCTAGGAGACGGTATGGGTACACACGCAGTTATTGTTACTGCGCTAGGAGACGGTATGGGTACACACAGTTATTGTTACTGCGCTAGGAGACGGTATGGGTACACACACAGTTATTGTTACTGCGCTAGGAGACGGTATGGGTACACACACAGTTATTGTTACTGCGCTAGGAGACGGTATGGGTACACACACAGTTATTGTTACTGCGCTAGGAGACGGTATGGGTACACACACAGTTATTGTTACTGCGCTAGGAGACGGTATGGGTACACACGCAGTTATTGTTACTGCGCTAGGAGACGGTATGGGTACACACGCAGTTATTGTTACTGCGTTAGGAGACGGTATGGGTACACACGTAGTTATTGTTACTGCGCTAGGAGACGGTATGGATACACACGCAGTTATTGTTACTGCGCTAGGAGACGGTATGGGTACACACGCAGTTATTGTTACTGCGCTAGGAGACGGTATGGGTACACACAGTTATTGTTACGCGCAGGGGAGGGAGGGGTGGACACGCAGTTACGCTACGCGGGAGACGGTATGGGTACACACGCAGTTATTGTTACTGCGCTAGGAGACGGTATGGGTACACACGCAGTTATTGTTACTGCGCTAGGAGACGGTATGGGTACACACGCAGTTATTGTTACTGCGCTAGGAGACGGTATGGGTACACACCAGTTATTGTTACTGCGCTAGGGACGGTAGGGTACACACAGTTATTGTTACTACGCTAGGAGACGGTATGGGTACACACGCAGTTATTGTTACTGCGCTAGGAGACGGTATGGGTACACACGCAGTTATTGTTACTGCGCTAGGAGACGGTATGGGTACACACGCAGTTATTGTTACTGCGCTAGGAGACGGTATGGGTACACACGCAGTTATTGTTACTGCGCTAGGAGACGGTATGGGTACACACGCAGTTATTGTTACTGCGCTAAGAGACGGTATGGGTACACACGCAGTTATTGTTACTGCGCTAGGAGACGGTATGGGTACACACACAGTTATTGTTACTGCGCTAGGAGACGGTATGGGTACACACGCAGTTATTGTTACTGCGCTAGGAGACGATATGGGTACACACACAGTTATTGTTACTGCGCTAGGAGACGGTATGGGTACACACACAGTTATTGTTACTGCGCTAGGAGGGGAACTGGTATGGGTACACACGCAGTTATTGTTACTGCGCTAGGAGACGGTATGGGTACACACGCAGTTATTGTTACTGCGCTAGGAGACGGTATGGGTACACACGCAGTTATTGTTACTGTGCTAGGAGACGGTATGGGTACACACGCAGTTATTGTTACTGCGCTAGGAGACGGTATGGGTACACACGCAGTTATTGTTACTGCGCTAGGAGACGATATGGGTACACACAGTTATTGTTACTGCGCTAGGAGACGGTATGGGTACACACACAGTTATTGTTACTGCGCTAGGAGACGGTATGGGTACACACGCAGTTATTGTTACTGCGCTAGGAGACGATATGGGTACACACGCAGTTATTGTTACTGCGCTAGGAGACGATATGGGTACACACGCAGTTATTGTTACTGCGCTAGGAGACGGTATGGGTACACACAGAGTTATTGTTACTGCGCTAGGAGACGGTATGGGTACACATGCAGTTATCTGTCACTATTATTATTTATATGATATCTGCCCCTCACAGTATCCAGCTCCTCTCTCTGCCCTGAAAAGTACACTTATTACATGTAGCTCAGGCCCTGACTGCCCCATCTCCAGCTGCTGCCTCTCCCTATCTAGCCTAACTAGCTGTAATGGCGACAGGACCTATGACCCCGCCTCTTATATAGAGGAGTCACATGTCCTGCCTGGCCAATCACAGCCATGACCATACTGGGCATGTCTGTTATGTCGGTGGGCTTAAAGCTGGTTGATTGGCTGCTCCCACAGAAAGTCCGCGAGTTTTCATCAACTAAAATTGACATGCTGCGACTTACAAAAACGCAACATTTTTTGAAATCGCAGCATTTCCGTGGAGGAGATTTTTCTGCAATGTGTGGATGGGATTAGCCAAAATCCCATCCACTTTGCAGGGACTGTAATACGCAGTATTTTTTTGCTGCAGCGTTTAATGTGTTAACTTATTTAAAAAATCCAAAACTTTGAAAAAATAAAATTCTTGGAGTTGACTTATTCTGACATCCATAACTTTTTTAGATTTCCATATAAGTGGTTGCATAAGGAGCTTTTTTTTTGCAGGGCAAGATGTACTTTTTATTTTTACCATTATTGATATGAAAATCAGTGTACAGTTGTATCGGGGTGGGGCAGATTTGCTAAATTTGTGGCCCGCCTCTCCTCTGGAATCACCGCCCCTTTAAACATGATTGATATTTTCAGCCTCTGCCTACGTAACAGGCAGGGCCGGCGTTGGTGGGGGGGGCAAACTGGACAATTGCCCAGGGCCCCGTCCCCAAAGGGGCCCCCGGGATCCGGAACCTGATGACTCCAGATCCCGGAGTCAGGCCCGGCCAAAGCAATAACAGAAAGGGACCGCAGTGCCCCTTTCCGTGGTGAGTAAAAATTACAAACGTTTTTACTCACCTGTCCTTGCGTCCGACGTCATCTTCTGGCGTTCCGGACATCACCGCTGAGGCCAGGCCTCAGCCTTAGCGATCACGTGGGGTGTGCTGACAGCTTGCCTCACGTAATCGCTGAGGCCCAATCACAGGCCTCAGCGGTGACGTCCACAACGCGTGACGTCAGCCGCAGAGAAGAAGAAACCAGCGCCGGCGGGGATAACGGAGCAGCGCGAGGAGGCCCAGCAGAGGTAAGACAAGGTATAACTGTTTGTTATTTTCCCTCACCTCCCCCGGGCCTTCGATTATTATACTCTGGGGTCTGAAGAGAATATAACATGCTCTCCAGAGCCCCTCCCCTTTATAATACTCCATAGAGGCCCCACAGAATATAACATGTTCTCCAGAGGGCCCCCTCCCCAGTATAATGCTCCACAGTGGCCCCACACAGTATAATATGCTCTTCAGAGCCCCCCCCAGTATAATGCTCCACGTTTTCCCCACACAGTATAATATGCTCTCCAGAGGGGCCCCCCAGTATATTATACTGTTTTGGGCTACTGTGGAGCATTATACTGGGGGGGGGCTCTGGAGAGCATGTTATACTGTTTTGGGCCGCTGTGGAGTATTATACTGGGGAAACCTCTCGGGGCAGTATATTATACTGTGTGGAGGCCATTTATGGAGCATGTTATACTGAGTGGGGTCACTGTGGAGCATTATTCTGGGAGGGGCATCAGCAGAGCATATTATATTGCGTGGCGCCACTGTGGGGCATTATTCGGGGGGACTAATGAGCATTATACTAGGGGGCCCTCTGGGGAGCATATTATACTGCGTGGGGCCTACTGTGGAACATTATACTGGGGGGACGCTCTGGGGAGCATAATATATTGCGTGGGGCCACTGTGGAGCAAAATACTGGAGGGGGCACTGTGGAGCATTATACTAGCGGGGGCCCTCTGGGGAGCATATTATACTATGGGCCACTGTGGAGCTTTATACTGGGGGAAGGGACAGTGTGGGGAGCCTGTTATACTGTGTGGGGCCACTGTGGAGTGTATTATATTGTGTGGGGCTTTTCGGGAGCATATGATACTCTGTGGGGCCATTGTAGAGCATTATACTGGGGGGGACTGTGGGGAACATATTATACTGTGGGGGACCACTGTGGAGCATTATACTGGGGGAACCCCTCTGGGGAGTATATAATACTGCGTGGAGGTCATTATGGAGCATGTTATACTGTGTTAGGCCACTGGAGCATTATACTGGGGGGGCATTGTGGGGTGCATATTATACTGTATGGAGCATATTATATTGTGTGGGGCTGCTGGGGAGCATATTGCACTGTCTGGGGCCACTAAGGGGTAGTATACTGTGTGGGCCACTGTGGAGTATTATACTGTGTGGAGCCTTACAAACCATGTGGGGTCACTATGGGGGGCTTAGGGGAGCATTTTATACTGTGTGGGGTCACTGTGGAGCATTATATACCATGTGGGGAAACTGGAGGGCTCAGGAGAGCATTTTATACTGTGGAGCATTATATACCATGTGGAGCATTATACTGTGGGGGGGGGGGCTCACAATTCCTGCTGGCAGCCCTGTGTTCTATGTCTGCATCACAGCTCCCTCACTATAATCTTGCACATACGTGTCGTGCTCCATGGCCATGTCATTCCCCATACAGTACTGTGCATGAACTGGCCATGGAGTTATTGGGGCCTGCACAGTACTATAGGGGCTGACTATACTGGGAACATACTCAGTAACACCAGATAGTCAGCACATATGTAAGACTTCAGTGAAGGAGCCGTGGTGTAGGCTATTAGCAGGAAGCTGTTGGGTGGCCCCAGAACAAGTTCCTCTGGTGGGCCTAAGGCCCTTCAGTCCGACACTGTATAACGGAGAACTATTATATATAAGGGTGGGTTACTATATATAATTGGGAAACTTAAGTATGAGGGGGCTATTATAAGGGGGAACTATTATTTATAAGATGGGCTATTATTTATAAGGGGGAACTATTATATATAAGGCATCCATTATAAGGGGGAGCTATTATTTATAAGAGGGGAACTATTTATAAGGGGGGTATAATTGTTAAGTGGGCTTATTTATAAAGGGGGCTATTAGTGATAATGAGGACTATTATTTATAAGGGTAACTATTATTTATGAGGGGGCTGTTATTAATAAGGGAGCAGTATTATCTTTATGGGGTGTCTGTTACTGATAAGGGGGATATTACTGATACAGGGCACTATTTATCATTTATAAGGGCGCTATTACTGATAAAGGTGTAATATTTATAATCAGGGATTATTTATTTATAAGGAGGCGCTATAATAACTGATGACTGGGTGCAAAAATCTATTAGGTGGTACAAAGGTGCTCATTTGAATTGTGTGTGGTAAAATGGGGCTTATTACTTTTTTGTTGGCAGAAAGGAGGCGTTATTATAGGGGTTGTCACTGGAAGACGATGATGTTGTTTGCATATCAGCATTTGGGGCCCCACTTTTAATTTTGCCCAGGGCCCCACTTTGTCTAAAACCGGCCCTGGTAACAGGTGATAAATGTGAATTATTATCTAGCCTGCTTGTTGATGGTTTCTCAGATTAAACAGAGTAAAGCTTAAACTGATAAATATAATTCTGAAAAATTATAATAAAGATTTTTTTTTTATAACATTTTCCATAACATTATTTAATAATGTAATATATTATTCATGCAATTATCTTATGATACAATATTTCTCATTACAATAATATATATATATATATATATATATATATATTTTTTTTTTTTTTCTCTTTTGTCTCCAAAGAGACAAAATCTTGAAAGGAAATGACCGTCAGGGTCAAGAAAGCAGGGGAATTCCATAAAAGTCCAAAATTACAGGAAAATTCAAATATTAAGGACAAAGTTATAATAAAGTCGTCTCTTATTAGCGGACATTAATACTTTGGGTTATTTCCAGAATTGAAAGTTTATTCTTACAACAATGGGACTGGACGCGTTTCACAAGAATTCCCACTTAGTTCAGAAGATGCATTTTTGCTTTTTCTGATTTTTCACCAAATCAAAATATCCTGAAGGCCCCGAGTAATGAATGGGATAGTCAAGGATGATGGGATATGAGATATAATGAGCACTCCGGCATAGACGGCCATGGAGGAGCCCTGATATTAACCCCTTGAGGACACTACAAATTTACCAATTTTGTGTTTTCTTTTTTTTAATTCCTGGTTTTAAAAGACTTAACTTTTAATTTTTCTTGGTGAAATTGGGAAAAAAAAATAAAACAATTGCGCCATTTTGTTACAATTTTTAATTTTACATAATTCGCCATGTGTTAAAATGGCATGTTAGCTTTATTCTGGGGCTTGGTATGATCACATTGATACTAAATTTATATTTAAAGTTTTAAAACCTTTACAAAATTTTTAAAAATATGTGGAGTCTTCAAAAAGTGTCCGCACTTTTTTTTTGGAAATGGTGAAATTTTTAGGAGAAATTGGGGGTGTTGCGGGCAGCTGCTTCTTAGTCAGTACTGAAGGCTGGGGTGTAAATTAAAGAACCCCCCCCCCAAAAAAAAAAAACTACAGCTCTGGGGATTGTAGAGCGGACGATTTATCGGTCCATTGGTTTAACCCTTTCCAGTACCCTTGATCTCAGTCATATAAGTCCTACACAACCTTTCAAGCTACGCTGGGGCTACATACCGATATTGAGTTACAGCCCCCATATTAAGCTACATGCAAATCCTATGGACTCCAACTGTCATCAAATAGTTAAAATATCAATTCTATGTACACAGTAACCTTAGCTGCAGAGTGCATTAGCTACCAAAAACATCCAATCTCTGAGGTGTTTTGGCGACATCGAGTGGTAATATGTGGGTACTGCTAGTTACAAAAAATGTGCTAATTGAACAGCGGATGTCAGTTCCCATCTGGAGTTCTGACCCAAATGTCAGTCCCATCCATTGATAGCAGCTGGGGTGGATATCAGGAGGAGAGCAGTGGTGTCAGATCTCTCACTAAGATGGTGGAGCGTAGGGTTAATCATTTATTTTTGTCAATGAACAAAATGAAGTGAATGAAGAAAAAAGAAATATCAATATTTGGTGTGACCTTTGCCCTTTGGAGGAGGAGTCCTGAAGTGATGATCCGGCCCCCACAGATATAGCCCTGATCTCAACATCATCCAATCTTTCTGGGATGACATGAAGAGACAGACGGATTGGAGCAAGCAACATCCACAGAAGATCTGTGCTTAGTTCTCCAAGATGGCGGGAACAACCTCCCTGCCAAGTTCTGCCAAAAACTGTCTGCAAGTACCGAGAAGAACTGATGGAAGGCAAAGGTCACAACAAAGGTTACTGCAAATCATATCCCTGTCTCTTAGATGGGACGTAAACTGCAGCGAATCACTTCAGGTGCTACATGGGGAAGAGTGCTGTCTGCTTCCTGCCCCACTCTTTGGGTATCAGCTGCTGGGTGTCAGACCTCTACAGATTTGATATTGTTGAGCTATCCTTAGGATGGGTCATCATTAATCTGAGCCCAGAAAACCATTTTATTAGTCGACAATAATAAACTAACACTTTTTCTGAAGGCATTCTTACTTTGCAGCATTTTTTACACACCTGCCTAAAATTTTTGCACATCACTGTTTATTACAAACAGATGACCGCTTAAGATAACCATTTCCAGACTCCTTTCTCCTGTGCTAGGAGGCCCCCAAATCTGAAGAATATATTTTTTAGGATCTCACTGTTCCCTCTATGACAACAGGGACATTACTTACATTCATGGTCCTCCGGTGGTCTGAAGATCTGACACAATAAAGGGCCCAGCAGAAGAGAATCCCATTAGAAGCCTAAGGCACAAACACATTACAACTGGGCGTCCATGTTTTCTCTATAGATGGAGAGTGGACCCTCCACATGTCCTTTGGTGAGCCCAAGGAAACCCAGTCCAGCTCTGCTTCTATAGAGGTCAATATATACTCTCATCTCATGGGAGCTCTATAGGAAACTACTGTAGATGTTTATTAAGAAATATGTATCTAGCATACAACAGAGAATGAGCTTATTTATTACTATTAGGAGGGACAATATTTTATTTAAAGGGGTTATTCAGCTTCCAAAAACTAACTGCAAAGACATCCACAGCAGTGCTAAATCCTCACTGTTCCCTTGTGCAGCCTTTGCTTGGCTTTATTTTACTTGCTGCTCCTTCTATCACTGTTATTTACATGCAGCAAATCTGTAGACAAACTACATTTCCCATGATTCACCTGCCTGCGCTCACTGTGTGTACCCCTCCCTTCTCCACTCTCCTCTGTGTGGAAATGCCCTCCCTGCTACAGGGTCTGTTTTGTGTCACAAGGTCTGTCTTGTGTCTCACTTCTTTAGTCCCTGCTGCATTGCTCTCCTGCGCTTATCTGGCCAGGCAATAAATCACTCCCATGAGTGGCTTCAAGGGGCAAGGAGGTCATGTGCTGCTGTGATGTTGCGTTTCCTTTGCTTGATGAACTGCTCACAGGGAGGGGTAGTGTACTTGAAAACAAAACGTCACAGCTGAGGTCAATGACTTGAAAGTAAATCACACCACAGCTAATGTTATGTCCAGCTTTACATGATTGTGATACACTTCAGGTTTACTTCTTACATCATTTTTCTTATGAGCACTTTTCATATCAGTGAGGGGTACCTCCATGTCCTTCTATTATCTGAGTGGGTTTCTTATGCTGTAAAATAAGAGACAATATAGTTAATTACATACATACTTGATGATGTTACAAAGGACAATACATTACTATAATACATCATATCAGTGATCTTCAGATTTTGCTATTAGTTTGTCAATTTTATTTGAAATTATTTATTCTGTTCCTTTTATCCTGCTTTATATTCAGCAGTTGTTTTTTTTCTCCCAACCCTTGTTAGTGAAATGTTCAGCCCATAAGGTACAAGCTAAAGATTGGCAAATCTCTAAAGATTTGTTTTGTTCAGGTAGTTTGGTCCAAAGATTTCTTTTGGGTCGAATAAGTTTGTCACGAATCAGAGTTTAAATTGGCTTTAAACATAGTGTATGACACTGTCAGGGCTCCTAGGACTATATATCTATAAAACATAGTGTATGACACTGTCAGGACTTCTAGGACTATATATCTATAAAACATAGTCTATGACACTGTCAGGGCTCCTAGAACTCTATCTATAAAACAGTGTATGACACTGTCAGGGCTCCTAGGACTACATATCTATAATACATAGTATATGACACTGTCAGGACTCCTAGGACTATATATCTATAAAACATAGTGTATGACACTGTCAGGACTCCTAGGACTATATCTATAAAATATAGTGTGTGACACTGTCAGGACTCCGAGGACTATATATCTATAAAACATAGTGTATAACACTGTCAGGACTCCTAGGACTATATATCTATAATACATAGTATATGACACTGTCAGGACTCCTAGGACTATATATCTATAAAACATAGTCTATAACACTGTCAGGGCTCCTAGAACTCTATCTATAAAACAGTGTATGACACTGTCAGGGCTCCTAGGACTATATATCTATAAAACATAGTGTATGACACTGTCAGGACTTCTAGGACTATATATCTATAAAACATAATCTATGACACTGTCAGGGCTCCTAGAACTCTATCTATAAAACAGTGTATGACACTGTCAGGGCTCCTAGGACTATATCTATAAAATATAGTGTGTGACACTGTCAGGACTCCGAGGACTATATATCTATAAAACATAGTGTATAACACTGTCAGGACTCCTAGGACTATATATCTATAATACATAGTATATGACACTGTCAGGGCTCCTAGGACTCTATAGCTATAAAACCTAGTGTATGACACAGTCAGAACTCCTAGGCTTATATATCTATAAAACATAGTGTATGACACTGTCAGGACTCCGAGGACTATATATCTATAATACATAGTGTATGACACTATCAGGGCTCCTAGGACTATATATCTATAAAACATAGTGTATAACACTGTCAGGACTCCTAGGACTATATATCTATAAAACATAGTGTATGACACTGTCAGGGCTCCTAGGACTCTATATCTATAATACATAGTATATGACACTGTCAGGGCTCCTAGGACTCTATAGCTATAAAACATAGTCTATGACACAGTCAGAACTCCTAGGCTTATATATCTATAAAACATCGTGTATGACACTGTCAGGACTCCTAGGACTATATCTATAAAATATAGTGTGTGACACTGTCAGGACTCCGAGGACTATATATCTATAAAACATAGTGTATAACACTGTCAGGACTCCTAGGACTATATATCTATAATACATAGTATATGACACTGTCAGGGCTCCTAGGACTATATAGCTATAAAACATAGTGTATGACACAGTCAGAACTCCTAGGCTTATATATCTATAAAACATAGTGTATGACACTGTCAGGACTCCGAGGACTATATATCTATAATACATAGTGTATGACACTATCAGGGCTCCTAGGACTATATAGCTATAAAACATACTGTGTGACACTGTCAGGACTCCTAGGCTTATATATCTATAAAACATAGTGTATGACACTGTCAGGGCTCCTAGGACTATATATCTATAACACATAGTGTGTGACACTGTCAGGGCTCCTAGGACTCTATATCTATAAAACATAGTGTATGACACTGTCAGGGTTCCAAGGATTATATATCTATAAAATATAGTGAATGGCATCGTCAGGAAGAGGAGGAGGAAGAACACACAGAGCCCTGTCTAAACATTTGAGTTTCACTGCTTTCAAAATGTCTTTATTTTTAGGAAGTACGGCAACACTGGGGCTCTTGGTGGGGCAGAAGTAGTGTTGCTGTTGCCAACCACATTCTTATTGTTAGCTCTTGCACAAGTGTTTTCTCGTCCCCCTCCTTTTGCCTGTCCCCTGCCCTGTTTTTTTCCAATCATTTTACTACACACTGCTTCATTATAATAGCGATTGGCAACAATTCTGACACTGTGTATGTCTTTTTCTTTTTTTACAATAAACAATTTCAAGAAAAAGTATCCAAGTACTAAAAGCACTTAAAGGGTAACCTAGTCAGTGAGTATTAAATTAGAACTGCATTGGTCAGCTTTGTTTTTTTTTTCTGCTGTTACAATGGCAGAATTGTATGTATATTGGGTAACCAAAAAAAACCCTTAACAAATGGAGATTTTTCAGTTTTGCACAGGCTGTGTCAGTGTTTTGCCATTACAATGGTGAAAGTCTGTATGTATATTTCGTAAACAAAAAATCACCCCTTAAGAAACTGAGATTTTTCAGATTAGCACAGGCTACGTCAGTGTTTTGTCGTTACAATGGTGGAGGTATGTGTCTATATTTGGTAACCAAAAAAAAAAGTCCTTAAGAAACTGATTTTTCATATTGTCACAAGCTGCATCAGTGTTTTGCCGTTAGAAAGGCAGTTAGTATGTATTTAAAGAATAAAATAAACTCTGGCCCCCAAAAATCTTAACAAAGGATTTTTCACTAACAGGACTGACTCTGTCAGTAAAAACAATTTAAGACACTGTAACGTCTCTGCCTGTTCGGGTCTCGGCGCCACCCTCCGCTCGCACGCTGTGGCGAAGGAGGCGTGTTCGGTTTGATTCCTTGCGTAGGTTTCTTGTTGCTCAGTCTGAACATGGTCCTAGACAAAGTAATGGATTTCCGGCCACACCCGTGTTCTGAGCATTTCTCTCTGGACTGCATAGAGTTAATCTCTTCCTGGCCTGTATGATTGACAGCCTGTGTACCTATCAGGTCTGGGGATGGGCCCAGACTTTCTATATACGGGATGTCACTTTCTCAGCAAGTTGCTGGTTATTGCACTGTCTTTGCCTGCTCTCTTTACTATATCCCTTGCTACTTTGTTACCTGTTTCTCTGACCTCTGGCTTGCCTTTTGACTATTCTCTTGGATTGTGATTTTGTACTGCATTGCTCGTTTGTTACCGACCCCTTGGCTTGCTCACTCTGCTTCTATGTTGTTTTTGAGAGCATCGTCTCAAGAACAACCTCTGCCTATACTGTGGTGCTTCCGGTCATTTCATCAGTGACTGCTTGATCAGACCTCGCAGACCAGCAGAAAAGCTTCAGTGCATGAGTGGTAATCAGAGTAACCACTCAGGCAACCAGGTATTTGCTGATATGACTGCTCTGCACACTTTAAATTGTGTTACTGAGGAGACTGTCTCGGGTGCTAAAGGTGGGAAACACCAGGTAAATAAAAAATGTTTGCCTGGCCCACCAGTGTCTGTGGTTGTGCAAAAAGACCCTGAATTTAAGGCAGAAAAAATACTGGGTCCTACTAAAACTGGTTTATCTGGTGAGGGAGGGTCCGGTGGCCCCTCATAAAGGGGGGGTACTGTAACGTCTCTGCCTGTTCGGGTCTCAGCGCCACCCTCCGCTCGCACGCTGTGGCGAAAGAGGTGTGTTCGGTTTGATTCCTTGCGTAGGTTTCTTGTTGCTCAGTCTGAACATGGTCCTAGACAAAGTAATGGATTTCCAGCCACACCCATGTTCTGAGCATTTCTCTCTGGACTGCATAGAGTTAATCTCTTCCTGGCCTGTGTTATTGACAGCCTGTGTACCTATCAGGTCTGGGGATGGGCCCAGACTTTCTATATACGGGATGTCACTTTCTCAGCAAGTTGCCGGTTATTGCACTGTCTTTGCCTGCTCTCTTTATTATATCCTTGATACTTTGTTACCTGTTTCTCTGACCCTTTGGCTTGCCTTTTGACTTTTCTCTTGGATTTTGATTTTGTACTGCATTGCTCGTTTGTTACCGACCCCTTGGCTTGCTCAATCTGCTTTTGTGTTGTTTTTGTCTTGTCCTGTTCTGTGTGTCACTTACTCAGTATAGGGCTTGTCTTCAGGTTGTCCTTTTACCGTTTAGGGTAACTGAGGCAATAGGAAGGGACCGTGGCTGGGGTGAGATTAGGGCTCACTTGCCTCTGTCCTTCCCTCCCAGACCCCTGCAGTAGTATCAGGGTATTGCTACGTTTGGCAAGACCCTAACAGACACTCTGTGGACAGTCATAGATTAAACGGCTCTATTGCAAAATAGATTTAAGCAAAATTAGCTTTTTGGCAATGACAGGGTTAACTGTCCAGTGTCTGTACTACTACAGTCTGGCTCACAGCACAGATATTCCTCTCGCTCCTATGATTTCTAACACTATCTACCTGCAATTGATTAAATCTGACTAAACTTCATTCTACTTCTCCTACTCCTTTGATTGTCTATTTCTATTTGCAAGTTGTGTATTCCAGTACAAAATTGAATAATTGCTTTGGATCATGCAGTGATGAACAAAATGTCTGTCCCCTTGCATGAGTACCACAAAATGGCTCTTCTTCCTGCCCAAAGCATCTTATATAGTGTATGTGACATCAGCACTGTCTATTGGCTGTAATGATGTCAGGTGATGTCAGATGATACTAGGTTGTCACACATGTATCTCCTCTGTATTCACACTGCAAAATGTTGGTGTAGTGGCCATTTGAATTGTAAAGTATTTGGTTTTGTTAAAAATATTTGGGGCAAATCCAGCTTGTGATGAATCGGTTCGCTCATCTCTAGTTGTCAAGAATTTCACCATTGAATTCAGTTTTCTATTACAGTTTTTCTATGTAGAACGGTTGAAGGTTCTGCTCAATGTAAATCTACTGCACAGATACTGACACTTCCCAGTGATGGAGCCCGGCAGCCCCTTGTTATCTTAAAGGGGTTTTCCGGGCAAAAATTATTTTTTTTAAAAAAAGGTCTGTTAGTGCTATTAATGGATTAATAAGTGCACCCAAATACCTTTAGCAGTGTTTTGAGTGATTTCTAGGTTTCTCTGGGAGCGCCTGGCATCTTCTGCATTTGTTTACATGGTGTAGCTTCCTGCTGCCTTAGCTGATGCAATGCATTCTGGTAGTTGTAGACTCTCACACTATCTCCCTCTCACTCCTCCCCCCCCCTTGATCTCTAACACCCCCTCCCTGTCTCCCTAGCTATTCCGCTCACTGCTAGCCCTTCCCAACTCACTCAGCCCACCTCCCGTACCCTATTATACTTTACCTGTCTTCTTCCTTCTGCGCGGAGCGGCTCCTCCTCTTTTGTGACTGCCAGTGCGCAGCAGTTACGGCACTGTGCTGTAGTCTTCACTACATCTCTATTGCGCAGGTTCTCACACTTGCACAATAGAGATGGAATGTTGACTTCAGCACTAAGCCAAAACTCTGGCTCTTTAGTGTACATGCAGGCTGATGTCAAGGGAAGAGGAGGAGCCGTTCCCCGAAGAAGGAAGCCTGGACAGGAAGAAGATAGGTCAGTATGATGGAGTGGATGGGGGGGAGTAGTAGTGATGATCCGTTTCCGTGTGTTTCTGTGCTGCTTTGAACTTTCTGTTACTAGATAGATAGATGGTAGATAAGAGATAGATAGATAGATAGATAGATAGATAGATAGATAGATAGATAGATAATTTTAAAATTTGGCAATTTTGTACATACTAATGTTTTCAAAATGAGCAGTTATTGTTTTAACAAATTTGCAATTTAAAAATTAGACAAATGTGCACAATTTGCAAAGTAGAAAGGATTATATATTATTATGTATTTTTGTTTGTAATAATTATGGTGCAAAAATTCTAAATTTGACAATTCAAAATCATGCTGTGATTGGCAATCTATCACATTTCTTTGGTCCTAAGTTTCGGCCAAGCTTATAAATTTAACTTCCTAATTTTCAAATAAGAAAAGTTTACAATAATTACAGCACAGAAACACAAAAATTGTGTATGGTCTATTACAAGGTTCAGCAACCTCCGGCACTCCAGCTGCTGTGAAACTACAACTCCCAACATGCTCCATTCACTTGGAAGTTCCAAGAAAAGAAGAGCAAGTATGCATGCTGGGAGTTGTAGTTTTACAACAGCTGGAGTGCCGGAGGTTGCCTATCCCTGGCCTATTAGATGATTTTCAGTAAAAATAAGTTATACTCACAACGGACATGAAGGTATGTACAATCGTCTTCTTCGCTACTTCCTATAGTATTTATTGCCTTACATGAATAATATCCAGAATCAGTCTTTTGCAAATTTGTGAAGTGCAGAGAATCTGAGTCTGTAGTTTTGTATGGGGTTTTGTTCTTGAACCACTGATAGCTACTAATTTTTGGATTACTTTCCTGGGATTGACATCTAAGAGTAACTTGTTCTCCTTCTTTTTTCTTATTCCCATTCTGAATTTTACAAGCTGACCTCTTTGGTGGATCTGATAAGAAAGAAGAGATAAAAGTGTGAAAACTGGAATCATTGGGAAAAATGTCATTAAATATGAAATAAAATTTATAACTCCTATTATAATGAAGGGATTTTTTCTTAAATGTCTTCTATTAGCAAAAAAAAATTTTAAAGTTAAAATCTCAAGCTGTAAATAATGGACAGTGACCCGACAATTACAATAAAACATACAATATGAGGAGAGAAATGTCAGGACATATCCCATTCTAAATCCATAGACATTGCTCCCCTCTTTCTTCCTCTCTTTTGCGAAGGCTTTCTTCAAGATTTTGTGGTGTGTCTGTGGGAATTTTCTCCGCTCTAGTTCATCCCTTGGGTGTTGGATGGGGCTGAGGTTAGAGCTCTGAGCAACCAGTCAAGTTCTTTCACACCAACCTCCCCCAACCATGCGTTTATAGACTTGCTTTGTGCACTGGGGCACAGTCATGCTGGAAAAGGGTCTTCCCAAACTGTTCCCACAAAGTTGGAAGCATAGAATTGTCTAAAATGTCTTGATCAGTTGAAGCATTAGGAGATCCCGTCACTAGAACAAAGGGGTCAACCACTTAAAAACACCCCATAACATTACCTCTCCTCCAGAAGGGATTACAATTTGTTTTTGTCAATAAAATTATGTAAATGAAGAAAAGAGAAATGTAAATCCCATCAATATTTGGTGTGACCTTTGCCCTTTGCCTTCCATCAGTTCTTCTCGGTACTTGCAGACAGTTTTTGGCAGAACTGGGCAGGGAGGTTGTTCCCGCCGCCATCTTGGAGAACTAAGCACAGATCTTCTGTGGATGTTGCTTTCTCCAATCCTTCTGTCTCTTCCTGTCATCTCAGACAGACTGGATGATGATGAGATCAGGGCTATATCTGTGGGGGCCGGATCATCACTTCCAGGACTCCTCCTCCAAAGGGCAAAGGTCACACCAAATATTGATGGAACTTACATTTCTCTTTTCTTCATTCACTTCAAGGTTTTAATTGACAAAAACAAACTATTAACCTTTCTATTTCTATTTTTTACTTTGTAGCTTTTCCCCCCCACACTTCCCTAAAGCTTTTGCACAACATCGTACCTCAGCCAGGGAGTGAATAAGTGGTGTGTCTGAGCAGCAGTGGAACAGAGAAGAAAAATAAGAACTATTTCCAGGCCATCGCATTGAGTGGTGCAGAAGATCACACGTACGGTAACCACACACATCCTTATAATGAGACCCTATGTCTGGTTCAGGACACGACTTACCCATAAGCCACCACCATAAATCAGAGATGTGGAACATAATAATAATAGTAATGATAATAATGTTTTACTTACAAAGAACCTCCACAGAAACCTCCTCTGACCGGGATCTCCCTATTTCATTTGCCGCTTCACAAGTGTATTTTCCAGTATCAGTGGCCCATATGGTCTTTTTTTCATTAAATCGAGGAACCAGTTTATTATCTTTGTACCATTTAATAGATGATACTATTGGATTGCTGCTATTGACAACACATTGGAAAGTGACCTCAGATCCTTCAAGGAATTGTTTGTTATCCGGTGTGATGACAAGTTTCACATCCTTTGGCGTATCTGCAGAAACAAAAGTTATCAAAGAATTGTAAAATATTATTAAAAATGAGGACAAAATTCTAAAATAAATTTTAATTTTTATTAAACTTTGACTAATCATTATTATGTGAACTGGTTCCTACTGCAACATCAAAGGTTAGCAGTCAGCAAATAATCTCTGAGTCTGATCTTGGATCATATGAGTCGAAGAATTTATCTTCAAAAAATGTTTTTGAAACAAAAAGTTTCTATAAATTCCTAAACTTCTGTATAACTAGATAATCTGTAGGCAGTGGCGTAACTAGGAATGGCTGGGCCCCAAGTCGAACATTTGACATGGGGTCCCCCCGAATTGGTTATGGGTCTCCAAATTGTAAAATATGCTCAACAGTGGCCCCAGATAGTATTATATGCTCGACAGCGGCCCCCGCACAGCATTATATGCTCCCCGCAGTGGTCCCCACCCAGTATTATATGCTCCCTACAGTGGCCCCATCCAGTATTATATGCTCCACAGTGGCCCCCACCCAGTAGTATATGCTCTACAGTGGCTCCACCCAGTAATATATGCTCTACAGTGGGCCCCACTCAGTATTATATGCTCTACAGTGGCCCCACCCAGTAATATATGCTCTACAGTGGGCCCCACCCAGTATTATATGCTCTACAGTGGCCCCCACACAGTAGTATATGCTCTACAGTGGGCCCCACCCAGTAGTGTATGCTCCACAGTGGCCCCCACTCAGTATTATATGCTCTACAGTGGCCCCACCCAGTAATATATGCTCTACAGTGGCCCCACCTAGTAGTATATGCTCCACAGTAGCCCCCACTCAGTATTATATGCTCTACAGTGGCCCCACCCAGTATTATATGCTCTACAGTGGCCCCCACCCAGTAGTATATGCTCCACAGTGGCTCCCACCCAGTGTTAAATGCTCCACAGTGGCCCCCACTCAGTATTATATGCTCTACAGTGGCCCCCACACAGTATTATATGCTCTACAGTAGCCCCCACACAGTATGATATGCTCTACAGTGGCCCCCACCCAGTAGTATATGCTCCACAGTGGCCCCCACACAGTATTATAAGCTCCCAACAGCCTCCCCTCCGCTTCGGTGCTATTATTATACTCTGGGTTCTCCTCAGACCCCAGAGTATAATAATTGGAGGCCCAGGGTAAGTGATTAAAAATAACAAACATTCATACTCTCCTTGCCTTACCTTTCCTGGGCATCCTTGATCCATCCTGCCGTCTTCAGCGTCTTCAGGCTCTCTTCCGACGTCGCTACTGAGGCCTGTGATTGGGCCTCAGCGGTCACATGGGGGTGCACTGACGTCATTACGCGGTCACGTCCCATGTGACCGCTGGGGCCTAATCACAGGCCTCAGTCATGACGGAAGAGCGCCGGAGAGATCGCTGTGCCCCGGAGAGGTGAGAATATGTATTTATTATTTTCAGTCACCTCCCCTGGGTGCCCTGCCCTGCCATCTATTGGAAAGGGGCCTGCAATATGCCAAGGTCCCTTTCCAATAACAGTATGTATAGTGGTCGGGGAACCAGGCTTTCCGCAACCGCTATCATAGTGGTCCGGGGCCCGGCCATCTCCACCTGGCCACGGGCCCCGTACCCTGCCGTAATCGTTACGCCACTGGTTTGTGGGGTTCGCGGTAGCGGCTGCCATAGGGCTCCGGGCCCCCTAATGTCCCGGGAACTGTGGCAGCTGCTACCGCGGCTACCCCGGTATTTACGCCCCTGGCTGTAGGATTGAACCATTTTTTTTTATTTTTTATTTATTTATTAAAGCAAGATGAAATATATGAGTTCTTTCTAATCTATTTCTATTTTTGGATTGTAGATTTTTTTTCCCATTTTCTGTACATAGTTATGGGGCGGCCATCTTTCATGAGCTTCTCCTCTAATCTTTTAACAGCATTTAGTGATCTTCTTTACAGCATAGTTATGGACATAGGTATAAATAATGTGATGCCAACTCACTGAGGTCTGTGGGAGAGTTTTCTAGACATGTTCTATGCAGAGAGACGGAGGAGATAAGCTGTGACATCATCTATTGTCAACAGTGATGTAATGTGACATTGGTATCATTATAAGGTTAATTATAGGTCTATTATTAGGCTTTGGAGAAATTTCATGATATAATATATATATATATACAGTGGGGAAAAAAAGTATTTAGTCAGCCACCAATTGTGCAAGTTCTCCCACTTAAAAAGATGAGGCCGGCCTGTAATTGACATCATAGGTAGACCTCAACTATGAGAGACAAAATGAGAAAATAAATCCAGAAAATCACATTGTCTGATTTTTAAAGAATTTATTTGCAAATTATGCTGGAAAATAAGTATTTGGTCAATAACAAAAGTTCATCTCAATACTTTGTTATATATCCTTTGTTGGCAATGACAGAGGTCAAACGTTTTCTGTAAGTCTTCACAAGGTTGGCACACACTGTTGCTGGTATGTTGGCCCATTCCTCCATGCAGATCTCCTCTACAGCAGGGATGTTTTGGGGCTGTCGCTGGGCAACACGGACTTTCAACTCCCTCCAAAGGTTTTCTATGGGGCTGAGATCTGGAGACTGGCTAGGCCACTCCAGGACCTTGTAATGCTTCTTACGAAGCCGCTCCTTTGTTGCCCTGGCGGTGTGCTTGGGATCATTGTCATGCTGAAAGCCCCAGCCACGTTTCATCTTCAATGCCCTTGCTGATGGAAGGAGGTTTACACTCAAAATTGCACGATACATGGCCCCATTCATTCTTTCATATACACGGATCAGTTGTCCTTGTTTCTTTGCAGAGAAACAGCCCCAAAGCATGATGTTGCCCCCCCCCATGCTTCACAGTAGGTATGGTGTTCTTTGGATGCAACTCAGCATTCACTCTCCTCCAAACACCACGAGTTGTGTTTCTACCAAACAGTTCTACTTTGGTTTCATCTGACCATATGACATTCTCCCAATACTCTTCTGGAACATCCAAATGCTCTCTAGCAAACTTCAGACGGGCCCGGATATGTACTGGCTTAAGCAGGGGGACACGTCTGGCACTGCAGGATCTGAGTCCCTGGCGGCGTAGTGTGTTACTGACGGTAGCCTTTGTTACGTTAGTCCCAGCTTTCTGCAGGTCAGTCACTAGGTCCCCCGTGTGGTTCTGGGATTTTTGCTCACCGTTCTTGTGATCATTTTGACCCCACGGGGTGATATCTTGCGTGGAGCCCCTGATGGAGGGAGATTATCAGTGGTCTTGTATGTCTTCCATTTTCTAATTATTGCTCCCACAGGTGATTTCTTCACACCAAGCTGCTTGCCTATTGCAGATTCAGTCTTCCCAGCCTGGTGCAGGTCTACAATTTTGTTTCTGGTGTCCTTCCACAGCTCTTTGGTCTTCACCATAGTGGAGTTTGGAGTGTGACTGTTTGAGGTTGTGGACAGGAGTCTTTTATACTGATAACAATGTCAGACAGGAGCCATTACTACAGGTAATGAGTGGAGGACAGAGGAGCCTCTTAAAGAAGAAGTTACAGGGCTGTGAGAGACAGAAATCTTGCTTGTTTGTAGGTGACCAAATACTTATTTTCCACCATAATTTGCAAATAAATTCTTAAAAAATCAAACAATGTGATTTTCTAGATATGTTTTCTCATTTTGTCTCTCATAGTTGAGGTCTACCTATGATGACAATTACAGGCCGGCCTCATCTTTTTAAGTGGAAGAACTTGCACAATTGGTGGCTGACTAAATACTTTTTTTTCCCCACTGTATATATACGTATATATATATATAGTGACATAAAAAAATAAAATTATCGGAAAAATTTTAAAAATATGTTTTGCATAAAAACATATTTTTAAAAAATAGGCTATATTTGGTGACACGTTTAATTTAAAATATTTAAATAAAAACTATACTATTTAAGAAATAAAAAACAGCCAAATTTGGCAAAACTATTTATTATAAGGTTATAACACATTATGTGGTTTGGTTACAAATTGTTCAAAATTGTGGTCAATTTGTCTTTGGACCTACGATTGTCAGTGTCCATATTTAGACATGACTTATCTTTTTAACTTTGTTTTATTCTATAGAAAGTAGCAATTGGCTAAAATATAACAATGTTTTTGTCTTTGATATATTACTCAACATGGCACCAACTCTGAGCTTTTGGGATTTTAAATATGATGAAACCTGCTTTGAGGACATCTTTTCCCTTAAATAAACCTTGGAGGCATGAGTAGTGGCATGAATAGTTTAAAAACGTTTCGATTTATAAGAATGTTGACATCCAGTATGGCAGTCCAGTATAGGTACAGTCTATTTATGGCTGTGTTGTTATGGCAACCTGGTAAATTAAATGTGAACTTATATTGGCTGATAAACATCATATGAGTAAATATTTAAGGACCTGAGAACTGCTACTGACAAATAGAGGTCATAAATAGGTTGGTTGCTATGGAAACCTGGTGTAAAGCTGTGTGTATGTGAAGACGGAAGAACCTGCAAGTTTCCATTGGTCCATAAGCGTCATGTGATCATGTGTATCTCAGTCTGCATATCAGTGAAAAATCTGCAATCGGTTGTTATGGAAACCTGGAGTAAAACTGTATGTGACCTTGTGCAACAGTGTCTTCCACAGTGCCCTGCTCCTTTAAAGCTGACCTACAGCAATGAAGAAAAATGGCTGGGTGGTTATGGAAACCTGGAGTAAAGCTGTGTGCATGTGGAGACTAAGCGCCTGCGAGCTTCTATTGGCTGATAAGGGACATGTGACCGTGTGTATGGCAGTTGGAATATGAGTGAAAGACTTGCAGGCTTCTATTGGCTAATGCAGGTCATTTTTTGGGAATACTGTATCTCAGGAACGGTACGTCCTAGAGAGCTGAGCCCTGGTCTAAAACCTTCCTGGACACCTGATATACCTGTGTGCCAAATTTGGGGAAGATCAGTCCAGTCATTTGGTCGCGCATAAAGAACAGACAGACAGAAACTCATTTTTAGATAGATAAGAGATTTATGTGTTTTTGTTCAGAGAATTATTTCATCCATATATTTATCTTTGTTTATATGAGGCTTTATCGGGTTTCTTGGTTTCATTCATCCATACTATATATATGTGCTTATTTGTTTATATGTTTATGTAGTTTTCATTCTATATGTGACAATGTTATTTTATACATATATATTTAAGAAAACTTTTTGTGCTAGATATACATACATTTACGAGATTCATGCTCTGAAATGTATAAGCCAATCCATTGTTTTTATGGGTTATGTAACTCTGTATTGATTGAATTTTTAATCATGGATTAAAAGTTATATTTTATATGAAGATTTTTCCTGATGCTGGGATTTTTTTATGAATATTAATATTACAATAGTCATATTATATAGACAATTGGAGGGCTCTGCGCTGTGTAATTTAGAATAGTCTGTTCTTATTTCAGAATACTCACATTTTATATCCAGTTGCACAGGAGCAGATCTGCTTGATCCTTGGTCATTGAAAGCTATACATTCATAAGATCCAGAGTCATCCTTTGCTGCTCTACTGATATTATTTGAAGAGTGAAGAAATCAGGCGATACCTTTTAGAGGCTAACTGAGTATATTTATAAGTAAGCTTTCAGGAGTACTCGCTCCCTTCATCAGACATGGTGTGATACAAGAACTGAAAATTCACAGATTTTTATACACATGGTTTTCAAAGCATTTTAGAGTCCTTAAAAAAAATGCAATCTAAGTAGAGAAGTTATTTACAACAGGTCAAAAAAACAGTCTGGAAACGTGGTGTGTGACGGAGGGATCAGTAATTCTTGCTGTTATCTGTTTGCTATCAGGAGGTGATTTGTGTCCCTCACAGTTCATACATAGTGTGATTTGAAGCTGGCATGAATATTGAGTTCAGTTCATGGTTCATACATAGTGTGACATGAAGCTGGCATGAATATTAAGTCCAAATTGCAGAGTTTGAAATTTTTGCATAAACTTGTACTCCCATTGTTTCCTCGCCTCCTGCGTCTTAAAATGTCCCATTAAAACCACAACCCGCAAATCTTCAATAAAGTGGTTTTCTCCGGAGAAATGTGCGGCCACTGGGAGATCGGTTCTGCTGTTATTGATACTGGATCTGTGTGAGTTCATTCGTTGACTGAGTCTCTGCCCTGTTTCCCCCACATAGAGGCCTGTGGTGGGACATTGCGTACACATTATGAGGTACACCACATAATATTATAGCTGCTGTCTGTGCTGTTTAAGCATTCCAGTCCATCCTTGTACCAGATGTAGCGATAGACGGGAGGGTTTGCCACAGTAGAACAATTCAAAGTAACAGGGAATCCTTCTCTTGTATTTCCCGGAGGTTTCTGAATGTTTATCTGTTTTGGAGGATCTGAAATATTTTATATGACGTGGAGTGAAGTCATTATTAGTAGGAGGATTTACAAGCATTCAGCTATACTGCCTGGATTACTGTATGAGTTACTAATATACTTCCTCTAGTCCTCCCTTTCTCCATATCATCCTCACCACCCACCTTCCTTCCTTCCTTCCTTCCTTCCTTCTTTTTCCTTTCCATTCTACCTTCCTTCCTTCTTATATTTTCATGACTTCTCCCTTCCTTCTTCCCTGCTTTTTCTCCTTCCTCCTTCCCCTATTTATATGGCTCCTTCTTTCCTTCTGATATTTGCATGGCTCCTTCCTTCTTCCCTTTGTTCCTTCCATCATCCCCTATTTGCATGGCTCCTTCCTTCCTCCCTTTTTTTCTTTATTTACTCTCTATTCTTACATCTAGTAAGACAAGACATATATAGCTGTGATTACTTACGCAGCACAGAGATTTCCACCATATTTGATGTACTTGTGCCCACACTGTTTGTAGCTTCACAATAATATCTTCCCGATTCCTTAAACTGTATTTTACTTCCTTCCAGATTCAGACTTCTTCCATTTTTGTACCATGTGATTATAGGATTTGGCGGATTGCTACTTCCCACAGAACACTCCAGTGTTCTCTTACCCCCTTCTACAAATTTTATAATGGGACTTTCCGTTCTAATTTGGACATTTTTAGGGACATCTGGAAAATGAAATTCCAATAATTTGTTTAGGATTGTCTCTTTCTCATAATGTACAAAGAAACTTGGATTTGCTCTATTTTAACATTAACAACTGTCTAATAATACTCCAAAATTATATGATTAGTTCTAAAAATAAAAAAGGTAATGTAATAGTTAACTAAAAATAAAACTAAAAAGTAAGAATTGTGTGTGCTAGTGCCTTGTGATGTTTTTCCTTACCATTACTCTTGGCTTAAATCATAACTAAACTTTCGGAAAACTTTTTATTTTCTGGAAGTATTTGTGTCATAAATAAATTTTGCTATATGCTTAATATATATTAATACATTTTGAATCCTTTCTGTGAAATCCTGCATTGTTTCACTCTTTCCCTTGTTTCTGTATAGTTGTTCCTGCCTCTCACTGAATGTTACTGTGTATCTATGTTTTATAGATAGGTTCCTTGGAGTCCTGACAATGTTCTACACTATGTTTTATAGATAGGTTCCTAGGAGTCCTAAGAGTATTCTACACTATGTTTTATAGATAGGTTCCTAGGAGTCCTAAGAGTATTCTACACTATGCTTTATAGATAGGTTCCTAGGAGTCCTAAGAGTATTCTACACTATGTTTTATAGATCGTTTCCTAGCAGTCCTAAGAGTGTTCTACACTATGTTTTATAGATAGGTTCCTAGGAGCCCTAAGAGTATTCTACACTATGTTTTATAGATAGGTTCCTAGGAGCCCTGAGTATTCTACACTATGTTTTATAGATAGGTTCCTAGGAGTCCTAAGAGTATTCTACACTATGTTTTATAGATCGTTTCCTAGCAGTCCTAAGAGTGTTCTACACTATGTTTTATAGATAGGTTCCTAGGAGCCCTAAGAGTATTCTACACTATGTTTTATAGATCGTTTCCTAGGAGCCCTAAGAGTGTTCTACACTATGTTTTAAGTCAATTTAAAGTGTGCTTTGTACCAAACTTGTCGGTTTTGAAACGAACCGAGGAACCAAGCCACCAAACCTGAACACAAAATGAATCTTGGGAGGTTCACACATCTATACTCCTGGCAATGACTGCTATTTCCCTCTTGATGTCAGGGAGGGAGGGGTCTGTAAGGCAGATGTCAATCATACCCAGGAGGTGTGATTAGCAAGTGGACAGCATTACTAGGCTGAAGCATCCTCCCACCTGCTACTTTGGGTAACTTGCATATAACTTTTTATGCTTTCAAACATTTACAGTTGTGCTGAAAAGTTTACACACCCCGTCAGATTTTTTGTTTTTTTGGCCTTTTTTCAGAGAATATGAATGATAACACAAAAATTTTTTCTCCACTCATGGTTAGTGGTTGGTTGAAGCCATTTATTGTCAAACTTCTGTGTTTTCTCTTTTTAAATCATAATGACAACAAAAAACATAAAAATTACCCTGTTCAAAAGTTCACATGTAAGAGACAGCCAATGTTGTCTTAAGCTTCATTTGTCTGTATAAACTGTTAATGTTGAATGTATTTCTGTGATTCTGTTCCTTTAAGACAGCAGCCATTGTAATTGTGACATGATGCTGGAGTGAGACCCCCCCCTTTTATGTCAGCCTGCCTGTTCTGCAGACAGAGTGTGAGCAGAGAAGCAGGAAGTGACGAGACAGAGAGCAGCAGCCATCTTGGCAAGTGTTGTATTGAACTGGTGTGGAGATTTTTCTGTACAGCTAAGCTGTATCTTGGTCCAGAGACAAACAGAGTGTAAAGAGACAACAGGTCTAGTGAGTCCACGTGAAAGGAACTGTGCTCAGTGGCTGATCAGTGAGACTGACATTGTGACTGTGTATATGGATACCACAGATAGAGACTCGCAGTGCTGTTGATGTACTGGACGGCACCTGCTAAATCCCGGCTTACATCCCAGCTCAGTGTATGGATTCGGCAGGACTGTCAGTGTGCTGAGTGGAATCTGCTGTTGGATTACATTGCATTCAGTTGGTTTCCCTGTCTGTTAAAGAGGACTTCATTTCTCCCAAGATCCTGATAACCGTGAGGAGAGGACGCTTCACTATAAAAGAAAGGACCGACTTTGGGCCCCACCGCACGCTTCTACGGACTGTAAGCGGTCCACCTGGACCACTGGGGAAAAGGGGGTGCACCCAAATGTGAAGTCAGGGTCAGTTAGGGATAGTTTTGAGTATATTGTTCATTCAGTGTCCATACTGCAGAAGTGGACAGAGTAAAAGTAGAAACCATTGCAGAATTTGCCTTGAAATTGTTCATGCTATATTGTATATTTTGCTTGTCTTTAGCCCTGTCATTTTACCTTTAACTAGCCTTTATTAACTTATAGTAAATATATATTTTTTTTCTTGAACTACCGCGTGTGCGTTCATTTCTGGTTGCGGAGTCCAAACCACCTGCCTTGCTCTCGGTTCACAAATTGGCGTAGTCGGCAGGATCCGCTTACCAGAATGGACGGTGACGCACCCGTTCGGGAGAATGGTGCTGGAGGAAGAATGCCAGCAGGGGCTATAATGAGTCAGTTAGCTAAATTTGATGGCAATAATATGTCAGTGAGTATGTGGGTGGAACAGATACGAATGATACAGCGAATGTACCAGACCGCACCAGAAGTACTAGTAGAGCTAGCAATATTGACATTACAAGGGGATGCTAAGACCACGGTGATACTGAGGCCATTTGAACAAAGGCAGACATTTGAGCAAGTAGTCCAGATTCTAGAAACCATCTATGGAGAAACTGCATTGCTGGGGTCTCTGCAGGCTCGGTTCTTCCAGAGGGTACAACAGGAGAATGAAAGCCTTCCCCAATATGCAAATGCCCTACAAGAACTGCTCCGAGATATTCAAAGGAAGGAAAGAGGGGGCTCGCCAGCCTTCTGTAACCCTGATCGGACTCTCCGTGACCAGTTTGTCCTGGGGATACGTGACGGCAGTTTAACTGTGACTATGCAGGATTATATACGACGAGAGACTGATGCTAAATTCCATGATGTACAGGTAGAGGCCATCTCCCGTGCCAATAGTATGGTCCCGAGGCCACAGACCGCAGTTGGAGTTACTTTGTCACAGGGGGCTAGTTCTGGCTCAGAGACAGTAGAAAAAGGGACGGTTAAAGAAATTCTCACAGTAATGCAGAAACTGCAAGAACAAATGGAACACTTGCACACCCGTTGTGATGAGCAGTCTATGAAAATTGCAGACTTCCAGAAGACTGGAGATGAAAGGGTGAGCCATCCACACCCAGCAAGTCAGAATCACCCACCACCCCGCTGGAGGGGTGAGGATAGGACCTACCGAAGGGGTCCAAATCATTTTGTGCAGTGCTCAGGAGAAATCGAAGGGGCTTACCGAAGGGGCCCAAACAGATGGCCAGAACGACGGGGGATACGCTGCTGGGAGTGTGGACGGATGGGCCACGTTGCTGCTAGATGTCCAGAGCAGCGACAAACTTATGAGAGACCGCCGTTAAACTGAAGTCCCCTGCTGCTGTAGGGCATGTAGTAGGGGAGACTGACAAGAAGACTATGTGGGGAGAATGCCCTGATGATGACCTGATCGCTGCAAGTCCTGTCATACAGGTGGAAATGGAGGGTATTCCGGTTACCGGGATGATTGACACGGGTTCCCAAGTAACGACCTTGAGTAGAGACTGTTATGAACAGTACTTCCGGCAACATGTGAAATATGATCCCCATACATTCGTACGAGTGGTCGCAGCTAACCAGTTACCAGTTCCGGTCGTGGGAGTGGCCTGGATGAATGTCCGGGTATGTGGCCAAGATCTAGGTAGGAAAGGCATTGTGGTGGTACAGGAGTCACATGAAGTAAAGGTCCCTGTCATTTTGGGGATGAATGTGTTAAAAGAATTAGATCAGATCCTCTTTGAAAAGAAAGGTCACGGTTATTGGAAAGAAACCACCACTCATCGGCCTACTCAAACAGCTTTCCAGCGGCTGATCCGGACATGTGGCTTACAGAAAAGTTCGGATGCACAGCGTCCTCTGGCTCGAATTTCAGTTCCTTTGCATACAAAAGTTACACTGCCACCCAGTCGGGAGACAATAGTGTCTATGCCCGTAGGCACCTGTCGGAAACTAGAGGGCATAGCTGTGTTGGTAGAACCACTGCAGGCAGCTGAAGGAGGTGTTGATCCGCTAGTGGCCCGTTCCTTGGCAATAGTTCGCAATGGAAGAGTACCACTTCGATGTGTAAACACTCAGGACCAGAGTGTGGACCTGACCCCAGGGAGGCAGCTGGCTAACATCTATGTGACTCCGGAGGAAGTAAGGAAAGTAACTCCAATGCAGCTGAAGCCGACTGAAAGGGATGAGTGGACCGTAACTGTGTCCATGGGAGAAGATGAGGAACCCACCTCTGAATGGAATGGCCGTGCAATTCGAGAACAGATGAAGATGGATGCAAGTTCATGTTCTCTGGAATGGGTGCAGAAGGTAGATGAGCTGTTGTGGGAGAACCGAGCCGCCTTTGCACGGTATGCTGAAGATTTTGGATGTACCACAGGGATCTAGCATGAGATTCCCACAGGAGACACCCCTCCAATTAGAGAGCGCTACCGACAAATTCCTCCACAGTTGTATCAGGAAGTAAAAGAACTGTTAGCTAAGATGCTACAGGGTGGGATCATCCAAGAAAGCCAGAGTCCCTGGGCGGCTCCTGTGGTGTTAGTAAGAAAAAAAGATGGGTCCATCCGATTTTGCGTAGACTATCGGAAGTTAAACGCTTGCACCGTACGAGATTCCTACCCCTTGCCACGGATTGAGGAGTCCCTCTCAGCGCTAGGGAGAGCCCGGTACTTCTCCTCACTAGATCTGGCTAGTGGGTATTGGCAGGTGCCGATGGCCACAAAAGACAAGGAGAAGACGGCATTCATCTTGCCCATGGGACTATACGAATTTAACCGGATGCCCTTCGGGTTGACAAATGCACCCGGAACGTTTCAGCGGTTGATGGAGAAATGTCTCGGTGACTTCAACTTTGAGTTCACTCTCATCTACTTGGATGACATTATAGTGTATTCTGCGACCTTTGAAGACCATCTCCACCAGTTGGGGCAAGTATTTCGAAGATTGCGGGAACATGGGCTCAAATTGAAACCCAGTAAATGTCGGTTGTTCCAATCTGAAATTGATTACTTGGGTCACCGCGTATCAGGAGAAGGGGTGAGACCATCAAGAGACAAGATAGCGGCTGTTCAAGATTGGCCGATACCGACTACCCTGCGAGAAGTGAGGGCGTTCCTTGGAGTAGCCGGTTACTATCGACGGTTTATTAAGGATTTCGCCAAGGTAGCAGCACCACTTAATGCTCTCCTACGAGGCACATCCGGTGGTCCAAAGAACCGGTCCGTGAAGTGGGGACCTGAACAGGAACAAGCCTTCCAGGCATTGAAGGATGCACTGACAACAGCCCCAATCTTGGCATATGCTGATTACCACTTGCCGTTCCAGCTATATACAGATGCAAGCCTGTATGGTCTTGGAGCAGTGCTTTCCCAGCTTCAGGATGGCCAGGAGAGGGTCATAGCGTACGGCAGCCGGTCTTTGAGAGATTCTGAAAGAAACCCCGAGAATTATAGTTCATTTAAATTGGAGCTGTTGGCACTGGTATGGGCCATGACCGAGAAATTCTCTGAATATTTGACCGGTGCTGAAGTTTTAGTACTGACTGACAACAACCCACTAGCTCACCTGGAAAATGCCAAGCTCGGGGCGTTAGAGCAGAGGTGGATAGCCCGAATGTCTACATTCAATTACCGCATTAAGTATCGGTCCAAGACAGAGAACCAGAATGCTGACGGACTTTCTAGGGTAACTGCCCAGACCCCCACAGAAGACGTGGATCATGAGTTGGAGCATGTGGAGGTGCCCGATTTCAGCAGATTTTCACAGGCCTTGACCGCCACTAATCAGTTTGAGATGGAGGGGACTGAAACGGCACCTTTCTTTGGTCCCTCACGACAGGAATGGGCACAGATACAACAGACCCATGAGGGGCTGGCGCAGATGATCAAGTGTGTTGAGAAAGGCCAGAAGCCCTGTAGAGAGGAAAGAGAACGACTGACACGTGAGATATTATCTGTTTTGAGTCAGTGGGAAAAGTTGGAGATGAAAAATGGAGTGCTATGCCGAAAGGTCTATTTACCTTCTGAGATCGACATTCAATACCAAATTGTGGTGCCTAGTGAACTGGCTCGCTCCTTGGCAGTTGAGGCTCATAATAAGAATGGACATTTTGGTCATGAGAAGACCTTTCGTTGGTTACAGCGACTGATTTACTGCCCTGGTCTTCGTCAAATGGTCGAAGAAGTATGCCGCAGCTGTCGAACTTGTGAGATCCATAAGGCAATAGAACAGAGAGCTCCCCCTGCAAACCATCGTGACCCAGGAACCTTTAGAAATCGTCATGATAGACTATCTAATGGTGGGCCCATCCAATAGCGGACACCAGTATTGCCTCGTAATGGTGGATCACTTCACCAAATTTGCGGTGGTAACCGCCACCAAGGACCAGACAGCTGAGTCAGCAGCTCGTGCTCTGTGCCAAGATTTCATTCGAGTATATGGGTGCCCCCAACGCATCCACTCCGACCAGGGCGCCTGCTTTGAGGGACACGTAATGAAAGAAGTTCAACGTATCTACGGGATAAAGAAGTCGCACACGACTCCATACCACCCTCAGGGAAATGGGGCCTGTGAAAGATTCAACAGAACTCTGCTACAGATGCTGCGGACTCTGGAGGAAGACAAGAAGTTACAGTGGCCTCAGTTCTTGTCTGAAATGGTGTGGGCCTATAACAATCAGGTCCATTCTACAACGGGGTACTCTCCTTATACACTTCTCTTTGGGCGGTCTGGGCGAAGTATAGGAGAATTACAGTTGAATGATGTGGATGGGTTCCCTCCGAGGGATCCAACCTCTTGGGTGCGGGCGCATCGGCAGAGACTTGAGACGATCCATCGATTGGTGCGGCAGCGCCTGCAAGAACATCCCCATCCTGATAAGACCCCAGTGCAAGAAGCACCATTGCAACCAGGCGACCTGGTGCTAGTTCGTGTCAAGAAACCCCAAGGGAAATTGGAAAGAAGATGGGAGGCTTTGCCGTATCGTGTTGTTGGCTGCAAGTATGCGAATGGGCCAGTGTACCAGGTCCAGAAAGAAGGAACTGATTGTGTTCGAGTACTTCACCGAAATATGTTGCGCCTGTGTCATTCTGAAGGGACAAATCACGATGGGCCTGCCAATGTGAATGAGCTCCCACAGTCAGAGAATGGAGGTGCGGAATGGGCCTCCGACGAGGAGGATGATTGTTGGCCGATCCCTGCTCCTGGGGATGTTCCACCTGTGACTACTGTATCTCCGGCCTGTGCCCCCTCTGGTGCGGAATCCGCTGGTCCTTCTCAGCCCATAGCTGCAGCACCCCATAATATACCACCGGTCCTCAGACGGACCACTAGGCCAAATGCTGGTATTCCCCCTGTTCGGTATGCGCAGGATGAGTTTGTTTGGCCTGCCATACATCGGTATACTACCACCCTGTGCATAAAAGTACAACCCTCTGGATATACAGTCATAGGCAGGGACTGCCAATCTTAAAGTGGGGGGGAATATGTAAGAGACAGCCAATGTTGTCTTAAGCTTCATTTGTCTGTATAAACTGTTAATGTTGAATGTATTTCTGTGATTCTGTTCCTTTAAGACAGCAGCCATTGTAATTGTGACATGATGCTGGAGTGAGACCCCCCCCCCCTTTTATGTCAGCCTGCCTGTTCTGCAGACAGAGTGTGAGCAGAGAAGCAGGAAGTGATGAGACAGAGAGCAGCAGCCATCTTGGCAAGTGTTGTATTGAACTGGTGTGGAGATTTTTCTGTACAGCTAAGCTGTATCTTGGTCCAGAGACAAACAGAGTGTAAAGAGACAACAGGACTAGTGAGTCCACGTGAAAGGAACTGTGCTCAGTGGCTGATCAGTGAGACTGACATTGTGACTGTGTATATGGATACCACAGATAGAGACTCGCAGTGCTGTTGATGTACTGGACGGCACCTGCTAAATCCCGGCTTACATCCCAGCTCAGTGTATGGATTCGGCGGGACTGTCAGTGTGCTGAGTGGAATCTGCTGTTGGATTACATTGCATTCAGTTGGTTTCCCTGTCTGTTAAAGAGGACTTCATTTCTCCCAAGATCCTGATAACCGTGAGGAGAGGACGCTTCACTATAAAAGAAAGGACCGACTTTGGGCCCCACCGCGCGCTTCTACGGACTGTAAGCGGTCCACCTGGACCACTGGGGAAAAGGGGGTGCACCCAAATGTGAAGTCAGGGTCAGTTAGGGATAGTTTTGAGTATATTGTTCATTCAGCGTCCATACTGCAGAAGTGGACAGAGTAAAAGTAGAAACCATTGCAGAATTTGCCTTGAAATTGTTCATGCTATATTGTATATTTTGCTTGTCTTTAGCCCTGTCATTTTACCTTTAACTAGCCTTTATTAACTTATAGTAAATATATATTTTTTTTCTTGAACTACCGCGTGTGCGTTCATTTCTGGTTGCGGAGTCCAAACCACCTGCCTTGCTCTCGGTTCACACACATACCCTGGCGATTTTGGCCTGATAACATACTCAGAAGTTGACACAAAGGGGTTTGAATAGGTACTAAAGGTAACCTCCTTACCTGTGACCTGTTTGTTTGTAATCAGTGTGTGTGCATAAAAGCTGAGTGAGTTTCTGGGATCCAGACAGACTGTTGCATCTTTCCTCCAGCCACTGTTGTTTCTGGATTGTGAGTCATGTGGAAAGCAAAAGAATTGTCCACAGATCTACGGGAAAAGGTAGTTGAACTGTATAAAACAGGAAAGGGATACAAAAAGATATCCAAGGAATTGATAATGCCAGTCAGCAGTGTTCAAACTGTGATTACCAAATGGAAACTCAGGGGCTCTGTAAAAACCAAACCACGGTCAGGTAGACCAACCAGAATTTCGGAAAATTGTTTGGGATGCAAAGAAAAACCAACATATAACATCAGCTGAAATACAGGACTCTCTGAAAACTATTGGTGTTGACTGTTTCAAGATGCACAATAAGAAGGCACTTGAAGAAAAATGGACTGCATGGTCGAGTTGCCAGAAAAAAGCCATTACTGTGCAAATGCCACAAAGAATCTCACCTTCAATATGCCAAACAGCACACATTTGGAGTGATGAGACAAAAATCTAACTTTTTGGCCACAACCATAAACGTTACATTTGGAGAGATGTCAACAAGGCCTATGATGAAAGGAACACCATTCCTACTGTAAAGCACGGAGGTGGATCACTGATGATGTGGGGATGTGTGAGCTTCAAAGGCACAGGAAACTTGGTCAAAGTTGAAGGAAAGATGAATGCAGCACGTTATCAGCAAATACTGGAGGCAAATTCATCAGCCAGGAAGCTGCGCATGGGACGTACTTGGATGTTCCAACATGACAACGATCCAAAACACAAGGCAAAGTCGACCTGTCATTGACTACAGCAGAAGAAAGTGAAGGTTCTGGAGTGGCCATCTCAGTCTCCTGACCTCAATATCATTGAGCCACTCTGGGGAGATCTCAAGCGCGCAGGACATGCAAGACAGCCCAGGAATTTACAGGAACTGGAGACTTTTTGCCAAGAAGAATGGGCAGTTTTACCATCTGAGAAAATAAAGAGCCTCATCCACAACTACCACAAAAGACTTCAAGCTGTCATTGATGTTAGAGGAGGCAATACACGGTATTAAGAACTGTGGTATGTGAACTTTTGAACAGGGTCATTTTGATGTTTTTGGTTGGCATTATGATTTAAAAAGAGAAAACACAGAAGTTTGACAATAAATGGCTTCAACCAACCACTAACCATGAGTGGAGAAAGAGTTTTTGTTTTATCATTCATATTCTCTGAAAAAACAGTAACAGTTCTGAAAGAACAGTATTATAGTACTTATATACTTGTACATAGGAGCAGTATTATAGTAGTTATATTCTTGTACATAGGAGCAGTATTATAGTAGATATATTCTTGTACATAGGAGCAGTATTATAGTAGTTATATTTTTGTACATAGGAGGTAGTATTATAGTAGTTATATTCTTGTACATAGGAGTAGTATTATAGTAGTTATATTCTTGTACATAGGAGCAGTATTATAGTAGTTATATTCTTGTACATAGGAGGTAGTATTATAGTAGTTATATTCTTGTACATAGGAGTAGTATTATAGTAGTTATATTCTTGTACGTAGGAGTAGTATTATAGTACTTATATTCTTGTACATAGGAGAAGTATTATAGTAGTTATATTCTTGTACATAGGAGCAGTATTATAGTAGTTATATTCTTGTACATAGGAGTAGTATTATAGTAGTTATATTCTTGTACATAGGGGTCAGTATTATAGTAGTTATATTCTTGTACATAGGAGTAGTATTATATTAGTTATATTCTTGTACATAGGAGGTAGTATTATAGTAGTTATATTCTTGTACATAGGAGCAGTATTATAGTAGTTATATTCTTGTACATAGGGGGTAGTATTATTGTACTTATATTCTTGTACATAGGAGAAGTATTATATTAGTTATATTCTTGTACATAGGAGGTAGTATTATAGTAGTTATATTCTTGTACGTAGGAGCAGTATTATAGTAGTTATATTCTTGTACATAGGGGCAGTATTATAGTAGTTATATTCTTGTACATAGGAGTAGTATTATAGTAGTTATATTCTTGTACATAGAAGCAGTACTATAGTAGTTATATTCTTGTACATAGGAGGTATTATAGTAGTTATATTCTTGTACATAGGAGGTAGTATTATAGTAGTTATATTCTTGTACGTAGGAGCAGTATTATAGTACTTATATTCTTGTACATAGGAGGAGAAGTATTATAGTAGTTATATTCTTGTACATAGGAGCATTATTATAGTAGTTATATTCTTGTACATAGAAGCAGTATTATAGTAGTTATATTCTTGTACATAGGAGCAGTATTATAGTAGTTATATTCTTGTACATAGGAGGTAGTATTATAGTAGTTCGGCCCATATTCCCCCCACCAATTGTACATAGGAGGTAGTATTATAGTAGTTAAATATTCTTGTACAAAGGAGTAATATTATAGTAGTCTATATTCTTGTACATAGGACTGCAGTATTATACATAGGAGTAATATTATAGTAGTTATATTCTTGTACATAGGAGCAGTATTATAGTAGTTATATTCTTGTACATAGGAGCAGTGTTATAGTAGTTATATTCTTGTACATAGGAGCAGTATTATAGTAGTTATATTCTTGTACATAGGAGTAGTATTATAGTAGTTATATTCTTGTACATAGGGGCAGTATTATAGTAGTTATATTCTTGTACATAGGGGGCAGTATTATAGTAGTTATATTCTTGTACATAGGGGGCAGTATTATAGTAGTTATATTCTTGTACATAGGGGTAGTATTATAGTAGTTATATTCCTGTACATAGGAGTAATATTATAGTAGTTATATTCCTGTACATAGGAGTAGTATTATAGTAGTTATATTCTTGTACATAGGAGCAGTATTATAGTAGTTATACTCTTGTACATAGGAGGACAGTATTATAGTAGTTATATTCTTGTACATAGGAGATAGTATTATAGTAGTTATATTCTTGTACATAGGAGTAATATTATAGTAGTTATATTCCTGTACATAGGAGTAGTATTATAGTAGTTGTATTATTGTTTTTAGGTGCCGTGTTTGAGTGTTGAAACGTTGTTTTTAAGTGCCTTGAAAGAAACAAGATCCGTCTTTTTAAAGGTTTGCTAAAAGACAAAAAAATCGTGGGGGGAAAAATTGGGTGGGGGGGGGGTTTTTTTAGTAATAAAAAATTTTTGGGGGGGGGGGGTTTTTATTTGGTGAGTATTGTTGTGTTGGGGGGGGGGGAAAGGGTGTAGAATTTTGTGGTTTGGTGGGGGAAGAGGGGGGGTATTTATATAGAAAGTATAGGGGGGGAGGGGGGGATGTTTTGTAAAAAACAAATGGGGGGTAATTATTCAGCCTATTAGTTTTAAGAGGATTTGTTGGTCCGGTGCCTCGTGGGGGGAGGGGGGGGGGGTTAGTGGGGGGGGGGTGGGATTTGGGTTGGTTTTTAATAAAGAAATAAGGGGGGGGGGGGGGGGTGGGGGGTGGTGGGGGGGGGGGGGGGGGGGGGGGGGGGGGCGCCCCCGGGGGGGGGTTCATCCCAAAATGAACAGGAGGACTTAACCTTAGAAATACTCATGCTGGACATCTTCGTGGTATCAGATACATTAGAAATAAAATAAAATAAATAATAAAAACTATATAAGGCATCTATTGTAGATTAAAACATATATATAATTTATTGATTTATTTGTTTATTTATTCTAGTAATAAATTTCTAGTTAAATGGTGAAATATTTTACCTTTTCCTCCCAATTCCAGGACTGTCCCTATCAGTCTATGCTCTGAGCGACAACAACACCTCTTCTTCTTCTTTTTCTTTTCTTGAGATTAGAATCAACAAGAAGTTAGCAAATCTTTCAAGGGAGCAGAACAATGCAGCCGGGCGTTTTCCTTCCCTCTCTTGGCTTCCTGCCTCAGGTCTAGTTATTGGCAGCCAAAATTTTCACTGATACAAGAAAGACTGAAACTGAAAATAATGCCCAAATCTGTAAGAATAGGACTGTGACATTCCTACAGGTCCTGGGATCACAGGCGTCATGATAGCTAACTAAATAAATGCACAAGACATACATCTGGATGACTACAGGCCACGGTACTGGGGGTTTCCATAGCATTAACATGTATAAATAAATACATATATAAAAAATTACTAAAATGCAAAAGACCTAAAACAGGGCTTAGTCCTAAAACTCATGACCAATAGCCCAATTCAAAGGGATGTTCATCAATTAGAGACTGTGACCACCCAATTTTCTACACTTCAACAACGCATCATGACGTCAACGTGCCCACTTGACCGATGACGCCAAACCACAGACCAATCACAGGCTAAGAGGTTAGAAGAAGCCATAAGATAGAGTTCCATTGTGAAGCCCCAGAAAGGGAACTGGAGACTTTTTGCCAAGAAGAATGGGCAGTTTTACCATCTGAGAAAACAAAGAACCTCATCCACAACTGCCACAAAAGACTTCAAGCTGTCATTGATGTTAGAGGGGGCAATACACGGTATTAAGAACTGGGGTATGTGAACTTTTGAACAGGGTCATTTTGATGTTTTTGGTTGTCATTATGATTTAAAAAGAGAAAATACAGAAGTTTGACAATAAATGGCTTCAACCTACCACTAACCATGAGTGGAGAAAAAGTCTTTGTGTTATCACTCATATTCTCTGAAAAAAGGCCAAAATTACAAAAAATCTGTCGGGATATGTAAACTTTTTAGCACAACTGTATTCAGCATATGATTATTTATGCAGATTCTTGTTATGTAACTACATTGCTACTGTTACTGTATTGCTCCTAAAAAATCTAAATGTAATTTTTTACTATTTTGTAAATCCACTTTTGGCTTTCACCACTGCCTGATCCTTCTGGGCATGCTCTCGATCAGATTCAAGCATGTCTCGACCCAAATCTGACCCCAGGTCTCTTCTACACATTCCCAATGTTGGTGCATACTGGTCAACTCACTTGGCTACGAATACAGCTTTTTCTTCAAATCCACCCACAAGGGTTGGATTGGGTTGAGATCTGGGGACTGTGGGGGCCAATCCAGCACCTCTACTTCATTGTCATTGAGCTATTACTTCGCTGCTGGAACACTATATCATCCTTTTCATACCCATAGTACTCGAGTGTGTGAAGTAACTCGTCTTGTAGGCTCCTCTCATATAGCTCAGTATTGAGACCACCATTAATTGACAATGAATTACTGAAATTTGGTAGGAATACCACTTCTGCCAATAGTGTCTGTTTGCTGGTTCCCCTCTTCAGCAGAATGAGGGGAACTTGTTTTTTAAATGGTCAGATGATAAATACAGTTGTAACAGTATTTTCAGAGATGCCATCCCAGTTCTCTATCCCACAACTTGAGGTAGAGGGAAGATCATCCATGTCAGGCGTGTACATCAAACCTGTCATGAAAGTATTTTAGCCCTTTTATTAAAGAACTTGAAAATATTGAATTTGCATATTGTGTTTTGTGCATGAACTTAACCATATTTCAATTTGTAGACAATTAAAAGTGAAACTTTTTTTTTTTATTGGTAAAAACCCAGCTATGATTTCCTTCTTGTGGTTGGGTTCAGGGCCACTTTAACCATAGGGCCAACTGTGCACTTGCACCAGATGCATCATTAAAATGATACCAAGATCATCATGATAGCCTTTACAGATCCATAGTGATTCCCCGATGAAAACGATGTTCTGCATTGAGATTCCAATGCAGATCTCAATTCCCAACAGCATTTTTAACAGCAAATTGCTCCAAATCTGCAAGTGCTATCATGATGATCTTGGAGATTCTCATCTTTAAAATGAATCCACGGTCATCTTCATAGCCCAAACGGATCCTAAGATATTGGGCTCTAAAGTTTCCTCACCTCTCCAGCCTCAGGCAGTATCTTAGAGCTGTGTGAAGAATGGTGGGGGCTAGAGAAAAAAAATCCAACTCTGCCGGAGTCAGTGGAGCAGCACCAATTAAATTATATATAAAGAGCTGGACTTGACAGAGGTAGTGAAAGGTCCTCTTTAAGGACCTCTTCCCATACTCTTGGTGATTGGGCTGGCTTGCAGAACAGCTTGGAAGGAGAACTGTGTACAGGAGTGTAACCAATTTAGGAGGACTTTACACATCTTCTTGCAGCAGAGATGTTACCTCCAAACTTTCTAAGGACTGAAAGAAGGTCAAAATCTGTGGTGTGCAGAGAAATTGGGAATTATAAGACATGCCTACAATCCCAGCCTCTATGGCCCTTCCCATTCCCACCCATGTCTCTTTGTACCCCCAAACAGTATAATGACCCAAACATAGTATCATATCCCTTGTGACTCCCATATACAGGTGCATCTCAATAAATTAGAATATTTTTGAAACGTTCATTCATTTCAGTAATTCAGTAATACAATCCATAATCAGCGTCTTCCATGATTGTGTGTCCTACTGAACCAGACTGAGGGACCATTTAAAGGCTTAGGAAACCTTGGCAGGTGACACTGAATTTACAATACTGAACTGAACTTACAATATTCTAATTTTCTTAGATTTGGGTTTTCATTACCTGTAATCCATAATCAACATTTACAGAAATAAAACACTTGAAATAGAACACTTTTAGAGGTCACTTTTTTAATTCAATTACTGAAATAAATGAACGTTTCAAATATATTCTAATTTATTGAGATGCACCTGTAGTATTATGTTCACCTCCATGTAGACCCCACAGTAAATTGTTCCCCACCTTATACTTACCACAGTATAATGTTCCCCTCTTTGTGGTTCTCACAGTATAGTGTTCTCCTCCTTTTAGTTTTCACAAAAAAACACAAACTAAAAAAGCTAATACTCACCTCATCCATTCCCCACAGTCTTCTTCTGTCTCTGCTGCCATAAGCTTCAGGGAGCAGCAGGCACAATGTAATGGCACTACCACATTGCACTTGCCTGCTTCCAAGCTGCTGGGAAAAGGGAATGTATGGTGAAAAAAAGATAACAGAGGTCTTCCAGCTTTACTAGTATTCTCATCTCATCATGCCCTCCAGCCAGGACATACCTTCTGGTTCCCAGGACAGTGCCCAGAATTCATGACTATCCCACTGAATTTGGCACAGTAGGGTGGTTACTCAGATATCTCAGCACACTTATGTCTTAGAGGATGCGTTCTCTGGTAATGGTCAACACGTCCTCCATGACAACTATTTTGTATTATATCCTGGGCCTCACACTGGGCCTCACATCCAATGTCTGAGGTGTTATAGCATCATCAAATGGTGATTTGCTACAATTGTAGCCACAGCTACAGTGCTGGCCAAAAGTATTGGCACCCCTGCAATTCTGTCATATAATACTCAATTTCTTCCAGAAAATGATTGCAATCACAAATGCTTTGGTAATAATATCTTCATTTATTTTGCTTGCAATGAAAAAACACAAAGGACAATGAAAAAAAAAGTCAAATCATTGATCATTTTACACAAAACTCCAAAAATGGGCCGGACAAAAGTATTGGCACCCTCAGCCTAATACTTGATAGCACAACCTTTAGAAAAAATAACTGCGAACAACCGCTTCCGGTAACCATCAATGAGTTTCTTACAATGCTCTGCTGGAATTTTAGACCATTCTTCTTTGGCAAATTTCTCCAGGTCCCTGAGATTTGAAGGGTGCCTTCTCCAAACTGCCATTTTGAGATCTCTCCACAGGTGTTCTATGGGATTCAGGTCTGGACTCATTGCTGGCCACTTTAGAAGTCTCCAGTGCTTTCTCTCAAACCATTTTCTAGTGCTTTTTGAAGTGTGTTTTGGGTCATTGTCCTGCTGGAAGACCCATGACCTCTGCGGGAGACCCAGCTTTCTCACACTGGGCCCTACATTATGCTGCAAAATTAGTTGGTAGTCTTCAGACTTCATAATGCCATGCACACGGTCAAGCAGTCCAGTGCCAGAGGCAGCAAAGCAACCCCAAAACATCAGGGAACCTCCGCCATTTTTGCCTGTAGGGAACGTGTTCTATTCTTTGATGCCTCTTTTTTTTCCTGTAAACTCTAAGCCTCCCGCTCTACTTTTATCTCATCTGACCAGAGAACATTCTTCCACAAAGTTTTTGGCTTTCTCAGGTAAATTTTGGCAAACTCCAGCCTGGCTTTTTTATGTCTCTGGGTCAGAAGTGGGGTCTTCCTGGGTATCCTACCATAGAGTCCCTTTTCATTCAGACGCCGACGGATAGTACGGGTTGACACTGTTGTACCCTCGGACTGCAGGGCAGCTAGAACTTGTTTGGATGTTAGTCGAGGTTCTTTAGCCACCATCCGCACAATCTTTCGTTGAAATCTCTCGTCAATTTTTCTTTTCCGTCCACATCTAGGGAGGTTAGCCACAGTGCCATGGGCTTTAAACTTCTTGATGACACTTCGCACGGTAGACACAGGAACATTCAGGTCTTTGGAGATGGACTTGTAGCCTTGAGATTGCTCATGCTTCCTCACAATTTTGCTTCTGAAGTCCTCAGACAGTTCTTTGGTCTTCTTTCTTTTCTCCATGCTCAATGTGGTACACACAAGGACACAGGACAGAGGTTGAGTCAACTTTAATCCATTTCAACTGGCTGCAAGTGTGATTTAGTTATTGCCACCACCTGTTATGTGCCACAGGTAAGTAACAGGTGCTGTTAATTACACAAATTAGAGAAGCATCACCTGATTTTTCAAAGGGTGCCAATACTTTTGTCCACCCCCTTTTTTATGTTTGGTGTGGAATTATATCCAATTTGGCTTTTTGACAATTCTTTTTGTGGTTTTCCATTTAAGACAAATTAAATGAAGATATTATTACCAAAGCATTTGTGATTGCAATCATTTTCTGGAAGAAATTGAGTATTATCTGACAGAATTGCAGGGGTGCCAATACTTTTGGCAAGCACTGTATAATTGTCAGGAGGAGTAAAAGCAGCAACAGCAATCGGTACAGTATCTGTAGAGGGAGTTACCAGCAATTTTTAACTTTGCAGTGCCAACCAGACACACAGCAGGTAAGTGACACCCACTGGCTGCACCAGCAGGTACAGTCCTACCTAGAGTACACCTATAGTCCAGCAGATAATTCTGACCCCATGGTGGCATTGTAAACCTATATAACCTAACAAACTGTCCACCACAAGTGTGGAAAAAAATACGTTTATCAAAATGAATCAGGCATGGATCTGTGAGTCTGACACAATTTTTTCTTCAATTTCTGTAGATGCCACTTTCCACTGCCACACTGTAGGCATCATAGCAACAAAATAAAGCAGAAAAATGAGAAAAAAAAAGAAACTAACAAAAACATTGCTTCTTCCAATACCTATGCTATATTGGTGCAGCATTCTACTCATTGCACTTACAAGTCCCCAAAATGGGCACATTTTTTGGAAAAAAAAACGTTGCTTTTTCCAATATAACTGCCAAGTTATGGGGAAAAAAATGCAAAGGCAAACATCTTCCAAAGTTTCTAACTTTTTGAACATTTTTAATGTTAAAACATGTTAAAAAAATTGCCCATTGTATGGTTAAACAAGCAGTTTGTATCTACCGCTCACCATGAGTTTTTCCATATACATACATACATGTCATGGTTACCTTGACATTACTTTGCCTTGGAGGAGCAGAGTTAGAAATGCAGTGTGAGACAGAGTTTTAGGAGAAGGTTCCAGGAGCCCTGACAGTGTCATACACTATGTTTTATAGATAGGTGCCTAGGAGCCCTGACAGTGTCATACACTATGTTTTATAGATAGGTTCCTAGGAGCCCTGACAGTGTTATACACTATGTTTTATAGATAGGTTCCTAGGAGCCCTGACAGTGTCATGCACTATGTTTTATAGATAGGTTCCTAGGAGCCCTGACAGTGTTATACACTATGTTTTATAGATAGGTTCCTAGGAGCCCTGACAGTGTCATACACTATGTTTAAGGTAATTTAAACTCTGGTTATCAAACTTATTCAACCCGAAGCAGATGCTTAGACTGAAGCACCAAAACCCAAAACAAAAGGTTTGCCCATCTGTAGTTAGGACCAAACAGCCGTATGACCCTTTGAAACAAGGAGAAGGAAGTCACATATTAAGATAATAGTAGGTAAGTGTTACCCAAAACTTGTAAATGCAGTCATAGTTGTGACTATTATTCTTTAAGATCAGACTTTATTTATATTTCAGGAATCTGGTATTGTAGACTCTGCCATAAAGTAGCCAACACCTAATGCCATGTCCATCTTTACACATACAATATAGAGTAAGATATTGTGGTACGTCTCAGGTTTATTCTTGTAAAGTAAATGGATGTTGACTTCTTAGATTGTTTTTACATTTAATAGTTAGCGGCTCCTCTTGTCATCTGAATGGGGTTCATATGCTATAAAGTAAGAGACGATATAGTCAGTGATATAGATTATCAATACACAATGACATCACAGAAGACAATACATTATATAATACATCATATCAGTGATCTTCAGATTGAGCTATTTGTTGGTGAATTTTCTCTGACATTATTTATTCTCTTACTTTTATTCTGCTTTATGTTCAGTTGTTTTTCCTCCCAGCCCTTATTATTAGTGGATATGGGAAATGTTCAGCCCATGAGATACAAATGTTATCTGAGGAGGAGAAGGCGACCTACTAGACCTAGAGGTAGGGAGCCATTGCTGGACACTAAGATAGAAGGGTGACTACTATATGTGAGGTCCTGGGCTATATGTCATTATATAATGACTTAGTCTGGATTATAGGAGAAGTCTCATGACTGTGTATACTGTCTGCTAGTGTAAAGGAACATCATTAAAAAGAAAAAACTTCTTAAGAGTCCCCTCTTTTAGCTAAGGTAGTAGAATATAATAGCACTTCCAGTTCAGATTGAAGAAGTTTGGTCTGAGACAAACCTGGCAGACCAACCTTGCAAATATTTGCAGAAAAAATTTTGCAAGGTTCACCCATCTGTACTGATCGCCAGGCAAGCTACAATCTATAGAGAGTGATAGAGTTATTTGTTCAGTCTAATAGAGATTCTAATGTAAAAATCAAGAGCCTAATCTATCATTTCCATCATCACTGATTGTTTTACTTCTGCTTTTTGCGCCATGACGCCTGCTCAGCTTTTCTCTGTCTTTAACCCCTTCCCAATGCTCTGCAGCAGAGTGGCCACCATAGCCACAGGGTCTCCACTGTATTGCACAGCTAGCGTCCATTGTCAGGGTTCATTGCTGTTTATTATGCCTCCCAGAAAGTAAAATTTAGCCCCCGTTTTCCGTTGCACGGCATCCTGTTCCTATGGCAGCCAGAAGCTATGACGAGCCTTAATAACTGTGTAGTGAAACTCCCATAGACTGCAATACAGCTTGCAAGTTCCTGCCCCCTAGGGGGGGCTAATAAAATAGTTTAAAAAAATGAAAAAAATATTTAAAAAAATACATTTAAAAAATTCAAAAAAATCCTCTTCCTTAAATTTGAAATAAAAATAAATAAACAAAAACAAACATTATAAATCTTTAAATCCCTGTGTACAAAAACACCCGGCCTACAAACATATAAAATCATTTTACGGTGAACGCTGTTGTGGGAAAAAAATCAAACCGCAGTTTTTTCGCCATTTCACCTCCCATAAAAATTTGAATAAAAAGTGATCAAAATATCTGACAGTCCCCAAAATGATATAACTAAAAAGTACATCTGGCACATCCCCCAAAAAAAGACGACTTATGCATCACTGTTCCTGTAAATTTAAAAAAGCTCCGACTGTCAAAATATGGCAACTCCAAGAAATTTTTTTTTTTTTGCAAAGTTTTGGATTTTTTTAAGGGGTTAAGATGTAAACAAAAATGATATGAATTTGGTAGTCAAACCAACCATTAGAATACAGGTGACACAAAAACAAAGCCCCTAAGAATGTCAAACAAATGCAGTTTTTCTCCTATTCCACCCCATTCTGAATTTTTTTCCAGCTTCCCAGTACATTGTACAGAATATTAAAGGGTAATATTACAAAGTACAATTTGCCCTGGAAATATTAAACCCTGCTATGACTCTGAGAACGAAAAAATCAAAAAATGTATGCGGTTTGGAAGATGAAGTGTCAAAAACGACAATCGAAAAAAGGGGTTAAAGACCTGAATCTGCCAATCATATATGGCGGATGTGAGAAAGAGATTAAGGTCCATAAAATAATTTTCTACTATTACACTTACCACATAATCATTTGCATTATCGTTTTTCACAGAATCAGAATTTGTGGTATCTGTAGACTCATCAGCCTACAAAAAATAAAAGAGAAAAGAGAATTACAAAAGAGTTTTTACCCCTTTTCAGCATATGATGTGCATTCACATGATCTCTGGTCCAATCTTTAGATGCCGCAGTCAATAGTGACATCTAATCAGCTACCGAGAGTAATGAAGCTCCTTCCGCCCCACCACCCCCCATTCTATATCCAATCAGACATCATGGTGAGGGAAGGCTCCAAAAATGTCAAAAGTAGAAGAAATTTAAATAAAATTTTTAAAGATATTTTTCAAATCAGTCATTTCCCCCAATTTTATGTATAATACTAGCTAGATACTAGCTAACAATAAATAACATAAACATATCAGGTTATATGTGTATAAAAATGTTAGAACTAAATGAATTTAATTAATTTACTAATATAATTTATTGTGCATGGTGAACACCATAACAGAAAAAAAAAAATCAGTACCCAAAATGTCATCGTCTTCCAAAAAAAAAAAAAAGTGATAAAAACTAACCAACAACCTTATGTGCCACAAAATTGTACCAATAAAAACTACAACTACAGTTTGCCCTGCCATAATAATAATGCTTTTGCAGAGATACAAAAATGGTGTGGTTGATAGAATATGGAACGGAGAATTTTGGTAGTTTGTTTGTCTGTAAGTATATTTAAAAGGAGAAAGTGTACACCTATGCCACACCTATGCCACATATACCAATAAAAATGTGTAAGGCTGTAGAAGAAGAACCAGCAAAGGATGAGGAAGCAGTCTCTTTGCCCTAGTGAGAATTTTTCAAATAAATTAAAATTTATTTTAGATCCTTAAAGGGGCTTTCCAGGACTGTGATACTGAGCTCTACTTCTTCTTTTCAGGTTAATGACTTTTCCTCTCCGCTGCGGTTAGGCTGTACAACCAACACCGACCTAAGCGGAGATCAAGCCATACAGAGAACTGAGATATCTTTCTGTTGTGATATCCCCCCCTCTGCTACTTCTTTACCTGTACCTTTCTATCTGTCTGTCTACCATCAATGGAATGCCTCTACCTTGGAACGTTTTGTATATATTGTATGTGTATTTGTATTTCTTATCTTTGCATTGCATATCTTTGCTGCTGTTTCACACTGAATTTCCCCATGGTTGGACTATTAAAGGATTATTATTATTATTATTATTATTAAAACTATATTAGTTTTAAATCAAATAACAGAGAATTGAAGAAAAAAAAAACAATATATAAATATAAAATATAGAAATCATTTTACCTCACTGCTTGTTACCTTCTGTCTTCTGTTTCTGTAGAAACAAAACAACACATTTTTTATTGGTTATCAGTTCTGGAAAACAATGTAAAAGAAGCGGGAGAGTAAAAAGTACAAGAAAAAAGTAAAAAGGTTGATAGTGCTCATATATCATAAGAAGGTTTTGTGGCCGTTCTTTCAAGTATCTCTACATAGTCTTTATATGCTGACATGTTATACAATATTACAGATTTGCAACCAAAACAAAGCATTGAACAAGATCTGATCCATTCCTCACTGCCTTTGTTATCTTCCAGCAGATGGCGCTGCATTCATATAACACATTGCCATACAGAAGCCACATGTTGCTAGAAAACCTTTAGATGCAGATGATTTATTACACATAGAGAAGTGATACTGGATTAGTCTCTTCTACAAATAAATGACCAAGTCCAATATTTTGACTTATTGGTTTGTTTCGGTTCTCTTCATCTACTTTTAGGATTTTTATGGCAACCTAATGTAGTTTTAGGTCAATCTTATACAGAAATATAGAAAATTCTGAAAGGTTCACAAACTTTCAAGCACCACTGTACCTTCATACTGTAACAAGCTCTGAGTTTTGTGAGGTCAGTATTTGCTTTGTTCTGGTTTACAGCTTTTTAATATATAGTTTTAAAGAAATTCTTTTCTCTGACAGGTTGCAGAGATCCTGGCCAGATTATGGACTAAGCGGAGAACCCTGTTTGAGTCTGGAATCCTGGAGGTGATCTTTTGCACTCTCTTTGTAAAAGACTCTTAAAACAATTCAAAAACATCCCAGAAATCTTTATTATTATTATTAATAATAATAACATATATATACCAATAACAATAATAATAATAATAATAATAATAATAATAATAATAATAATAATAATAATAATAATAGTAGTGATAATAATAATAATTATTATTATTAACAATAATAATAATAATAATAATAATAATAATAATAATAATAATAATGGTAATAATAATAGTAATAATAATAATAATAATAATAATAATAATAATGCTGTTATTATTATTATTATTATTATTATTACTATTGTTAGTAATAGTAATGGTAATAATAATAATAATAAAAAAAAAAAATAATAATAATAATAATGCTGTTATTATTATTATTATTATTATTAGTAGTAGTATCATTATTACTTTACTATTATTATTATTATTATTATTATTATTATTACTATTGTTATTATTATTATTGTTATCCCTATTATTATCATTATTATTGGTAATATTATTAATGATATTTATATTATCATTATTATTATTATTATTATTATTATTATTATTATTATTACTATTTTTATTGTGTCCTACCTCCATAAAAAGTAGAGAAGCACCACAACCAGCAGAGGGCAGACTGCTCCAATGGCCATGAGTAAGATAATTGCTAAGCTACTATTAGAGTCTATAAAAGAACAGCTGCAGCCGTCACCATCTGTAAAGAAATACAGGAAATAAAATGAATGAAAATATGGACCATAAGAGGAAGTGAAGTAACTAAAATCTACAGCAGCCACATAGAGGAGAAGAATTCTACTAATCCATAGGCCGCAACGAAAAACCCACAGGAACCTGCACTGTAGGTTTTAAAGGGGACCTTTCACATCCTCCCCATAATAGTGACAACCAAAATGCCCCATCTTAGTATCAGTTGGAGTGCCCCCTTGTCAGTGTCAGTCACAGTGCCCCCTTATCAGTGTCAGTCACAGTGCCCCCTTATCAGTGTCAGTCACAGTGCCCCCTTATCAGTGTCAGTCACAGTGCCCCCAGAGTAGTGACTTTACCAGTGCCTGATAGCAGCTAAGATCATCCCTTTAGTCATTTAATGGAGCAGAACTGCAGCTTTTCATTGTAGACTATACAACAGTAAGGAACATACTATGGATTGTATAACCTGAACCTACATTCTGATAGAATCCTGAACTTGTGAGCATGGCCGCGGTATCTCTAGTGACAGGTATTGCTGTCCTAAATCAGCACCATAGTACCCATGTTCTGAACTGGCTTGGTACAAACTTTCCAAAAGTTTTAGGTTTGGACGAACACTACATTTTTGGGGTTCGCCACCCGTGAATCATTATTATACTCTGGAGTCTAATCAGACCCCAAAGTATAATAAGCGGATCCCAAGGGAGCATCAGAAAAATAATAAACACTTATATCCACCTTCCCTCTCCTGTTGGCACACTTCAAGTGACCACTGAGGCCCAGTCACAGACTTCAGTGGTTTCTTGAGGCCAGTATCATCCCCCATGAGGGCCGGAAGAGGCCATAAGGTGACCAAAGAGGACCACCAGAAGCGCTATCCCAGGAGAGGTGAGGGAAGGTGAAGGTAAGGTAAACTTTAATCATAGTAAGTCCATTGATAAAACATGTTCATGTCAGGCATCTTCTGCTTTTAGGATAACATTTTATCCACAGCTCAGGGCCGGTGTCAGCCCCCAGCAAACATGGGCAGATTCTGGGCCCCACTGCTCAACTGAAAACACCAGTTCTATTAACACAACGGCCTTGTAGTCAGCGTCTTCCAATCCCATCCATACTGTCATCCATCGGCACCCCCCCTGACTGCTAATGTTTCTCTTCTCTGACCTCTCACCCCTCTGTGGCTGCTGTCTTCTTCAAGTGATATAGTACTTCTGTAACTGACCTGCACAGACTCTGGAGAGTGGCCGGCAGATATGTTATAGATAAGCAGTGAAAGTTTTGATCATGTTAGTTTCTTAAACTTTATAGGCCACTGTCCACTGTGCAATTGTTCTGCTCTGGGACTTGTAGTACCTCACCCTTGTTACACAACTGTCTAATGTTATCGAGTGTATATATCTGTAGTTGGCATGAGGAATCACTATAAAAGCTTCCAGTGTAAACACATGAAATGATAAAACTCAATGGACCCCAATGTAAGTCAGTGGGATCTGTTAGGTAAAGGTCTTCTGTAAGACAAAGCTGACAAGGTTTGCGTTTATAACAGAGACCACAATGCAGATGTGAACAGAGCCTTAAAGTGTATTCTTTGCGTTAAAGGTTTGTTAAAAAGTGTATTGAAACTACAATTATGGTAATTGTATCAATGTAGACATCCAACCAGTCCTTACATTACTGTATGAGTACGGCTAGGTTTTCACTGCCGCTTTTTAGTCCTTTGTCCTGATCCACTATAGCAGGGATCCCCAACCACCGTTCCACGAACCAGGACCGGGCCATTGGGGGTCTTTTGCCGGTCCGCAGGGCGGCGGGCTGGCCTCTGTAAATGTGACTGCCGGCACATTATGTGGGGTGAGTCGGCGATCTGGCTGCAGTGTTGTGGCTCTAGCATAGCTAATGGCGGGGACCTGGTCTACAGCGCTGTACACCAAGGTCCCGCCAGCACGCCCCGGTCTACAGCGCTGTTTAGTGTATAACCCCGCCCCTAAACCGTCCGCCCCGCCCCCCTGCCGTGCCATGAAGAAGGTTGGGGACCGCTGCACTATAGGATCACAATAACAGACAGAAACTTTGACAAAACCCAAATATCTGGATGAGGATTAATGCCAGGATAGCTACATGCAATACACAGAATATCTGACCCTCACTGAATCTACTTGATTGTGCCTCTTAGTATGACTGACAGTAGACCCCTAATAGCTACCGAAACCTGGAGATGACCCCATAACGGTCATATACATAGTAATAATAAGAATAAAACATAGAATATACAGTGACTACCAGCCGGTGCTCCAGGCTGTATACATACATGACACAGATATCTCTGTCGGGGCTGATTCTCCTCTCCCCACACGATTTATGGCAGCACAGGAATAGGGCTCCATGTCCCTGGTCACGTTATACACGGTCATTTCCCATCCGGTGTATAGTAACTTAGTTTTGTTTCGTCCCTTGTACCATTCGTACTCTATGGCTTCAGGCTTGGAGATGGAGGTGCAGACTAAATTCACATCACTCCCTTCCATTATATGGCCATTTTCAGTGATGACGGTGACAGTCACATATTTTGGTGCAGCTGCAGAATATAAAAACAGTGTCAATGAAAATGTTTAGAAATAATAAAAATAGAATTTGTATGAGCGGCAGAGTATAGACCTGTATTCCTAGGTGTGCCCTGTGCTTTCTAACAGTAGAGATTCTGCATATATAGAGGCATAAGGACTGGCATTCAAAACCCACAGCTTAAAGTGTAACTATATGTACACAGTGGGTTACCAGATTAGAAATAGGGGGTAGCCTATGGGGCGCTGACTATTTCACTGTAAGGGACTCAAATATTTTAGATCTATCCACAGCAGGTAGGAGGAACACATAAGGCGTTCCTTATATGTTCCTCCTACATGCTGTGGATAGATCTAGCTGGAAGAAGGTCTGAAGACCGAAACGTTGCATTTTTTTGATCTACATCCCTATTTCATCATATTCTATATAAATATGGTGTTATTGCATCTGTAAAGCACCTGTTACACAAATTATTGTGCTAATAAATTTTTTTCACTTGGTTCATCACAAAGAAACTTTCGTGTGTGCAGCAAAATTCATCCTATTGATATGGGTAGTGACTTGGTCGCACACAAGGTCTCCAGGACAACACTGCATCTGATTAGGTCTTTTATTATCCTCTAATAATACGTACAATAGATTTTCAGTGTTCTTGATCTCTCAGTTCTTTGACCATTAGGATATGTCGCCGTGCATTGAACAGAACTCCCATCATCCACATATGTTGGAATATAAGTAAGTTCTGATTCTTCTCTCCAGGATCCTCCATAAATCTCCATCGACTGATTTTTAACTGTACCAGGTTTGTTCCATTGTAGATAAGGAGGACTGGAGCGACACGTGTGATCTACAGAACATCTTATAGTGGTGGCTTCTCCATCGATCAAATATCCAAACACAGAAAGTTCAAGTTGTTCAGGAGAATCTTAGGAATGACAATATCAATAGCAATTATCTATTTATCATGCACATCATGGAAGTTGATACATTCTATAGTATCACTTTCTGTATTATTTTAACTCTGATATAGTTCTGAGAATATTCCTCAAACCTAGTTTTCCTACTATAATTTGCCTGTAACATCTACAGATATGTCCACTGTTAACTTACCTTGAGATTGGTTGTGGAATCCAATGATACCAGCTGGACACTAGACATCAGGGAAAACTACAAGACTGGACTAGAATAAAGCACAAGAACAAAGCAGAGGTTCAAGAAAGGAGTTGGACAGATACAAGATGGTGGAATATACAAGGCTAATTGTGGAAACCAGAGCTGTGCTATATCCAGCAGGCAATGTAACTGCTGAAGCCATAAAGTATTTATAGAGAGATTAGCCAATCAGGTACTCCTCCAAAAACAACCCTGCTCAGAAAGTGATCAGCTGCTCCACTAATGAATCAGATGCAAGACACTTGCATAGGAACTGTCCTAAATAAATTAATAGATAGCTTAATGGAAAGCGGGTTGTGGAGCCACTTTGTCACAAAATTGGTTTGGATTTGGACCACTGCTGCCCCTTAGACAAGGTTATTATCTAAGTGGCCTCTCTGGTCTTCTCTCTTTAACTTGCATATGAGGATCTCGACTTTGCTGTAGGGAGACCACTAGGTGTCTTGGAGTGGTCCCACTTTTGGTGACAGATGGCCAGGCAGGTCAAGGAATAAGAGTAAGGCAGAAGCAAAATGTAAATACAGAAAAATTCTGGTAAAAGAATATGCAAATTAGTTCTCCTGGGTAAAAAGGGAGACCATGCTCTAGCGCCACCTTTTGGAAGGTAGCTCCCAATAGATCAATGCCTGTTTTTTTCTGAAACTTAGTGGCATAATCTGGGAATAAAACCAAGACAGAAAATCTCCTTCAAAAGTCTAGCCTGATTTTTATCAATGATAATCTCCCCGATTCAGGGAAGTGGTCTCCTATACAAGAGTCAATATTTCAAGTCCTGGATTCCACTGATGTCATTTGCTGATCAATTGTGGACACGACAAGGTCAGACACAAATATGCAGTGGAATATAGACAGCAGACAAAGACAAAGTCAAATATCAAAAAGAAATAATCAGAAGAATATAACACTTTGGCAGGACGATAGGAAACTAAGGACTTTTGCTAAGACAGGGTGTGGCAGGTGAAGAAGACTTTTATACCTGCAGACTAATTGAGGAAGATTTACTGACATGTATACTGGCACCTGGCCTATGGGTAGACCCAATAGCATCAGGAAGTGTATGTGCATGGCATCGTGGAGGAGCAGGACACGGTCAGCATGTAGAAAAGGTAACTTGGCCAACATGCTTGCTGGGAGATGTAGTATGCTGACGGGTGCAAACTGCAGGTGATAGAGGTAGGAGATAATGACACAACAGAGGAATCTCAGAACTTCCATTTCTCATTAAACCAATTTAATAGAACATACTAGCAAAACCGTTTTTCAGGCCGTAACGCACAACACAACCACTGGGTGGTGACACACAGACATATATAGTGAACCACTTTGTGACACAATATCACAGAACAATATTATCTTTAAAAGCTAATCATCTCGTGGCAAACAGATCTGTGAACTGTGTACCTGTGACATGAAGGTGTACAGTAGCTGTATACCGATATAGCCTTCTCTCCGTATCTGCATAATATGTATTCTCATCTCCTTTCTTCACAGGGTCTATCCGCAGGGCACAGCTGTTCTCTCCTGGCACCAGTGAGGTTCGATATCTGTATTCCCTCTTTACCAATGATGAATCCTTGGTGTTTAAGATCTCTTGTTTAGAAGAATCCCCGGCATACCATACAACTCTGGCTTTGGCATCATCATGAGAGCTATATGTACAAGGAAACTCTACACAGGAGCCGAGCAGGGCCGTCATTTTATATTTATTCTTCTGACATACAAAGCCAAGGTGCAAGCCTAAAAAAATAACAGCAATGCAAAGCTAGAGTTATTACTGGATTTTTGTCAAAAACTCTTGAGTGATGTCACGCTGAGTCACGTTAAGCTTTGCCACATCCGTAGATCTCCTTCTTCTGTATACATTATGTCCTTGTTACCTTGAAAAATGATGAGGAGAAAAATCTGCTTTACAGCCATTCTGTCCGGGTTCTCTGGTGACTACAAAGGCAAACTCAGTCATCGGCACATCTCATCTCCGTCGCGATCACATCGCCTTCCACCTATGCAAAAAGAAAAAAATGACAATAATTGTGGACAATAAGTATAGAATTTTTACAATTTTATCATTTTATTTTTTACAAGACCCTGACGTCATAATGATCAGATTTCCCCCTTTCCCGACATCTGCTGTATGATTACTTTACATATGGCTGCTGCTGAAGAGCTGAGCGTCCACCATGACCGTGGGTATCCACTGTATTACGCTATGTTCACACTAGTGTTTGGGTTTCCATCTTTCGGGTCCCCATGCACCCTGTCCGCTTAAAAAGCGGTTACACACAGAGACCCGCAGACCCCATAGACCAGGGATCTCAAACTCGCGGCCCGCGGGCCAACTGCGGCCCTCAGGACAATAGTTTGCGGCCCCCACCTCAATATCAAAGTTTAATGTTAGTGCGGCCCGAGTTTGATACGAATGGCACCAGGGGCGCACTGTCTGCGGGTGGCATTTTTTACTATCTAATGTAAACCAGCCCAGCCCAGCCTGTCCTGGGCTAACTTACGAGACGTCCGCATCATCGCGCCTCCTATGCTGAGACACAGACGTCTCGGACGAGAGGAGGAGGCGGCGGCTGCATCAAGGCATCGCAGGTAGGTGAGGATAAGTTTTTTTTATATATAAATAGGCCGTGACCTGCTGGAGTATCCCCGGCAGGTGACAGCCTATTTATTTCCCTACCCGGCGTCTGCTCGTGGCCGCCCCCGCTTCCCCTTCTGCTATGGGACGCAGAAAGGGAAGTGGATGCCGCTGTGAGCAGCCGGGGGCATCGGTAAGTGAGGCCGCGGGCCTCAAATACTACTATTATTATACTCCGGGGTCTTTTTAGACCCCGGAGTATAATAATCGGAGACCCAGGGGAGGTGAAGGAACATAAAAACCAATGCTACTCACCTCTCCTGCGATCCGCTGTCACTCCGAGCAGGCTTGGGCGCTCTGGTGACGTCATCAGGTCGTGTCGCCGGTCTCATCACATGACTTAATTAGGCAGAGCCGAAAGCTGCTGGGAGTGCTCCGGTTTCCAGTATAGGTAAGTAACACTCGTTTTTATGTTTTTCACCTCTCCTGGGTCTCCGATCATTATACTCTGGGTTCTGAAAAGAACCCAGAGTATAATAATAGTTCTTGGGTGGGCAACTATGGGGCACAATACCGTGTGCAGAGGCCACTATGGAGCCTAATACCAGTGTAGGGGCCACTATGGAGCATAATACCGTGTGCAGGGGCCACAATGGAGCATAATACCGTGTGCAGGGGCCACAATGGAGCATAATACCGTGTGTAGGGGCCACAATGGACCATAATACAAGTGCAGGGGCCACTAGGGAGCATAATACCGTGTGCAGGGGCCAATATGGAGCATATTACCGGTGTGGAAAACCTGATGCGGCCCAGCCTCACCCAGACTCTACCTCCAGTGGCCCCCGGGTAAATTGAGTTTGAGACCCCTGCCATAGACTATAATGGCTTCTGCCCATTTTATACTGAAACCGGTGGAATCTGGGACGGAGACTCGAACGCTAGCGTTACACAGCTTCACTTTTTTTAAATGGATTTCAATTGTTGTGTTAAAAAGATTAAATTTCCTTTTTTAAACTTATTTAGTTATTTATTTAAATGTCTACATTTATTTATTAAATATATTTATTTCATTATTATTTATTTATTTGTGAAATGTAGCACTTTTTTCTAATCTGTTTTTAATTGTAAATTTTGAGGTTATTTTTATAATATTTTCTGTAGAGGACTATGGGGGCGGCCATATTGCTGAACTTCTCCTCTGACCTAACAGCATTTTACTTTACAGCATAGTCATGGTCATAGGCACCAATAGACTGGAGCCGACTCGTTGAGGTCTATGGTTGTGTTTTCTAAGCATGTTCTAAGCAGGGACGAAAAGAAGATACATCATCTACTGTCAGTAATGATGTAATGATAGGTCAGTGGTGTTATCTATAGAGGTGTTATCTTCTATTTTGATCCTTTTTGTGATGTAAATGAAGTAAATGCTCCAAACAAACCCCCTACAGAATTGGCAAGTGTCAGTCTATTAGTAGGCTTAGTGGTTAGAGTGAAAATTGTGACAAGCAGAGTCAAGTTAAAGTTCACCTCCATTGCCTGTTCACTAGGATGCATTAAAGCTGACTGACTACTATGTATAGAAAGTACGGGTTAGATGGATCACCTGTATTATATTCATAGAAGTCGAGAGCACTCTTCAGGTTATGCAACCCAAAAAACTCTTAAAACAAAAAATTATTAAAAAAGTAAATAAACAAAAAAAAATGTGCAAATCTGTAAATTCAATCGAAACTCCTGTGCGGGCTCCGAAGCTTAAAAGCCTTCTGAATACTATTTATATATGTAACTTAATATTTATGTAATAGGCTGTCAGTTCCTCAGTTTTTCCACCGAAAATGTAAAACTCGCCAATGTTTCCACACAGGAAATCTGCTTTTGTATAAAAAAGGAACAGTAACCGGTGAACTTTACTGCTAATTTTTTAAAGGTTTTCGATAGAAATATAAGATTAAATGGAAACATTGGATACAATTAGAGGATGACAAGGGCAAACCTCTGTGGTCTGGGGGAGACCGGACACCCACACAGGGGGGAATTATTTCCAGGACTTCTCCTCCATCATTGGAAAGAGAGAAGTGCTGTAATATCAAAGCGAAAATAATAAATGGTTATATATTTAAAAAAATAAATTAAAAATTTGAAAATATTATTCAACCAATTCAAGACCAGACCATTTTCTTGCGGTACTAACCAGGCACTTTGTTTAGTACATTAAAATGTTTTCTTTTTTTCTTCTTTAACCATTAAAATACATTTTGTGTCTTTAAATATTTTTTTTATTTTTTATGTTCTTTTAATATAAATATTTTTTCTGATCATTTCAGTCAATACCAAACAATCAAAGCATTAAGGAAACAGCAGGTTTAGCAGTTGTTTCTTTTCATTTTTTCATTGCCCAATTTCAAAAGCCTTAACTTTTTATTTCACCATTGATATAGCTACACACGTGGACAAAATTGTTGGTCCCCCTTGTTTAATGAAGGAAAACCCCACAATGGTCACAGAAATAACTTGAATCTGACAAAAGTAATAATATATAAAAATTCTATGAAAATGAACAAATGAAAGTCAGACATTGCTTTCCAACCAGGCTTCAACAGAATTTTTTAAAAAAAGAAAACTCATGAAACAGGCCTGGACAGAAATGATGGTTCCCTTAACTTAATATTTTGTTGCACAACCTTTTGAGGCAATCCCTGCAATCAAACGATTCCTGTAACTGTCAATGAGACTTCTGCACCTCTCAGCAGGTATTTTGGCCACTCCTCATGAGCAAACTGCTCCAGTTGTCTCGGGTTTGAAGGGTGCCTTTTCCAGATGGCATGTTTCAGCTCCTTCCAAAGATGCTCAATAGGATTTAGGTCAGGGCTCATAGAAGGCCACCTCAGAATAGTCCAATGTTTTCCTCTTAGCCATTCTTGGGGGTTTTTAGCTGTGTTTTGGGTCATTATCCTGTTGCAAGACCCATGACCTGCGACTGAGACCAAGCTTTCTGACACTGGGCAGCACATTTCTCTCTAGAATCCCTTGATAGTCTTGAGATTTCATTGTACCCTGCACAGATTCAAGACACCCTGTGCCAGATCCATGTTTCACAGTAGGGACAGTGTTCTTTTCAAGATATGCTTCATTTTTCTGTCTGTGAACATAGAGCTGATGTGCCTTGCCAAAAATTTCGATTTTTGTCTCGTCTATCCATAGGACATTATCCCAGAAGCTTTGTGGCTTGTCAACATGTAGTTTGGCAAATTACTTATGTCAGATTCAAGTTATTTCTGTGACCATTGTGGGTTTTTCTTTCATTAAACAATTGGTACCAACAATTTTGTCCACATGTGTAAGTACTTAGCAGTTAGTGGGACGAAGTTGCAATGTCGTTGCACGATCGCAATGAAACGGTGTCCAATGGAAACAGTGAAGAGGTCATGGCACTCGTAAGAGCACTGTGGCCCTTTCAAGCAGCTGGGGGTTGTGGGTGTTGAGTCCCTAATGATGTTTGATCGATCATCTATTCTGAGGATAGGTCAGCAATAAAAATGAGTTGGAAAAGCCCTGAAGCCCCACGTTGTGGAAACGCAGCTTTTTTTGTTGCAGATTTTGTTGCGGTTTCTTGAGCCAAAGCCAGGAGTGGATTAAGCAGATGATAGAAATATAAGAGCTTCCTAGATATTTCCCATTCCTTTTGTAGCCATTCTTGGCTTTGGCTCAAAAAACCGCAACAAAAAAAGCTGTATTTCCACAACGTGGGGCATCAGCCTAAGGCCAAGGCCCCACGACGCGTAAATAACACAGTTCGCCCGCAGTGGAAATGCCATGGAAAAAAACGCGTCCCTTTACAGTCAGAGCAAAGTGGATGAGAGTCTAGTGAATCCCATCCTCACTTTGTGGGAAAATACACGGTGCGGACAAGCGGCAATTTCTAAAACCGTTGCACTTTCTGTGCCAAACGCTGCAGGAAGAACCGTGATGCGTTGCCGCTGCAGCTTTTCCCCCAGCGCTTTTTTGCTGCGGCCCCACATTGCAGAAAGGCAAACAGATGCATTTACTTAAAAAATGGTGAATTCTGCCATGAAAAAATGAAAAAATAAGTTAAACAGGTTTTATAAAAATTTTTCATGATTTTACTTTTAATTTTCCATGTCATCTATATTTAAAAAAAATATTAAATCCTGCAATTCACCTCTAAGCCTAATAATAGTCTGACACTTGGCAATTCTATACCGCAGTCACTCCATTTACACCACTAACAGTATTGCAATAGAAGATCACACCACTGAGCCATCATGACATCACTACTGACAATAGATGATGTCACATCTTATCTCCTCCCCCTCCCTACACAGATCACCCCTAGAAAACTCTCCCACAGACTTCAATGAGTTGACTGTAGACTATGGCCTTGACTATGCTGTAAATCATGAGTAAATGTCATTAACAGAGCAGAGGAGAAGCTCAGGCAAGATGGCCGCCCCCAAAATCATGTACAGGAAATAGAATAAAAAAATCAACAATCAGAAAAAAACTGATTAGAAAAAAAAAGTGATAGATTTCATTATCCGGAATGGATTTTAAGAAATAAATTTAAAAAATTGGAGACGCATTCCTTTTAAGGGCAAAGTTGGCTACACCATCTCTGACCTATAAGTAAATTATTACATGCACTGAGTACATTTCCCGACTCAATCTCTTGGCAGAAGTGGCCAATCTTCTGAACACCTAAAAGGCTTGAATTCAGACCAATATGAAGGCACTGCCTGCAAAAAACCATAAGCGAGCACCATAACACCGGCGTGTAGGGATAACCAGCTGTTAGCTAGTAACCACCATTATCTATTCCTTAGGAAATCCACAACATTTCATATACCTGTGCTTACCAGCAATGATCAGTAGCCAATAAGTTATCATATCCACCAACAATATAAACTATACACATGCACAATATACAAATACGGATACAATACGAAAATTTAGATCAACATTTTTTTGAGAAATTTTTCACATTTTTTTTTTTTAAGCTATTTTTAGATAATAAGGCAGTAAAGGGATATTAAACCCAGGGAGCATCGCTGTCTGCTGTACATGCCTGTCTGATCACTGCAAATGTCTCCTATGGAAGATATCAGTATCCAATATAAAGTAACTTATGAGCAATTACTCACATGGTGCGTCTGCTATCGGGACGTTTCAGAAATGATGAAATAATACATATCACTGCTATTCACACCCTAGAGGAAGTAACTTGTCCTGGTCACTTCCTGAAATATAGTATAAGAGCTATCATCGCTTTCTGAAACAGCGACTTAAAAGGAATGCCTACCATATGCTTTCAAAAAGGTCCTTTCACCATCTCTACCGTCTTCAGGTCTTCTACGTCCTGTAATAGGTGCCGTACCATGGATTCCGGTGCGGTTGGTGGTGTGATTCAGACCTTTCACCTTCTGCTTGTCAGCCTGGGACCACCCATTTGACAATAGAGGGCATTTATATATATATTAGCATGTCAGGCACCAAAACTAACTGTACTGATTGCTCAGGAATGGTGGGGCTAGAAAAATTTCAATCGCACCAGAATCAGCGGCACCTAACGGGTATAAAACAAAACTGGAGTTGGTGGAGGAGGTGAAAAGTCCACTTTAACCCCTTCCCACTGGACACATACACATTAGGTATCCCCGTGTCCAAAAACACTACGTTTACAAAGCTATAAAAATATTTTTCCCGTATAGTGAACGCCGTAGCAGGTAAAAAAAAAAATCAAATGTGCCGAACTGCCGTTTTTTTCACTGTTTTGCCTCTGAAAATTTGAATAAAAAGTGATCAAAGCAATAGATATTGCCCTAAATGGTATAAATAAAAACTACAGCTGGCCCTGCAAAAAAAAAAAGACTCCCTATGTATCCCCGTACACAGAAATATAAAAAAATTACGGGTGTCAGAATATGGCGACTTTTAGAAAAAAAAAATTTTTTTTGCAAAGTTTTGGATTTTTGGGGTTAAAATGTAAATAAAACTATATATAATTAATATCCCTAGAATTGTACCGAAACATAGAATACAGATGTCGTCATTTTGGCTGCAGAGTGAATGCCGTAAAAACAAAGCCCGCAAGGAAGCTGCACAAATGTACTTTTTCTACAAATCCATCACATTCTGAATTTATTTCCAGCTTCCCAGTACATTGTACAGAATAATAAATGGTACCATTAGGAAGAACAATTTGTCCCGCAAACATTAAGCCCTAATATGTCTCAGTTAGGAAGGGGTTAAAAAGTTGCAAAATTTTTGTGTAAGTACAGTACCTCTAAGTTGACTTTAAAAAAAAATCCCAATAATACTTTGTGAGCTCTGGAGCACGGATTACCACAAAATTGTGAACCAGTGTGCAATATTTTGATAAATTTGTTACAAAAAGCCACACTAGGGAAAAAAATCAAAAAAATTACTTTAAAAAATGTAAGGGGTCGGTGACAATATGGCGACATTGCTGCGGACAATACCACACGCCAGGCCACTGCACCCAGTCTGTCCTCTCATGAGCTGTGGCCTGGACACTGAGTTACATGACGCCACCCACATCTGCTCTCAAAAAGCAATGATTTTTGGACCGTTTTTTAATTAAAAAGAGAAAAATAACAGTGCAGGGTTTTTTAAAACAGAACCTCAAAGGTCAGTACTAAACCACCCACAGGTCCTTATAGATTGGTGGATTAGAGTCCAAAATCGCTCTGTTTAAATCTATCCGTGACCTCTTTAAAAAAAAACAAACCTTAATACTTACCTAGAGATGAGTCCGATGAGTCACTTAAGACTCATCTCTCCTGCTCCAGATGCCTGTGCAGTTCTTCAGTGAATCCGGGAATATACACCCCAGCTTCACTGCGCATGCGCTCGAGGTCTGGCACATGCGCACTGAAGCTGAGCCATTACTGAAGAACTGCGCAGGTGCCGGGAGCACCAGACATGAATCCAATACCAATTTCAATATTTGTAAGATCTGATTGGTCAGAAAACTGTGTGTGAAAACCCTGTTTTATCTTTTGACAGTGCAAACTGGAGAAGAAGAGTATATTGTGCCCTGCCACGCACTCCAAAATTCTGGCATTAAAACATTGTAAATTGTAAAAGTCAGAATTTGGGTCTTTTAGGACTTGTTGTGACAATTTTTTTCAACACTCGCTCCACTTTTGAAAAGTGGCTTGGAAAGCTGGCATGTCTTGCGGTCTATACAGGGTGGGCCATAAGTATGGATACACCCAGGGTGGGCCATAAGTACAGATACACCCAGATAAAATGAATCCAAAATGGCAGCTTTGCAGGTGGCCGCCATGGGCGTCACCCGGCCCTCCCATGTACCAAGGTGATATCAGCAACCACTTCCATTTTATCTGGGTGTATCCATACTTATGGCCCACCCTGATGTATCCATACTTATGGCCCACCCTGATGTATCTATACTTATGGCCCACCCTATATATTGGATTTATCAATGTAATTTTTACAAAAATCACTAAAATTGTCACAATTTCAATTTCGGCTATAAAGACTCCAGCAAAACTAATTTAAAAAATGTCCTCATGATGAACCAAACATGTCTTAAAATGCACCAGATTTACACAGGGGCTGATGCCGGATGATACATTTGGAGCATCTTTAGACTGTTTAGTCTTCCTTTACATCACCTATTAGTTGGCCTTACTTTGTGACCATAATGTGTACCTGAATTCTGAAACATTTTGGGGGAGTCTGCGCAGGTGCGATTTGTACAAAGATGGATTAAGTTGTTCATCTAAGACTAACACTTGTGTCCTAAAATGTTTCTCCACTTATTCGTCCACTCCCTTACTGGTTTAAGATTACAAAAATTTGGGCAATTTTAAAAAAAAATTAGCATTCAATAAACCTGGTATAGAGACAGCTAGACAGGCTAACTCTGCCCATTCTTCCAACCCTTTAAGTGCAGAGAGTGATGAAAAAACAAAAAAAAGTCACAATATTTTGCACATCTGAGAACAAAACGTTGCAAATCCCTACTTTGTGGCTCTTTACGCCAGAATCCTGGAGTTCAGGGCTTGATAAATTCCCTTTATTGTTGTATCTTAAATCCTGACCCTCCACTTTATAGTTAAGGTTAAAAAGTCTCCAAAAAAACATAATACATTTTTTTCCAAGTTCAAAAAAATAAAGGATTTACACGCATTTTGGGCTTACTTTTATGTTTTTCACGAGTTCTGTTTTTGTACGTGACCTGTGATAGATCATAAGGTTCTTCTTCCTCATCTTCTTCTTCCTCTTTTTCTTTTAAGACAAAAAAAAAAATAAGTTCCTAGAAGTGAAATTTTCTGGTCCAGCTTCTTGTATTGAGCCATTTCTCGGGTAGGTCACATGACAACTAATGACTTCCATTACAGGGCACATGGTTGTCATCCAGATTCCCACACACAATGATTGGTTGTGTAAATTTCCATTGCTATGAAGGTTGTGCCCCTATTCTTACTTTGGTGAAATCAGCTGATCATCTCAAGTCTATGGGGTCACCTTGCCTATCCTACCCCAAAATGGAAATCCAGACTGATAGCAATAGGGACATAACAAGGACCATGGAGTCCTAGCAAAACCCATATTGCCATTACCACCATATTGAAAGATCACTGTTTCTTGTGCCCCTCGTGCCACTGCTTTACCAACCTCCATCTCCATGCCTATCACTTCTCTTCTTCCACCATTAGCATTAATTCCTACCTATGTCTTACAGGGGTGAGACTATGACCCACATTTACTAAGCATTTAGCCTAAGTTTTTGGAATAAACTGCATCAAAAATGCACATATTGGCCCAGATTTACTCTTTGAACTGCACCTAGAAAGTGTTCATACAAAAGGCACAACCCCTTTAAGACTGGCGATTCTTACACCGGTCTTAATTCATTCCACAACAGGCAAAGGGGGTCACCCCCTGGAACCTCCAGTGATCTGAGACTTATCCCTTATCCCATTGACAGTGTATAAGTGTCTTTAATTGCTCAACCCCTTTAATATATTCTCCAAGTTTTATGAAAAAATTGTGACTTTTCCTATTTTTCCCCAAATTTGAAAAGTGATAAGAACAGTGAGAGTGTTCTCCAAATTTACTCAAAATTATTAGGAATATAACTTGGAAATGGCACAAATCGATATCCCTTTTAAGGCCGGGGGCCCCACGTGGCGTAAACATTGCGATTTTCCCACGGCGGAAACGTAGCTGAAAAAAATCGCGGCGTTATACAGTCAGAGCAAAGTGGATGTGATTTTAGCAAATCCCATGCCCACTTTGCGGCAAAAACCGTGCTGCGGACATGCGGCAATTTCCAAAACTGGCGTGGTTTTGGAAATCGCCACATGTCAATTATACCTACGGAAACGCCGGTGGTTTCCCCATAGGTATAATTGAAACAGAAAGTCCGCAGAGGAAACCTCTGCGAACTTTCTGTCTAAAGCGCTGCGGGAAGAACCGCGATGTGTTTCCGACGCGGTTTTTCCTGCAGCGCTTTTGTGCTGGGGGACACCACTTGGGGCCTTAGCCTTAGACAGTCTTATACTAGGTTCACACTAGTGTTCGGGCATCCAGATTCCATCCCAGATTCCATTTAAAATCAGTATAAAATTGGGGTAAACCAAGCAGACCCCATTATAGTCTACGGGGTCTGCAGGTTTCCGTGTCTAACTGCTTTTTAAACAAATAGGGTTTCTGTCTTTTGGGTCCCCAAGTGGACCCAAAGGATGGAAACCCAAACTCTAGTGTGAACCTAGCGATAAATGTGACAAATTTATTAAGAACATCCTATGGCAATATCAGTTCCAGGCAAATCCAAACCAGGAAAAACTGGGTATCAGCCGGTGCTCACATAAAGGACACGTTCTGCTGGATGAACTGAAAGCCACACTTTATTTGCAAGGAGCGATGTGTTTCGTGTGAATATAAACATCGGATTTCTAAAAGAACATAGTACAATGCCAAGAGGACAGGAAGTTCAGAGATCACTTCCTTTACTACAAAATAAACAAACACAAACAGATCTTATGGCTAAAAAATACCCATTACAATTCCAGAGAATAGTGATTCAATATAATAAAGATGACAATGGATGCAAATAAATCAAAATAAATGCAAAAAAGTACATAATAGAAAATACATAATATCTTTATTTTATTAACCAGTTCTGGACCACCGGAGCCAAAAGGCAGGGTCAGTTTATTACCATTCCTGCCTTCCTGATCATAGTGCACACAGCTATGGGGCCGCCATAATGCTACTCTCCTCGGACCCAGCAGTCACGTGATCCACCAGGGGCCGAGATCTGTAGAAGCAGCTGGGTCCTAGAGGACCCAGATCAGCTCTGCAGTTCAGGTTAGGAGGCTAATGTGTCAGCCCCAGTTACAAGGGAAATCAGCAAAAAAACCCTGTAATGTTAAAATGTTCCCCAATGGTCTATTACCTGACTATTATCTTATGCGGGGGGCACAACATGTAAAAAAAGAAATCAATGAAAATAAAAAAATATATAAATTTTAAAAAAAAATACCGTGTCCATATCACATGTTCTAGTTCCGTCACTATATGTCAGCTACATAAAAATTAAGTATTTTAAAAAGTGTTTTAGTAGCACATTCCCCGAATAAAAAAAAAAAAAAAACATGCAAAAATAAAAATAGCAGAAAAATAAAGACCTATGTGTCACAGGAAAAAGACGCAAATAGTATTTAAATAACCTAAGCTACAAATTTTTTTATAGCCCTCAAAACTGCATGTACAAAAAAAACTCCCAAAAAGTGACCCGGTCCTGAAGTGGTTAAAATCCATATCCTTGTCAGTTTGAATTTATAGAATGCATAAATAGAAAATAAATAAATAGTTAATAATATATACAGATTGCGATATAAAAAACATTCAATATATTCATCAAGGAGAACAATCCGTGTGAACGAGCGCCGAAGGGTCTACTTGACTTGTAATATCATAAAATGGACTCTAGATGGCAGCAGAGCACAGAAGAAGATAAGAATAACAACAAGGGGGAATCCACCTGTGCTTATAGTAATATAATATAGGGGAGATCCAGGGCATGTACAGTATATATTCCCAGCCTTGTGTCCCCATTACATATAGTAATATAATACAGGGGAGATCTAGGGCATGTACAGTATATATTCCCAGCCCTGTGTCCCCATTACATATAGTAACATAATATAGGGGAGATCCAGGGCATGTACAGTATATATTCCCAGCCCTGTGTCCCCATTACATATAGTAATATAATATAGGGGAGATTCAGGGCATGTACAGTATATATTCCCAGCCTTGTGTCCCCATTACATATAGTAATATAATATAGGGGAGATTCAGGGCATGTACAATATATATTCCCAGTCTTATGTCCCCATTACATATAGTAACATAATATAGGGGAGATCCAGGGCATGTACAGTATATATTCCCAGCCTTGTGTCCCCATTATATATAGTAATATAATATAGGGGAGATTCAGGGCATGTACAGTATATATTCCCAGTCTTATGTCCCCATTACATATAGTAACATAATATAGGGGAGATCCAGGGCATGTACAGTATATATTCCCAGTCTTATGTCCCCATTACATATAGTAACATAATATAGGGGAGATCCAGGGCATGTACAGTATATATTCCCAGCCTTGTGTCCCCATTACATATAGTAACATAATATAGGGGATATCCAGGGCGTGTACAGTATATATTCCCAACCTTGTGTCCCCATTACATATAGTAACATAATATAGGGGAGATCCAGGGCATGTACAGTATATATTCCCAGCCTTGTGTCCCCATTACATATAGTAATATAATATAGGGGAGATCCAGGGCGTGTACAGTATATATTACCAGCCTTGTGTCCCCATTACATATAGTAATATAATATAGGGGAGATCCAGGGCATGTACAGTATATATTCCCAGTCTTGTGTCCCCATTACATATAGTAACATAATATAGGGGAGATTCAGGGCATGTACAGTATATATTCCCAGCCTTGTGTCCCCATTACATATAGTAACATAATATACGGGAGATTCAGGGCATGTACAGTATATATTCCCAGCCTTGTGTCCCCATTACATATAGTAATATAATACAGGGGAGATTCAGGGCACGTACAGTATATATTCCCAGTCTTATGTCCCCATTACATATAGTAACATAATATAGGGGAGATCCAGGGCATGTACAGTATATATTCCCAGCCTTGTGTCCCCATTACATATAGTAATATAATATAGGGGAGATCCAGGGCATGTACAGTATATATTCCCAGCCTTGTGTCCCCATTACATATAGTAACATAATATAGGGGAGATTCAGGGCATGTACAGTATATATTCCCAGCCTTGTGTCCCCATTACATATAGTAATATAATATACGGGAGATCCAGGGCATGTACAGTATATATTCCGAGCCATTACATATAGTAATATAATATAAGGGAGATTCAGGGCATGTACAGTATATATTCCCAGCCTTGTGTCCCCATTACATATAGTAACATAATATAGGGGAGATTCAGGGCATGTACAGTATATATTCCCAGCCTTGTGTCCCCATTACATATAGTAATATAATATAGGGGAAATCCAGGGCATGTACAGTATATATTCCAAGCCCTGTGTCCCCATTACATATAGTGATATAATATAGGGGAGATCCAGGGCATGTACAGTATATATTCCCAGCCCTGTGTCCCCATTACATATAGTAACATAATATAGGGGAGATCCAGGGCATGTACAGTATATATTCCCAGCCTTGTGTCCCCATTACATATAGTGATATAATATAGGGGAGATCCAGGGCATGTACAGTATATATTCCGAGGCCCCATTACATATAGTAATATAATATAGGGGAAATCCAGGGCATGTACAGTATATATTCCCAGCCCTGTGTCCCCATTACATATAGTGATATAATATAGGGGAGATCCAGGGCATGTACAGTATATATTCCCAGTCTTATGTCCCCATTACATATAGTAACATAATATAGGGGAGATCCAGGGCATGTACAGTATATATTCCCAGCCTTGTGTCCCCATTACATATAGTAATATAATATAGGGGAGATCCAGGGCATGTACAGTATATATTCCCAGCCTTGTGTCCCCATTACATATAGTAACATAATATAGGGGAGATCCAGGGCATGTACAGTATATATTCCCGCCTGTGTCCCCATTACATATAGTAACATAATATACGGGAGATTCAGGGCATGTACAGTATATATTCCCAGCCCTGTGTCCCCATTACATATAGTGATATAATATAGGGGAGATCCAGGGCATGTACAGTATATATTCCCAGCCCTGTGTCCCCATTACATATAGTAACATAATATAGGGGAGATCCAGGGCATGTACAGTATATATTCCCAGCCCTGTGTCCCCATTACATATAGTGATATAATATAGGGGAGATCCAGGGCATGTACAGTATATATTCCCAGCCTTGTGTCCCCATTACATATAGTAATATAATACAGGGGAGATTCAGGGCATGTACAGTATATATTCCCAGTCTTATGTCCCCATTACATATAGTAACATAATATAGGGGAGATCCAGGGCATGTACAGTATATATTCCCAGCCTTGTGTCCCCATTACATATAGTAATATAATATAGGGGATATCCAGGGCGTGTACAGTATATATTCCCAGCCTTGTGTCCCCATTACATAAAGTAATATAATATAGGGGATATCCAGGGTGTGTACAGTATATATTCCCAACCCTGTGTCCCCATTACATATAGTAACATAATATACGGGAGATTCAGGGCATGTACAGTATATATTCCCAGTCTTATGTCCCCATTACATATAGTAACATAATATAGGGGAGATCCAGGGCATGTACAGTATATATTCCCAGTCTTATGTCCCCATTACATATAGTAACATAATATAGGGGAGATCCAGGGCATGTACAGTATATATTCCCAGTCTTGTGTCCCCATTACATATAGTAATATAATATAGGGGAGATCCAGGGCATGTACAGTATATATTCCCAGCCTTGTGTCCCCATTACATATAGTAACATAATATAGGGGAGATTCAGGGCATGTACAGTATGTATTCCCAGTCTTATGTCCCCATTACATATAGTAACATAATATAGGGGAGATCCAGGGCATGTACAGTATATATTCCCAACCCTGTGTCCCCATTACATATAGTAATATAATATAGGGGAGATCCAGGGCATGTACAGTATATATTCCCAACCCTGTGTCCCCATTACATATAGTAACATAATATAGGGGAGATCCAGGGCATGTACAGTATATATTCCCAGCCTTGTGTCCCCATTACATATAGTAATATAATATACGGGAGATCCAGGGCATGTACAGTATATATTCCGAGCCATTACATATAGTAATATAATATAGGGGAGATTCAGGGCATGTACAGTATGTATTCCCAGCCTTGTGTCCCCATTACATATAGTAATATAATATAGGGGAAATCCAGGGCATGTACAGTATATATTCCCAGCCCTGTGTCCCCATTACATATAGTAACATAATATAGGGGAGATTCAGGGCATGTACAGTATATATTCCCAGCCCTGTGTCCCCATTACATATAGTAACATAATATAGGGGAGATCCAGGGCATGTACAGTATATATTCCCAGCCTTGTGTCCCCATTACATATAGTAACATAATATAGGGGAGATCCAGGGCATGTACAGTATATATTCCCAGTCTTATGTCCCCATTACATATAGTAATATAATATAGGGGAGATCCAGGGCATGTACAGTATATATTCCCAGTCTTATGTCCCCATTACAAATAGTAACATAATATAGGGGAGATCCAGGGCATGTACAGTATATATTCCCAGTCTTATGTCCCCATTACATATAGTAACATAATATAGGGGAGATCCAGGGCATGTACAGTATATATTCCCAGTCTTATGTCCCCATTACATATAGTAACATAATATAGGGGAGATTCAGGGCATGTACAGTATATATTCCCAGCCTTGTGTCCCCATTACATATAGTAATATAATATAGGGGAAATCCAGGGCATGTACAGTATATATTCCCAGCCCTGTGTCCCCATTACATATAGTAATATAATATAGGGGAGATCCAGAGCATGTACAGTATATATTCCCAGCCCTGTGTCCCCATTACATATAGTGATATAATATAGGGGAGATCCACGGCATGTACATATATATCCCACCCTGTGTCCCCATTACATATAGTGATATAATATAGGGAGATCCACGGCATGTACAGTATATATCCCAGCCCGTGTCCCCAACATATAGTGATATAATATAGGGGAGATCCAGGGCATGTACAGTATATATCCCAGCCTTGTGTCCCCAACATATAGTGATATAATATAGGGAATCCAGGGCATGTACAGTATATATTCCGAGCCATTACATATAGTAATATAATATAGAAACCAGGCACGTAATATCCCACCCTTCCCCATTACATATAGTAACATAATATAGAGGAATCAGGGCATGTACAGTAATATCCCAGCCTTGTGTCCCCATTACATATAGTAATATAATATAGGGGAGATCCAGGGCGTGTACAGTATATATTCCCAGCCTTGTGTCCCCATTACATATAGTAATATAATATAGGGGAGATCCAGGGCGTGTACAGTATATATTCCCAGCCTTGTGTCCCCATTACATATAGTAATATAATATAGGGGAGATTCAGGGCATGTACAGTATATATTCCCAGCCTTGTGTCCCCATTACATATAGTAACATAATATACGGGAGATTCAGGGCATGTACAGTATATATTCCGAGCCATTACATATAGTAATATAATATAGGGGAAATCCAGGGCATGTACAGTATATATTCCCAGCCTTGTGTCCCCATTACATATAGTAATATAATATAGGGGATATCCAGGGCGTGTACAGTATATATTCCCAACCCTGTGTCCCCATTACATATAGTAACATAATATACGGGAGATTCAGGGCATGTACAGTATATATTCCCAGCCTTGTGTCCCCATTACATATAGTAATATAATATAGGGGAGATCCAGGGCATGTACAGTATATATTCCCAGTCTTATGTCCCCATTACATATAGTAACATAATATATGGGAGATCCAGGGCATGTACAGTATATATTCCCAGCCTTGTGTCCCCATTACATATAGTAATATAATATAGGGGAGATCCAGGGCATGTACAGTATATATTCCCAACCCTGTGTCCCCATTACATATAGTAACATAATATAGGGGGGATCCAGGGCATGTACAGTATATATTCCCAGCCTTGTGTCCCCATTACATATAGTAATATAATATATGGGAGATCCAGGGCATGTACAGTATATATTCCGAGCCATTACATATAGTAATATAATATAGGGGAGATTCAGGGCATGTACAGTATATATTCCGAGCCATTGCATATAGTAATATAATATAGGGGAAATCCAGGGCATGTACAGTATATATTCCCAGCCCTGTGTCCCCATTACATATAGTAACATAATATAGGGGAGATTCAGGGCATGTACAGTATATATTCCCAGTCTTATGTCCCCATTACATATAGTAACATAATATAGGGGAGATCCAGGGCATGTACAGTATATATTCCCAGTCTTATGTCCCCATTACATATAGTAACATAATATAGGGGAGATCCAGGGCATGTACAGTATATATTCCCAGTCTTATGTCCCCATTACATATAGTAACATAATATAGGGGAGATCCAGGGCATGTACAGTATATATTCCCAGTCTTATGTCCCCATTACATATAGTAACATAATATAGGGGAGATTCAGGGCATGTACAGTATATATTCCCAGCCTTGTGTCCCCATTACATATAGTAATATAATATAGGGGAAATCCAGGGCATCTACAGTATATATTCCCAGCCCTGTGTCCCCATTACATATAGTGATATAATATAGGGGAGATCCAGGACATGTACAGTATATATTCCCAGCCCTGTGTCCCCATTACATATAGTAACATAATATAGGGGAGATCCAGGGCTGTACAGTATATATTCCCAGCCTTGTGTCCCCATTACATATAGTGATATAATATAGGGGAGATCCAGGGCATGTACAGTATATATTCCGAGCCATTACATATAGTAATATAATATAGGGGAAATCCAGGGCATGTACAGTATATATTCCCAGCCCTGTGTCCCCATTACATATAGTGATATAATATAGGGGAGATCCAGGGCATGTACAGTATATATACCCAGTCTTATGTCCCCATTACATATAGTAACATAATATAGAGGAGATCCAGGGCATGTACAGTATATATTCCCAGCCCTGTGTCCCCATTACATATAGTAATATAATATAGGGGAGATCCAGAGCATGTACAGTATATGTTCCCAGCCTTGTGTCCCCATTACATATAGTAACATAATATAGGGGAGATTCAGGGCATGTACAGTATATATTCCCAGTCCTGTGTCCCCATTACATATAGTAACATAATATAGGGGAGATCCAGGGCATGTACAGTATATATTCCCAGCCTTGTGTCCCCATTACATATAGTGATATAATATAGGGGAGATTCAGGGCATGTACAGTATATATTCCGAGCCATTACATATAGTAATATAATATAGGGGAAATCCAGGGCATGTACAGTATATATTCCCAGCCCTGTGTCCCCATTACATATAGTGATATAATATAGGGGAGATCCAGGGCATGTACAGTATATATTCCCAGTCTTATGTCCCCATTACATATAGTAACATAATATAGGGGAGATCCAGGGCATGTACAGTATATATTCCCAGCCTTGTGTCCCCATTACATATAGTAACATAATATAGGGGAGATCCAGGGCATGTACAGTATATATTCCCAACCCTGTGTCCCCATTACATATAGTAACATAATATAGGGGAGATCCAGGGCATGTACAGTATATATTCCCAGCCTTATGTCCCCATTACATATAGTAACATAATATAGGGGAGATTCAGGGCATGTACAGTATATATTCCCAGCCTTGTGTCCCCATTACATATAGTAATATAATATACGGGAGATCCAGGGCATGTACAGTATATATTCCCAGCCCTGTGTCCCCATTACATATAGTAATATAATATAGGGGAGATCCAGGGCATGTACAGTATATATTCCCAGCCCTGTGTCCCCATTACATATAGTGATATAATATAGGGGAGATCCAGGGCATGTACAGTATATATTCCCAGCCCTGTGTCCCCATTACATATAGTAACATAATATAGGGGAGATCCAGGGCATGTACAGTATATATTCCCAGCCCTGTGTCCCCATTACATATAGTGATATAATATAGGGGAGATCCAGGGCATGTACAGTATATATTCCCAGTCTTATGTCCCCATTACATATAGTAATATAATATAGGGGAGATCCAGGGCATGTACAGTATATATTCCCAGCCCTGTGTCCCCATTACATATAGTAACATAATATAGGGGAGATCCAGGGCATGTACAGTATATATTCCCAGCCTTATGTCCCCATTACATATAGTAACATAATATAGGGGAGATCCAGGGCATGTACAGTATATATTCCCAGCCCTGTGTCCCCATTACATATAGTAATATAATATACGGGAGATCCAGAGCATGTACAGTATATATTCCCAGCCTTGTGTCCCCATTACATTTAGTAATATAATATAGGGGAGATCCAGGGCATGTACAGTATATATTCCCAGCCCTGTGTCCCCATTACATATAGTAATATAATATAGGGGGGATTCAGGGCATGTACAGTATATATTCCCAGCCTTGTGTCCCCATTACATATAGTAACATAATATACGGGAGATTCAGGGCATGTACAGTATATATTCCGAGCCATTACATATAGTAATATAATATAGGGGAAATCCAGGGCATGTACAGTATATATTCCCAGCCTTGTGTCCCCATTACATATAGTAATATAATATAGGGGATATCCAGGGCGTGTACAGTATATATTCCCAGCCTTGTGTCCCCATTACATATAGTAATATAATATAGGGGATATCCAGGGCGTGTACAGTAAATATTCCCAACCCTGTGTCCCCATTACATATAGTAACATAATATACGGGAGATTCAGGGCATGTACAGTATATATTCCCAGCCTTGTGTCCCCATTACATATAGTAATATAATACAGGGGAGATTCAGGGCATGTACAGTATATATTCCCAGTCTTATGTCCCCATTACATATAGTAACATAATATAGGGGAGATCCAGGGCATGTACAGTATATATTCCCAGTCTTATGTCCCCATTACATATAGTAACATAATATAGGGGAGATCAGGGCATGTACAGTATATATTCCCAGCCTTGTGTCCCCATTACATATAGTAATATAATATAGGGGAGATCCAGGGCATGTACAGTATATATTCCCAGCCTTGTGTCCCCATTACATATAGTAACATAATATAGGGGAGATTTAGGGCATGTACAGTATATATTCCCAGTCTTATGTCCCCATTACATATAGTAACATAATATAGGGGAGATCCAGGGCATGTACAGTATATATTCCCAACCCTGTGTCCCCATTACATATAGTAATATAATATACGGGAGATCCAGGGCATGTACAGTATATATTCCGAGCCATTACATATAGTAATATAATATACGGGAGATTCAGGGCATGTACAGTATATATTCCCAGCCTTGTGTCCCCATTACATATAGTAACATAATATAGGGGAGATTTAGGGCATGTACAGTATATATTCCCAGTCTTATGTCCCCATTACATATAGTAACATAATATAGGGGAGATCCAGGGCATGTACAGTATATATTCCCAACCCTGTGTCCCCATTACATTTAGTAATATAATATAGGGGAGATCCAGGGCGTGTACAGTATATATTACCAGCCTTGTGTCCCCATTACATATAGTAATATAATATAGGGGGGATTCAGGGCATGTACAGTATATATTCCCAGCCTTGTGTCCCCATTACATATAGTAACATAATATACGGGAGATTCAGGGCATGTACAGTATATATTCCGAGCCATTACATATAGTAATATAATATAGGGGAAATCCAGGGCATGTACAGTATATATTCCCAGCCTTGTGTCCCCATTACATATAGTAATATAATATAGGGGATATCCAGGGCGTGTACAGTATATATTCCCAACCCTGTGTCCCCATTACATATAGTAACATAATATACGGGAGATTCAGGGCATGTACAGTATATATTCCCAGCCTTGTGTCCCCATTACATATAGTAATATAATATAGGGGAGATCCAGGGCATGTACAGTATATATTCCCAGTCTTATGTCCCCATTACATATAGTAACATAATATAGGGGAGATCCAGGGCATGTACAGTATATATTCCCAGCCTTGTGTCCCCATTACATATAGTAATATAATATAGGGGAGATCCAGGGCATGTACAGTATATATTCCCAACCCTGTGTCCCCATTACATATAGTAACATAATATAGGGGAGATCCAGGGCATGTACAGTATATATTCCCAGCCTTTTGTCCCCATTACATATAGTAATATAATATACGGGAGATCCAGGGCATGTACAGTATATATTCCGAGCCATTACATATAGTAATATAATATAGGGGAGATTCAGGGCATGTACAGTATATATTCCGAGCCATTACATATAGTAATATAATATAGGGGAAATCCAGGGCATGTACAGTATATATTCCCAGCCCTGTGTCCCCATTACATATAGTAACATAATATAGGGGAGATTCAGGGCATGTACAGTATATATTCCCAGTCTTATGTCCCCATTACATATAGTAACATAATATAGGGGAGATCCAGGGCATGTACAGTATATATTGCCAATCTTATGTCCCCATTACATATAGTAACATAATATAGGGGAGATCCAGGGCATGTACAGTATGTATTCCCAGTCTTATGTCCCCATTACATATAGTAACATAATATAGGGGAGATCCAGGGCATGTACAGTATATATTCCCAGTCTTATGTCCCCATTACATATAGTAACATAATATAGGGGAGATTCAGGGCATGTACAGTATATATTCCCAGCCTTGTGTCCCCATTACATATAGTAATATAATATAGGGGAAATCCAGGGCATGTACAGTATATATTCCCAGCCCTGTGTCCCCATTACATATAGTAATATAATATAGGGGAGATCCAGAGCATGTACAGTATATATTCCCAGTCCTGTGTCCCCATTACATATAGTGATATAATATAGGGGAGATCCAGGGCATGTACAGTATATATTCCCAGCCCTGTGTCCCCATTACATATAGTGATATAATATAGGGGAGATCCAGGGCATGTACAGTATATATACCCAGTCTTATGTCCCCATTACATATAGTAACATAATATAGAGGAGATCCAGGGCATGTACAGTATATATTCCCAGCCCTGTGTCCCCATTACATATAGTAATATAATATAGGGGAGATCCAGAGCATGTACAGTATATATTCCCAGCCTTGTGTCCCCATTACATTTAGTAATATAATATAGGGGAGATCCAGGGCGTGTACAGTATATATTACCAGCCTTGTGTCCCCATTACATATAGTAATATAATATAGGGGGGATTCAGGGCATGTACAGTATATATTCCCAGCCTTGTGTCCCCATTACATATAGTAACATAATATACGGGAGATTCAGGGCATGTACAGTATATATTCCGAGCCATTACATATAGTAATATAATATAGGGGAAATCCAGGGCATGTACAGTATATATTCCCAGCCTTGTGTCCCCATTACATATAGTAATATAATATAGGGGATATCCAGGGCGTGTACAGTATATATTCCCAGCCTTGTGTCCCCATTACATATAGTAATATAATATAGGGGATATCCAGGGCGTGTACAGTAAATATTCCCAACCCTGTGTCCCCATTACATATAGTAACATAATATACGGGAGATTCAGGGCATGTACAGTATATATTCCCAGCCTTGTGTCCCCATTACATATAGTAATATAATACAGGGGAGATTCAGGGCATGTACAGTATATATTCCCAGTCTTATGTCCCCATTACATATAGTAACATAATATAGGGGAGATCCAGGGCATGTACAGTATATATTCCCAGTCTTATGTCCCCATTACATATAGTAACATAATATAGGGGAGATCAGGGCATGTACAGTATATATTCCCAGCCTTGTGTCCCCATTACATATAGTAATATAATATAGGGGAGATCCAGGGCATGTACAGTATATATTCCCAGCCTTGTGTCCCCATTACATATAGTAACATAATATAGGGGAGATTTAGGGCATGTACAGTATATATTCCCAGTCTTATGTCCCCATTACATATAGTAACATAATATAGGGGAGATCCAGGGCATGTACAGTATATATTCCCAACCCTGTGTCCCCATTACATATAGTAATATAATATACGGGAGATCCAGGGCATGTACAGTATATATTCCGAGCCATTACATATAGTAATATAATATACGGGAGATTCAGGGCATGTACAGTATATATTCCCAGCCTTGTGTCCCCATTACATATAGTAACATAATATAGGGGAGATTTAGGGCATGTACAGTATATATTCCCAGTCTTATGTCCCCATTACATATAGTAACATAATATAGGGGAGATCCAGGGCATGTACAGTATATATTCCCAACCCTGTGTCCCCATTACATTTAGTAATATAATATAGGGGAGATCCAGGGCGTGTACAGTATATATTACCAGCCTTGTGTCCCCATTACATATAGTAATATAATATAGGGGGGATTCAGGGCATGTACAGTATATATTCCCAGCCTTGTGTCCCCATTACATATAGTAACATAATATACGGGAGATTCAGGGCATGTACAGTATATATTCCGAGCCATTACATATAGTAATATAATATAGGGGAAATCCAGGGCATGTACAGTATATATTCCCAGCCTTGTGTCCCCATTACATATAGTAATATAATATAGGGGATATCCAGGGCGTGTACAGTATATATTCCCAACCCTGTGTCCCCATTACATATAGTAACATAATATACGGGAGATTCAGGGCATGTACAGTATATATTCCCAGCCTTGTGTCCCCATTACATATAGTAATATAATATAGGGGAGATCCAGGGCATGTACAGTATATATTCCCAGTCTTATGTCCCCATTACATATAGTAACATAATATAGGGGAGATCCAGGGCATGTACAGTATATATTCCCAGCCTTGTGTCCCCATTACATATAGTAATATAATATAGGGGAGATCCAGGGCATGTACAGTATATATTCCCAACCCTGTGTCCCCATTACATATAGTAACATAATATAGGGGAGATCCAGGGCATGTACAGTATATATTCCCAGCCTTTTGTCCCCATTACATATAGTAATATAATATACGGGAGATCCAGGGCATGTACAGTATATATTCCGAGCCATTACATATAGTAATATAATATAGGGGAGATTCAGGGCATGTACAGTATATATTCCGAGCCATTACATATAGTAATATAATATAGGGGAAATCCAGGGCATGTACAGTATATATTCCCAGCCCTGTGTCCCCATTACATATAGTAACATAATATAGGGGAGATTCAGGGCATGTACAGTATATATTCCCAGTCTTATGTCCCCATTACATATAGTAACATAATATAGGGGAGATCCAGGGCATGTACAGTATATATTGCCAATCTTATGTCCCCATTACATATAGTAACATAATATAGGGGAGATCCAGGGCATGTACAGTATGTATTCCCAGTCTTATGTCCCCATTACATATAGTAACATAATATAGGGGAGATCCAGGGCATGTACAGTATATATTCCCAGTCTTATGTCCCCATTACATATAGTAACATAATATAGGGGAGATTCAGGGCATGTACAGTATATATTCCCAGCCTTGTGTCCCCATTACATATAGTAATATAATATAGGGGAAATCCAGGGCATGTACAGTATATATTCCCAGCCCTGTGTCCCCATTACATATAGTAATATAATATAGGGGAGATCCAGAGCATGTACAGTATATATTCCCAGTCCTGTGTCCCCATTACATATAGTGATATAATATAGGGGAGATCCAGGGCATGTACAGTATATATTCCCAGCCCTGTGTCCCCATTACATATAGTAACATAATATAGGGGAGATCCAGGGCATGTACAGTATATATTCCCAGCCTTGTGTCCCCATTACATATAGTGATATAATATAGGGGAGATCCAGGGCATGTACAGTATATATTCCGAGCCATTACATATAGTAATATAATATAGGGGAAATCCAGGGCATGTACAGTATATATTCCCAGCCCTGTGTCCCCATTACATATAGTGATATAATATAGGGGAGATCCAGGGCATGTACAGTATATATACCCAGTCTTATGTCCCCATTACATATAGTAACATAATATAGAGGAGATCCAGGGCATGTACAGTATATATTCCCAGCCCTGTGTCCCCATTACATATAGTAATATAATATAGGGGAGATCCAGGGCGTGTACAGTATATATTCCCAGCCTTGTGTCCCCATTACATATAGTAATATAATATACGGGGGATTCAGGGCATGTACAGTATATATTCCCAGCCTTGTGTCCCCATTACATATAGTAACATAATATACGGGAGATTCAGGGCATGACAGAAACCGCCAAAAAAAATAATAAAATAAAGGGGGATACAGTAACACCAAAAACCAGGGCATGTGCAGTATATATTCCCAGCCTTGTTTCCCCATTACATATAGTAATATAATATAGGGGATATCCAGGGCGTGTACAGTATATATTCCCAGCCTTGTGTCCCCATTACATATAGTAATATAATATAGGGGATATCCAGGGCGTGTACAGTATATATTCCCAACCCTGTGTCCCCATTACATATAGTAACATAATATACGGGAGATTCAGGGCATGTACAGTATATATTCCCAGCCTTGTGTCCCCATTACATATAGTAATATAATACAGGGGAGATTCAGGGCATGTACAGTATATATTCCCAGTCTTATGTCCCCATTACATATAGTAACATAATATAGGGGAGATCCAGGGCATGTACAGTATATATTCCCAGTCTTATGTCCCCATTACATATAGTAACATAATATAGGGGAGATCCAGGGCATGTACAGTATATATTCCCAGCCTTGTGTCCCCATTACATATAGTAATATAATATAGGGGAGATCCAGGGCATGTACAGTATATATTCCCAGCCTTGTGTCCACATTACATATAGTAACATAATATAGGGGAGATTTAGGGCATGTACAGTATATATTCCCAGTCTTATGTCCCCATTACATATAGTAACATAATATAGGGGAGATCCAGGGCATGTACAGTATATATTACCAACCCTGTGTCCCCATTACATATAGTAATATAATATACGGGAGATCCAGGGCATGTACAGTATATATTCCGAGCCATTACATATAGTAATATAATATACGGGAGATTCAGGGCATGTACAGTATATATTCCCAGCCTTGTGTCCCCATTACATATAGTAATATAATATAGGGGATATCCAGGGCGTGTACAGTATATATTCCCAGCCTTGTGTCCCCATTACATATAGTAATATAATATAGGGGATATCCAGGGCGTGTACAGTATATATTCCCAACCCTGTGTCCCCATTACATATAGTAACATAATATACGGGAGATTCAGGGCATGTACAGTATATATTCCCAGCCTTGTGTCCCCATTACATATAGTAATATAATACAGGGGAGATTCAGGGCATGTACAGTATATATTCCCAGTCTTATGTCCCCATTACATATAGTAACATAATATAGGGGAGATCCAGGGCATGTACAGTATATATTCCCAGCCTTGTGTCCCCATTACATATAGTAATATAATATAGGGGAGATCCAGGGCATGTACAGTATATATTCCCAGCCTTGTGTCCCCATTACATATAGTAACATAATATAGGGGAGATTCAGGGCATGTACAGTATATATTCCCAGTCTTATGTCCCCATTACATATAGTAACATAATATAGGGGAGATCCAGGGCATGTACAGTATATATTCCCAACCCTGTGTCCCCATTACATATAGTAATATAATATAGGGGAGATCCAGGGCATGTACAGTATATATTCCCAACCCTGTGTCCCCATTACATATAATAACATAATATAGGGGGGGGGCGGGGGAGGGCAGTATATATTCCCAGCCTTGTGTCCCCATTACATATAGTAATATAATATACGGGAGATCCAGGGCATGTACAGTATATATTCCCAGCCCTGTGTCCCCATTACATATAGTGATATAATATAGGGGAGATCCAGGGCATGTACAGTATATATTCCCAGCCCTGTGTCCCCATTACATATAGTGATATAATATAGGGGAGATCCAGGGCATGTACAGTATATATTCCCAGCCCTGTGTCCCCATTACATATAGTAACATAATATAGGGGAGATCCAGGGCATGTACAGTATATATTCCCAGCCTTGTGTCCCCATTACATATAGTGATATAATATAGGGGAGATCCAGGGCATGTACAGTATATATTCCGAGCCATTACATATAGTAATATAATATAGGGGAAATCCAGGGCATGTACAGTATATATTCCCAGCCCTGTGTCCCCATTACATATAGTGATATAATATAGGGGAGATCCAGGGCATGTACAGTATATATTCCCAGTCTTATGTCCCCATTACATATAGTAACATAATATAGGGGAGATCCAGGGCATGTACAGTATATATTCCCAGCCTTGTGTCCCCATTACATATAGTAATATAATATAGGGGAGATCCAGGGCATGTACAGTATATATTCCCAGCCTTGTGTCCCCATTACATATAGTAACATAATATAGGGGAGATCCAGGGCATGTACAGTATATATTCTGAGCCATTACATATAGTAATATAATATAGGGGAGATCCAGGGCATGTACAGTATATATTCCCAACCCTGTGTCCCCATTACATATAGTAATATAATATAGGGGAGATCCAGGGCATGTACAGTATATATTCCCAGCCTTGTGTCCCCATTACATATAGTAATATAATATACGGGAGATCCAGGGCATGTACAGTATATATTCCGAGCCATTACATATAGTAATATAATATACGGGAGATTCAGGGCATGTACAGTATATATTCCCAGCCTTTTGTCCCCATTACATATAGTAACATAATATAGGGGAGATTCAGGGCATGTACAGTATATATTCCCAGCCCTGTGTCCCCATTACATATAGTGATATAATATAGGGGAGATCCAGGGCATGTACAGTATATATTCCCAGCCCTGTGTCCCCATTACATATAGTAACATAATATAGGGGAGATCCAGGGCATGTACAGTATATATTCCCAGCCCTGTGTCCCCATTACATATAGTGATATAATATAGGGGAGATCCAGGGCATGTACCGTATATATTCCCAGCCTTGTGTCCCCATTACATATAGTAATATAATACAGGGGAGATTCAGGGCATGTACAGTATATATTCCCAGTCTTATGTCCCCATTACATATAGTAACATAATATAGGGGAGATCCAGGGCATGTACAGTATATATTCCCAGCCTTGTGTCCCCATTACATATAGTAATATAATATAGGGGATATCCAGGGCGTGTACAGTATATATTCCCAGCCTTGTGTCCCCATTACATATAGTAATATAATATAGGGGATATCCAGGGCGTGTACAGTATATATTCCCAACCCTGTGTCCCCATTACATATAGTAACATAATATACGGGAGATTCAGGGCATGTACAGTATATATTCCCAGCCTTGTGTCCCCATTACATATAGTAATATAATACAGGGGAGATTCAGGGCATGTACAGTATATATTCCCAGTCTTATGTCCCCATTACATATAGTAACATAATATAGGGGAGATCCAGGGCATGTACAGTATATATTCCCAGTCTTATGTCCCCATTACATATAGTAACATAATATAGGGGAGATCCAGGGCATGTACAGTATATATTCCCAGTCTTGTGTCCCCATTACATATAGTAATATAATATAGGGGAGATCCAGGGCATGTACAGTATATATTCCCAGCCTTGTGTCCCCATTACATATAGTAACATAATATAGGGGAGATTCAGGGCATGTACAGTATGTATTCCCAGTCTTATGTCCCCATTACATATAGTAACATAATATAGGGGAGATCCAGGGCATGTACAGTATATATTCCCAACCCTGTGTCCCCATTACATATAGTAATATAATATAGGGGAGATCCAGGGCATGTACAGTATATATTCCCAACCCTGTGTCCCCATTACATATAGTAACATAATATAGGGGAGATCCAGGGCATGTACAGTATATATTCCCAGCCTTGTGTCCCCATTACATATAGTAATATAATATACGGGAGATTCAGGGCATGTACAGTATATATTCCGAGCCATTACATATAGTAATATAATATAGGGGAGATTCAGGGCATGTACAGTATGTATTCCCAGCCTTGTGTCCCCATTACATATAGTAATATAATAAAGGGGAAATCCAGGGCATGTACAGTATATATTCCCAGCCCTGTGTCCCCATTACATATAGTAACATAATATAGGGGAGATTCAGGGCATGTACAGTATATATTCCCAGTCTTATGTCCCCATTACATATAGTAACATAATATAGGGGAGATCCAGGGCATGTACAGTATATATTCCCAGTCTTATGTCCCCATTACATATAGTAACATAATATAGGGGAGATCCAGGGCATGTACAGTATATATTCCCAGTCTTATGTCCCCATTACATATAGTAATATAATATAGGGGAGATCCAGGGCATGTACAGTATATATTCCCAGTCTTATGTCCCCATTACAAATAGTAACATAATATAGGGGAGATCCAGGGCATGTACAGTATATATTCCCAGTCTTATGTCCCCATTACATATAGTAACATAATAGAGGGGAGATCCAGGGCATGTACAGTATATATTCCCAGTCTTATGTCCCCATTACATATAGAAACATAATATAGGGGAGATTCAGGGCATGTACAGTATATATTCCCAGCCTTGTGTCCCCATTACATATAGTAATATAATATAGGGGAAATCCAGGGCATGTACAGTATATATTCCCAGCCCTGTGTCCCCATTACATATAGTAATATAATATAGGGGAGATCCAGAGCATGTACAGTATATATTCCCAGCCCTGTGTCCCCATTACATATAGTGATATAATATAGGGGAGATCCAGGGCATGTACAGTATATATTCCCAGCCCTGTGTCCCCATTACATATAGTAACATAATATAGGGGAGATCCAGGGCATGTACAGTATATATTCCCAGCCTTGTGTCCCCATTACATATAGTGATATAATATAGGGGAGATCCAGGGCATGTACAGTATATATTCCGAGCCATTACATATAGTAATATAATATAGGGGAAATCCAGGGCATGTACAGTATATATTCCCAGCCCTGTGTCCCCATTACATATAGTAACATAATATAGAGGAGATCCAGGGCATGTACAGTATATATTCCCAGCCTTGTGTCCCCATTACATATAGTAATATAATATAGGGGAGATCCAGGGTGTGTACAGTATATATTCCCAGCCTTGTGTCCCCATTACATATAGTAATATAATATAGGGGAGATCCAGGGCGTGTACAGTATATATTCCCAGCCTTGTGTCCCCATTACATATAGTAATATAATATAGGGGAGATTCAGGGCATGTACAGTATATATTCCCAGCCTTGTGTCCCCATTACATATAGTAACATAATATACGGGAGATTCAGGGCATGTACAGTATATATTCCGAGCCATTACATATAGTAATATAATATAGGGGAAATCCAGGGCATGTACAGTATATATTCCCAGCCTTGTGTCCCCATTACATATAGTAATATAATATAGGGGATATCCAGGGCGTGTACAGTATATATTCCCAACCCTGTGTCCCCATTACATATAGTAACATAATATACGGGAGATTCAGGGCATGTACAGTATATATTCACAGCCTTGTGTCCCCATTACATATAGTAATATAATATAGGGGAGATCCAGGGCATGTACAGTATATATTCCCAGTCTTATGTCCCCATTACATATAGTAACATAATATAGGGGAGATCCAGGGCATGTACAGTATATATTCCCAGCCTTGTGTCCCCATTACATATAGTAATATAATATAGGGGAGATCCAGGGCATGTACAGTATATATTCCCAACCCTGTGTCCCCATTACATATAGTAACATAATATAGGGGAGATCCAGGGCATGTACAGTATATATTCCCAGCCTTGTGTCCCCATTACATATAGTAATATAATATACGGGAGATCCAGGGCATGTATAGTATATATTCCGAGCCATTACATATAGTAATATAATATAGGGGAGATTCAGGGCATGTACAGTATATATTCCGAGCCATTACATATAGTAATATAATATAGGGGAAATCCAGGGCATGTACAGTATATATTCCCAGCCCTGTGTCCCCATTACATATAGTAACATAATATAGGGGAGATTCAGGGCATGTACAGTATATATTCCCAGTCTTATGTCCCCATTACATATAGTAACATAATATAGGGGAGATCCAGGGCATGTACAGTATATATTGCCAATCTTATGTCCCCATTACATATAGTAACATAATATAGGGGAGATCCAGGGCATGTACAGTATGTATTCCCAGTCTTATGTCCCCATTACATATAGTAACATAATATAGGGGAGATCCAGGGCATGTACAGTATATATTCCCAGTCTTATGTCCCCATTACATATAGTAACATAATATAGGGGAGATTCAGGGCATGTACAGTATATATTCCCAGCCTTGTGTCCCCATTACATATAGTAATATAATATAGGGGAAATCCAGGGCATGTACAGTATATATTCCCAGCCCTGTGTCCCCATTACATATAGTAATATAATATAGGGGAGATCCAGAGCATGTACAGTATATATTCCCAGTCCTGTGTCCCCATTACATATAGTGATATAATATAGGGGAGATCCAGGGCATGTACAGTATATATTCCCAGCCCTGTGTCCCCATTACATATAGTAACATAATATAGGGGAGATCCAGGGCATGTACAGTATATATTCCCAGCCTTGTGTCCCCATTACATATAGTGATATAATATAGGGGAGATCCAGGGCATGTACAGTATATATTCCGAGCCATTACATATAGTAATATAATATAGGGGAAATCCAGGGCATGTACAGTATATATTCCCAGCCCTGTGTCCCCATTACATATAGTGATATAATATAGGGGAGATCCAGGGCATGTACAGTATATATACCCAGTCTTATGTCCCCATTACATATAGTAACATAATATAGAGGAGATCCAGGGCATGTACAGTATATATTCCCAGCCCTGTGTCCCCATTACATATAGTAATATAATATAGGGGAGATCCAGAGCATGTACAGTATATATTCCCAGCCTTGTGTCCCCATTACATTTAGTAATATAATATAGGGGAGATCCAGGGCGTGTACAGTATATATTACCAGCCTTGTGTCCCCATTACATATAGTAATATAATATAGGGGGGATTCAGGGCATGTACAGTATATATTCCCAGCCTTGTGTCCTCATTACATATAGTAACATAATATACGGGAGATTCAGGGCATGTACAGTATATATTCCGAGCCATTACATATAGTAATATATATATGGGGAAATCCAGGGCATGTACAGTATATATTCCCAGCCTTGTGTCCCCATTACATATAGTAATATAATATAGGGGATATCCAGGGCGTGTACAGTATATATTCCCAGCCTTGTGTCCCCATTACATATAGTAATATAATATAGGGGATATCCAGGGCGTGTACAGTATATATTCCCAACCCTGTGTCCCCATTACATATAGTAACATAATATACGGGAGATTCAGGGCATGTACAGTATATATTCCCAGCCTTGTGTCCCCATTACATATAGTAATATAATACAGGGGAGATTCAGGGCATGTACAGTATATATTCCCAGTCTTATGTCCCCATTACATATAGTAACATAATATAGGGGGAGATCCAGGGCATGTACAGTATATATTCCCAGCCTTGTGTCCCCATTACATATAGTAATATAATATAGGGGAGATCCAGGGCATGTACAGTATATATTCCCAGCCTTGTGTCCCCATTACATATAGTAACATAATATAGGGGAGATTCAGGGCATGTACAGTATATATTCCCAGTCTTATCTCCCCATTACATATAGTAACATAATATAGGGGAGATCCAGGGCATGTACAGTATATATTCCCCACCCTGTGTCCCCATTACATATAGTAATATAATATAGGGGAGATCCAGGGCATGTACAGTATATATTCCCAACCCTGTGTCCCCATTACATATAGTAATATAATATACGGGAGATCCAGGGCATGTACAGTATATATTCCGAGCCATTACATATAGTAATATAATATACGGGAGATTCAGGGCATGTACAGTATATATTCCCAGCCTTGTTTCCCCATTACATATAGTAATATAATATAGGGGATATCCAGGGCGTGTACAGTATATATTCCCAGCCTTGTGTCCCCATTACATATAGTAATATAATATAGGGGATATCCAGGGCGTGTACAGTATATATTCCCAACCCTGTGTCCCCATTACATATAGTAACATAATATACGGGAGATTCAGGGCATGTACAGTATATATTCCCAGCCTTGTGTCCCCATTACATATAGTAATATAATACAGGGGAGATTCAGGGCATGTACTGTATATATTCCCAGTCTTATGTCCCCATTACATATAGTAATATAATATAGGGGAGATCCAGGGCATGTACAGTATATATTCCCAACCCTGTGTCCCCATTACATATAGTAACATAATATAGGGGAGATCCAGGGCATGTACAGTATATATTCCCAGCCTTGTGTCCCCATTACATATAGTAATATAATATACGGGAGATCCAGGGCATGTACAGTATATATTCCCAGCCCTGTGTCCCCATTACATATAGTGATATAATATAGGGGAGATCCAGGGCATGTACAGTATATATTCCCAGCCCTGTGTCCCCATTACATATAGTAACATAATATAGGGGAGATCCAGGGCATGTACAGTATATATTCCCAGCCTTGTGTCCCCATTACATATAGTGATATAATATAGGGGAGATCCAGGGCATGTACAGTATATATTCCGAGCCATTACATATAGTAATATAATATAGGGGAAATCCAGGGCATGTACAGTATATATTCCCAGCCCTGTGTCCCCATTACATATAGTGATATAATATAGGGGAGATCCAGGGCATGTACAGTATATATTCCCAGTCTTATGTCCCCATTACATATAGTAACATAATATAGGGGAGATCCAGGGCATGTACAGTATATATTCCCAGCCTTGTGTCCCCATTACATATAGTAATATAATATAGGGGAGATCCAGGGCATGTACAGTATATATTCCCAGCCTTGTGTCCCCATTACATATAGTAACATAATATAGGGAAGATCCAGGGCATGTACAGTATATATTCCGAGCCATTACATATAGTAATATAATATAGGGGAGATCCAGGGCATTTACAGTATATATTCCCAACCCTGTGTCCCCATTACATATAGTAATATAATATAGGGGAGATCCAGGGCATGTACAGTATATATTCCCAGCCTTGTGTCCCCATTACATATAGTAATATAATATACGGGAGATGCAGGGGATGTATAGTCCATATATTCCGAGCCATTACATATACGTAATATAATATACGGGAGATTCAGGGCATGTACAGTATATATTCCCAGCCTTGTGTCCCCATTACATATAGTAACATAATATAGGGGAGATTCAGGGCATGTACAGTATATATTCCCAGCCCTGTGTCCCCATTACATATAGTGATATAATATAGGGGAGATCCAGGGCATGTACAGTATATATTCCCAGCTCTGTGTCCCCATTACATATAGTAACATAATATAGGGGAGATCCAGGGCATGTACAGTATATATTCCCAGCCCTGTGTCCCCATTACATATAGTGATATAATATAGGGGAGATCCAGGGCATGTACCGTATATATTCCCAGCCTTGTGTCCCCATTACATATAGTAATATAATACAGGGGAGATTCAGGGCATGTACAGTATATATTCCCAGTCTTATGTCCCCATTACATATAGTAACATAATATAGGGGGGATCCAGGGCATGTACAGTATATATTCCCAGCCTTGTGTCCCCATTACATATAGTAATATAATATAGGGGATATCCAGGGCGTGTACAGTATATATTCCCAGCCTTGTGTCCCCATTACATATAGTAATATAATATAGGGGATATCCAGGGCGTGTACAGTATATATTCCCAACCCTGTGTCCCCATTACATATAGTAACATAATATACGGGAGATTCAGGGCATGTACAGTATATATTCCCAGCCTTGTGTCCCCATTACATATAGTAATATAATACAGGGGGAGATTCAGGGCATGTACAGTATATATTCCCAGTCTTATGTCCCCATTACATATAGTAACATAATATAGGGGAGATCCAGGGCATGTAGAGTATATATTCCCAGTCTTATGTCCCCATTACATATAGTAACATAATATAGGGGAGATCCAGGGCATGTACAGTATATATTCCCAGTCTTGTGTCCCCATTACATATAGTAATATAATATAGGGGAGATCCAGGGCATGTACAGTATATATTCCCAGCCTTGTGTCCCCATTACATATAGTAACATAATATAGGGGAGATTCAGGGCATGTACAGTATGTATTCCCAGTCTTATGTCCCCATTACATATAGTAACATAATATAGGGGAGATCCAGGGCATGTACAGTATATATTCCCAACCCTGTGTCCCCATTACATATAGTAATATAATATAGGGGAGATCCAGGGCATGTACAGTATATATTCCCAACCCTGTGTCCCCATTACATATAGTAACATAATATAGGGGACATCCAGGGCATGTACAGTATATATTCCCAGCCTTGTGTCCCCATTACATATAGTAATATAATATACGGGAGATCCAGGGCATGTACAGTATATATTCCGAGCCATTACATATAGTAATATAATATAGGGGAGATTCAGGGCATGTACAGTATGTATTCCCAGCCTTGTGTCCCCATTACATATAGTAATATAATATAGGGGAAATCCAGGGCATGTACAGTATATATTCCCAGCCCTGTGTCCCCATTACATATAGTAACATAATATAGGGGAGATTCAGGGCATGTACAGTATATATTCCCAGTCTTATGTCCCCATTACATATAGTAACATAATATAGGGGAGATCCAGGGCATGTACAGTATATATTCCCAGTCTTATGTCCCCATTACATATAGTAACATAATATAGGGGAGATCCAGGGCATGTACAGTATATATTCCCAGTCTTATGTCCCCATTACATATAGTAATATAATATAGGGGAGATCCAGGGCATGTACAGTATATATTCCCAGTCTTATGTCCCCATTACAAATAGTAACATAATATAGGGGAGATCCAGGGCATGTACAGTATATATTCCCAGTCTTATGTCCCCATTACATATAGTAACATAATAGAGGGGAGATCCAGGGCATGTACAGTATATATTCCCAGTCTTATGTCCCCATTACATATAGTAACATAATATAGGGGAGATTCAGGGCATGTACAGTATATATTCCCAGCCTTGTGTCCCCATTACATATAGTAATATAATATAGGGGAAATCCAGGGCATGTACAGTATATATTCCCAGCCCTGTGTCCCCATTACGTATAGTAATATAATATAGGGGAGATCCAGAGCATGTACAGTATATATTCCCAGCCCTGTGTCCCCATTACATATAGTGATATAATATAGGGGAGATCCAGGGCATGTACAGTATATATTCCCAGCCCTGTGTCCCCATTACATATAGTAACATAATATAGGGGAGATCCAGGGCATGTACAGTATATATTCCCAGCCTTGTGTCCCCATTACATATAGTGATATAATATAGGGGAGATCCAGGGCATGTACAGTATATATTCCGAGCCATTACATATAGTAATATAATATAGGGGAAATCCAGGGCATGTACAGTATATATTCCCAGCCCTGTGTCCCCATTACATATAGTAACATAATATAGAGGAGATCCAGGGCATGTACAGTATATATTCCCAGCCTTGTGTCCCCATTACATATAGTAATATAATATAGGGGAGATCCAGGGTGTGTACAGTATATATTCCCAGCCTTGTGTCCCCATTACATATAGTAATATAATATAGGGGAGATCCAGGGCGTGTACAGTATATATTCCCAGCCTTGTGTCCCCATTACATATAGTAATATAATATTGGCGGAGATTCAGGGCATGTACAGTATATATTCCCAGCCTTGTGTCCCCATTACATATAGTAACATAATATACGGGAGATTCAGGGCATGTACAGTATATATTCCGAGCCATTACATATAGTAATATAATATAGGGGAAATCCAGGGCATGTACAGTATATATTCCCAGCCTTGTGTCCCCATTACATATAGTAATATAATATAGGGGATATCCAGGGCGTGTACAGTATATATTCCCAACCCTGTGTCCCCATTACATATAGTAACATAATATATGGGAGATTCAGGGCATGTACAGTATATATTCCCAGCCTTGTGTCCCCATTACATATAGTAATATAATATAGGGGAGATCCAGGGCATGTACAGTATATATTCCCAGTCTTATGTCCCCATTACATATAGTAACATAATATAGGGGAGATCCAGGGCATGTACAGTATATATTCCCAGCCTTGTGTCCCCATTACATATAGTAATATAATACAGGGGAGATTCAGGGCATGTACAGTATATATTCCCAGTCTTATGTCCCCATTACATATAGTAACATAATATAGGGGAGATCCAGGGCATGTAGAGTATATATTCCCAGTCTTATGTCCCCATTACATATAGTAACATAATATAGGGGAGATCCAGGGCATGTACAGTATATATTCCCAGTCTTGTGTCCCCATTACATATAGTAATATAATATAGGGGAGATCCAGGGCATGTACAGTATATATTCCCAGCCTTGTGTCCCCATTACATATAGTAACATAATATAGGGGAGATTCAGGGCATGTACAGTATGTATTCCCAGTCTTATGTCCCCATTACATATAGTAACATAATATAGGGGAGATCCAGGGCATGTACAGTATATATTCCCAACCCTGTGTCCCCATTACATATAGTAATATAATATAGGGGAGATCCAGGGCATGTACAGTATATATTCCCAACCCTGTGTCCCCATTACATATAGTAACATAATATAGGGGACATCCAGGGCATGTACAGTATATATTCCCAGCCTTGTGTCCCCATTACATATAGTAATATAATATACGGGAGATCCAGGGCATGTACAGTATATATTCCGAGCCATTACATATAGTAATATAATATAGGGGAGATTCAGGGCATGTACAGTATATATTCCCAGCCTTGTGTCCCCATTACATATAGTAACATAATATAGGGGAGATTCAGGGCATGTACAGTATATATTCCCAGTCTTATGTCCCCATTACATATAGTAACATAATATAGGGGAGATCCAGGGCATGTACAGTATATATTCCCAGTCTTATGTCCCCATTACATATAGTAACATAATATAGGGGAGATCCAGGGCATGTACAGTATATATTCCCAGTCTTATGTCCCCATTACATATAGTAATATAATATAGGGGAGATCCAGGGCATGTACAGTATATATTCCCAGTCTTATGTCCCCATTACAAATAGTAACATAATATAGGGGAGATCCAGGGCATGTACAGTATATATTCCCAGTCTTATGTCCCCATTACATATAGTAACATAATAGAGGGGAGATCCAGGGCATGTACAGTATATATTCCCAGTCTTATGTCCCCATTACATATAGTAACATAATATAGGGGAGATTCAGGGCATGTACAGTATATATTCCCAGCCTTGTGTCCCCATTACATATAGTAATATAATATAGGGGAAATCCAGGGCATGTACAGTATATATTCCCAGCCCTGTGTCCCCATTACGTATAGTAATATAATATAGGGAGACCAGAGCATGTACAGTATATATTCCCAGCCCTGTGTCCCCATTACATATAGTGATATAATATAGGGGAGATCCAGGGCATGTACAGTATATATTCCCAGCCCTGTGTCCCCATTACATATAGTAACATAATATAGGGGAGATCCAGGGCATGTACAGTATATATTCCCAGCCTTGTGTCCCCATTACATATAGTGATATAATATAGGGGAGATCCAGGGCATGTACAGTATATATTCCGAGCCATTACATATAGTAATATAATATAGGGGAAATCCAGGGCATGTACAGTATATATTCCCAGCCCTGTGTCCCCATTACATATAGTAACATAATATAGAGGAGATCCAGGGCATGTACAGTATATATTCCCAGCCTTGTGTCCCCATTACATATAGTAATATAATATAGGGGAGATCCAGGGTGTGTACAGTATATATTCCCAGCCTTGTGTCCCCATTACATATAGTAATATAATATAGGGGGAGATCCAGGGCGTGTACAGTATATATTCCCAGCCTTGTGTCCCCATTACATATAGTAATATAATATTGGCGGAGATTCAGGGCATGTACAGTATATATTCCCAGCCTTGTGTCCCCATTACATATAGTAACATAATATACGGGAGATTCAGGGCATGTACAGTATATATTCCGGGCCTTTAAATAAATTAATAAAATATTGGGGAAATCGGGGGGGTGTACAGTATATATTCCCAGCCTTGTGTCCCCATTACATATAGTAATATAATATAGGGGATATCCAGGGCGTGTACAGTATATATTCCCAACCCTGTGTCCCCATTACATATAGTAACATAATATATGGGAGATTCAGGGCATGTACAGTATATATTCCCAGCCTTGTGTCCCCATTACATATAGTAATATAATATAGGGGAGATCCAGGGCATGTACAGTATATATTCCCAGTCTTATGTCCCCATTACATATAGTAACATAATATAGGGGAGATCCAGGGCATGTACAGTATATATTCCCAGCCTTGTGTCCCCATTACATATAGTAATATAATATAGGGGAGATCCAGGGCATGTACAGTATATATTCCCAACCCTGTGTCCCCATTACATATAGTAACATAATATAGGGGAGATCCAGGGCATGTACAGTATATATTCCCAGCCTTGTGTCCCCATTACATATAGTAATATAATATACGGGAGATCCAGGGCATGTACAGTATATATTCCCAGCCTTGTGTCCCCATTACATATAGTGATATAATATAGGGGAGATCCAGGGCATGTACAGTATATATTCCGAGCCATTGCATATAGTAATATAATATAGGGGAAATCCAGGGCATGTACAGTATATATTCCCAGCCCTGTGTCCCCATTACATATAGTAACATAATATAGGGGAGATTCAGGGCATGTACAGTATATATTCCCAGTCTTATGTCCCCATTACATATAGTAACATAATATAGGGGAGATCCAGGGCATGTACAGTATATATTCCCAGTCTTATGTCCCCATTACATATAGTAACATAATATAGGGGAGATCCAGGGCATGTACAGTATATATTCCCAGTCTTATGTCCCCATTACATATAGTAACATAATATAGGGGAGATCCAGGGCATGTACAGTATATATTCCCAGTCTTATGTCCCCATTACATATAGTAACATAATATAGGGGAGATTCAGGGCATGTACAGTATATATTCCCAGCCTTGTGTCCCCATTACATATAGTAATATAATATAGGGGAAATCCAGGGCATGTACAGTATATATTCCCAGCCCTGTGTCCCCATTACATATAGTAATATAATATAGGGGAGATCCAGAGCATGTACAGTATATATTCCCAGTCCTGTGTCCCCATTACATATAGTGATATAATATAGGGGAGATCCAGGGCATGTACAGTATATATTCCCAGCCCTGTGTCCCCATTACATATAGTAACATAATATAGGGGAGATCCAGGGCATGTACAGTATATATTCCCAGCCTTGTGTCCCCATTACATATAGTGATATAATATAGGGGAGATCCAGGGCATGTACAGTATATATTCCGAGCCATTACATATAGTAATATAATATAGGGGAAATCCAGGGCATGTACAGTATATATTCCCAGCCCTGTGTCCCCATTACATATAGTGATATAATATAGGGGAGATCCAGGGCATGTACAGTATATATACCCAGTCTTATGTCCCCATTACATATAGTAACATAATATAGAGGAGATCCAGGGCATGGACAGTATATATTCCCAGCCCTGTGTCCCCATTACATATAGTAATATAATATAGGGGAGATCCAGAGCATGTACAGTATATATTCCCAGCCTTGTGTCCCCATTACATTTAGTAATATAATATAGGGGAGATCCAGGGCGTGTACAGTATATATTACCAGCCTTGTGTCCCCATTACATATAGCAATATAATATAGGGGAGATTCAGGGCTTGTACAGTATATATTCCCAGCCTTGTGTCCCCATTACATATAGTAACATAATATACGGGAGATTCAGGGCATGTACAGTATATATTCCCAGCCTTGTGTCCCCATTACATATAGTAATATAATACAGGGGAGATTCAGGGCATGTACAGTATATATTCCCAGTCTTATGTCCCCATTACATATAGTAACATAATATAGGGGAGATCCAGGGCATGTACAGTATATATTCCCAGTCTTATGTCCCCATTACATATAGTAACATAATATAGGGGAGATCCAGGGCATGTACAGTATATATTCCCAGCCTTGTGTCCCCATTACATATAGTAACATAATATAGGGGAGATCCAGGGCATGTACAGTATATATTCCCAGTCTTATGTCCCCATTACATATAGTAACATAATATAGGGGAGATCCAGGGCATGTACAGTATATATTCCCAACCCTGTGTCCCCATTACATATAGTAATATAATATAGGGGAGATCCAGGGCATGTACAGTATATATTCCCAACCCTGTGTCCCCATTACATATAGTAACATAATATAGGGGAGATCCAGGGCATGTACAGTATATATTCCCAGCCTTGTGTCCCCATTACATATAGTAATATAATATACGGGAGATCCAGGGCATGTACAGTATATATTCCGAGCCATTACATATAGTAATATAATATACGGGAGATTCATGGCATGTACAGTATATATTCCCAGCCTTGTGTCCCCATTACATATAGTAATATAATATAGGGGATATCCAGGGCATGTACAGTATATATTCCCAGTCCTGTGTCCCCATTACATATAGTAACATAATATAGGGGAGATCCAGGGCATGTACAGTATATATTCCCAGCCTTGTGTCCCCATTACATATAGTAACATAATATAGGGGAGATCTAGGGCATGTACAGTATATATTCCTAGCCTTGTGTCCCCATTACATATAGTGATATAATATAGGGGAGATCCAGGGCATGTACAGTATATATTCCGAGCCATTACATATAGTAATATAATATAGGGGAAATCCAGGGCATGTACAGTATATATTCCCAGCCCTGTGTCCCCATTACATATAGTAACATAATATAGGGGAGATTCAGGGCATGTACAGTATATATTCCCAGCCCTGTGTCCCCATTACATATAGTGATATAATATAGGGGAGATCCAGGGCATGTACAGTATATATTCCCAGCCTTGTGTCCCCATTACATATAGTAACATAATATAGGGGAGATCCAGGGCATGTACAGTATGTATTCCCAGCCTTGTGTCCCCATTACATATAGTAATATAATATAGGGGAGATCCAGGGCATGTACAGTATATATTCCCAGCCTTGTGTCCCCATTACATATAGTAACATAATATAGGGGAGATCCAGGGCATGTACAGTATATATTCCCAGCCTTGTGTCCCCATTACATATAGTAATATAATATAGGGGAGATCCAGGGCATGTACAGTATATATTCCCAGCCTTGTGTCCCCATTACATATAGTAACATAATATAGGGGAGATCCAGGGCATGTACAGTATATATTCCCAGCCTTGTGTCCCCATTACATATAGTAATATAATATAGGGGAGATCCAGGGCATGTACAGTATATATTCCCAGCCTTGTGTCCCCATTACATATAGTAATATAATATACGGGAGATCCAGGGCATGTACAGTATATATTCCGAGCCATTACATATAGTAATATAATATACGGGAGATTCAGGGCATGTACAGTATATATTCCCAGCCTTGTGTCCCCATTACATATAGTGATATAATATAGGGGAGATCCAGGGCATGTACAGTATATATTCCCAGCCCTGTGTCCCCATTACATATAGTAACATAATATAGGGGAGATCCAGGGCATGTACAGTATATATTCCCAGCCCTGTGTCCCCATTACATATAGTGATATAATATAGGGGAGATCCAGGGCATGTACAGTATATATTCCCAGTCTTATGTCCCCATTACATATAGTAACATAATATAGGGGAGATCCAGGGCATGTACAGTATATATTCCCAGCCCTGTGTCC
>CAMRHE010000829.1:0-422782 GCA_947044405.1 Leptodactylus fallax
TACAAGTCTGTAGTATGGAGAGACAGTCTACTGTACAGAGATAATACAGTCTGTGTAGTATGGAGAGACAGTCTACTGTACAGAGATAATACAGTCTGTGTAGTATGGAGAGACAGTCTACTGTACAGAGATAATACAAGTCTGTGTAGTATGGAGAGACAGTCTACTGTACTGCAGATAATACAAGTCTGTAGTATGGAGAGACAGTCTACTGTACAGAGATAATACAGTCTGTGTAGTATGGAGAGACAGTCTACTGTACAGAGATAATACAGTCTGTGTAGTATGGAGAGACAGTCTACTGTACAGAGATAATACAAGTCTGTGTAGTATGGAGAGACAGTCTACGGTACAGAGATAATACAAGTCTGTGTAGTATGGAGAGGCAGTCTACTGTACAGAGATAATACAAGTCTGTGTAGTATGGAGAGACAGTCTACTGTACAGAGATAATAAAGTCTGTGTAGTATGGAGAGACAGTCTACTGTACAGAGATAATACAGTCTGTGTAGTATGGAGAGACAGTCTACTGTACAGAGATAATACAAGTCTGTGTAGTATGGAGAGACAGTCTACTGTACAGAGATAATACAAGTCTGTGTAGTATGGAGAGACAGTCTACTGTACAGAGATAATACAGTCTGTGTAGTATGGAGAGACAGTCTACTGTACAGAGATAATACAGTCTGTGTAGTATGGAGAGACAGTCTACTGTACAGAGATAATACAAGTCTGTGTAGTATGGAGAGACAGTCTACTGTACAGAGATAATACAAGTCTGTGTAGTATGGAGAGACAGTCTACTGTACAGAGATAATACAAGTCTGTGTAGTATGGAGAGACAGTCTACTGTACAGAGATAATACAGTCTGTGTAGTATGGAGAGACAGTCTACTGTACAGAGATAATACAAGTCTGTGTAGTATGGAGAGACAGTCTACTGTACAGAGATAATACAGTCTGTGTAGTATGGAGAGACAGTCTACTGTACAGAGATAATACAAGTCTGTGTAGTATGGAGAGACAGTCTACTGTACAGAGATAATACAAGTCTGTGTAGTATGGAGAGACAGTCTACAGAGATGTACAGAGATGGAGAGAATACTGTACAGAGTCTGTGTAGTATGGAGAGACAGTCTACTGTACAGAGATAATACAAGTCTGTGTAGTATGGAGAGACAGTCTACTGTACAGAGATAATACAGTCTGTGTAGTATGGAGAGACAGTCTACTGTACAGAGATAATACAGTCTGTGTAGTATGGAGAGACAGTCTACTGTACAGAGATAATACAGTCTGTGTAGTATGGAGAGACAGTCTACTGTACAGAGATAATACAAGTCTGTGTAGTATGGAGAGACAGTCTACTGTACAGAGATAATACAGTCTGTGTAGTATGGAGAGACAGTCTACTGTACAGAGATAATACAGTCTGTGTAGTATGGAGAGACAGTCTACTGTACAGAGATAATACAGTCTGTGTAGTATGGAGAGACAGTCTACTGTACAGAGATAATACAGTCTGTGTAGTATGGAGAGACAGTCTACTGTACAGAGATAATACAAGTCTGTGTAGTATGGAGAGACAGTCTACTGTACAGAGATAATACAGTCTGTGTAGTATGGAGAGACAGTCTACTGTACAGAGATAATACAGTCTGTGTAGTATGGAGAGACAGTCTACTGTACAGAGATAATACAGTCTGTGTAGTATGGAGAGACAGTCTACTGTACAGAGATAATACAAGTCTGTGTAGTATGGAGAGACAGTCTACTGTACAGAGATAATACAAGTCTGTGTAGTATGGAGAGACAGTCTACTGTACAGAGATAATACAAGTCTGTGTAGTATGGAGAGACAGTCTACTGTACAGAGATAATACAGTCTGTGTAGTATGGAGAGACAGTCTACTGTACAGAGATAATACAAGTCTGTGTAGTATGGAGAGACAGTCTACTGTACAGAGATAATACAAGTCTGTGTAGTATGGAGAGACAGTCTACTGTACAGAGATAATACAAGTCTGTGTAGTATGGAGAGACAGTCTACTGTACAGAGATAATACAGTCTGTGTAGTATGGAGAGACAGTCTACTGTACAGAGATAATACAGTCTGTGTAGTATGGAGAGACAGTCTACTGTACAGAGATAATACAAGTCTGTGTAGTATGGAGAGACAGTCTACTGTACAGAGATAATACAAGTCTGTGTAGTATGGAGAGACAGTCTACTGTACAGAGATAATACAGTCTGTGTAGTATGGAGAGACAGTCTACTGTACAGAGATAATACAGTCTGTGTAGTATGGAGAGACAGTCTACTGTACAGAGATAATACAGTCTGTGTAGTATGGAGAGACAGTCTACTGTACAGAGATAATACAAGTCTGTGTAGTATGGAGAGACAGTCTACTGTACAGAGATAATACAGTCTGTGTAGTATGGAGAGACAGTCTACTGTACAGAGATAATACAAGTCTGTGTAGTATGGAGAGACAGTCTACTGTACAGAGATAATACAGTCTGTGTAGTATGGAGAGACAGTCTACTGTACAGAGATAATACAGTCTGTGTAGTATGGAGAGAGTACAGAGATAATACAGTCTGTGTAGTATGGAGAGACAGTCTACTGTACAGAGATAATACAGTCTGTGTAGTATGGAGAGACAGTCTACTGTACAGAGATAATACAGTCTGTGTAGTATGGAGAGACAGTCTACTGTACAGAGATAATACAGTCTGTGTAGTATGGAGAGACAGTCTACTGTACAGAGATAATACAGTCTGTGTAGTATGGAGAGAGACAGAGATAATACAAGTCTGTGTAGTATGGAGAGACAGTCTACAGAGAGTCAAGTCTGTGTAGTATGGAGAGACAGTCTACTGTACAGAGATAATACAAGTCTGTGTAGTATGGAGAGACAGTCTACTGTACAGAGATAATACAGTCTGTGTAGTATGGAGAGACAGTCTACTGTACAGAGATAATACAGTCTGTGTAGTATGGAGAGACAGTCTACTGTACAGAGATAATACAAGTCTGTGTAGTATGGAGAGACAGTCTACTGTACAGAGATAATACAGTCTGTGTAGTATGGAGAGACAGTCTACTGTACAGAGATAATACAAGTCTGTGTAGTATGGAGAGACAGTCTACTGTACAGAGATAATACAAGTCTGTGTAGTATGGAGAGACAGTCTACTGTACAGAGATAATACAAGTCTGTGTAGTATGGAGAGACAGTCTACTGTACAGAGATAATACAGTCTGTGTAGTATGGAGAGACAGTCTACTGTACAGAGATAATACAAGTCTGTGTAGTATGGAGAGACAGTCTACTGTACAGAGATAATACAAGTCTGTGTAGTATGGAGAGACAGTCTACTGTACAGAGATAATACAAGTCTGTGTAGTATGGAGAGACAGTCTACTGTACAGAGATAATACAAGTCTGTGTAGTATGGAGAGACAGTCTACTGTACAGAGATAATATGGAAGTCTGTGTAGTATGGAGAGACAGTCTACTGTACAGAGATAATACAAGTCTGTGTAGTATGGAGAGACAGTCTACTGTACAGAGATAATACAAGTCTGTGTAGTATGGAGAGACAGTCTACTGTACAGAGATAATACAAGTCTGTGTAGTATGGAGAGACAGTCTACTGTACAGAGATAATACAAGTCTGTGTAGTATGGAGAGACAGTCTACTGTACAGAGATAATACAGTCTGTGTAGTATGGAGAGACAGTCTACTGTACAGAGATAATACAGTCTGTGTAGTATGGAGAGACAGTCTACTGTACAGAGATAATACAGTCTGTGTAGTATGGAGAGACAGTCTACTGTACAGAGATAATACAAGATAATACAAGTCTGTGTAGTATGGAGAGACAGTCTACTGTACAGAGATAATACAGTCTGTGTAGTATGGAGAGACAGTCTACTGTACAGAGATAATACAAGTCTGTGTAGTATGGAGAGACAGTCTACTGTACAGAGATAATACAGTCTGTGTAGTATGGAGAGACAGTCTACTGTACAGAGATAATACAGTCTGTGTAGTATGGAGAGACAGTCTACTGTACAGAGATAATACAGTCTGTGTAGTATGGAGAGACAGTCTACTGTACAGAGATAATACAAGTCTGTGTAGTATGGAGAGACAGTCTACTGTACAGAGATAATACAGTCTGTGTAGTATGGAGAGACAGTCTACTGTACAGAGATAATACAAGTCTGTGTAGTATGGAGAGACAGTCTACTGTACAGAGATAATACAAGTCTGTGTAGTATGGAGAGACAGTCTACTGTACAGAGATAATACAAGTCTGTGTAGTATGGAGAGACAGTCTACTGTACAGAGATAATACAGTCTGTGTAGTATGGAGAGACAGTCTACTGTACAGAGATAATACAGTCTGTGTAGTATGGAGAGACAGTCTACTGTACAGAGATAATACAAGTCTGTGTAGTATGGAGAGACAGTCTACTGTACAGAGATAATACAAGTCTGTGTAGTATGGAGAGACAGTCTACTGTACAGAGATAATACAAGTCTGTGTAGTATGGAGAGACAGTCTACTGTACAGAGATAATACAAGTCTGTGTAGTATGGAGAGACAGTCTACTGTACAGAGATAATACAAGTCTGTGTAGTATGGAGAGACAGTCTACTGTACAGAGATAATACAGTCTGTGTAGTATGGAGAGACAGTCTACTGTACAGAGATAATACAAGTCTGTGTAGTATGGAGAGACAGTCTACTGTACAGAGATAATACAAGTCTGTGTAGTATGGAGAGACAGTCTACTGTACAGAGATAATACAAGTCTGTGTAGTATGGAGAGACAGTCTACTGTACAGAGATAATACAAGTCTGTGTAGTATGGAGAGACAGTCTACTGTACAGAGATAATACAAGTCTGTGTATGGAGAGATGGAGAGACAGTCTACTGTACAGAGATAATACAAGTCTGTGTAGTATGGAGAGACAGTCTACTGTACAGAGATAATACAAGTCTGTGTAGTATGGAGAGACAGTCTACTGTACAGAGATAATACAAGTCTGTGTAGTATGGAGAGACAGTCTACTGTACAGAGATAATACAAGTCTGTGTAGTATGGAGAGACAGTCTACTGTACAGAGATAATACAGTCTGTGTAGTATGGAGAGACAGTCTACTGTACAGAGATAATACAGTCTGTGTAGTATGGAGAGACAGTCTACTGTACAGAGATAATACAGTCTGTGTAGTATGGAGAGACAGTCTACTGTACAGAGATAATACAAGTCTGTGTAGTATGGAGAGACAGTCTACTGTACAGAGATAATACAGTCTGTGTAGTATGGAGAGACAGTCTACTGTACAGAGATAATACAAGTCTGTGTAGTATGGAGAGACAGTCTACTGTACAGAGATAATACAGTCTGTGTAGTATGGAGAGACAGTCTACTGTACAGAGATAATACAGTCTGTGTAGTATGGAGAGACAGTCTACTGTACAGAGATAATACAGTCTGTGTAGTATGGAGAGACAGTCTACTGTACAGAGATAATACAAGTCTGTGTAGTATGGAGAGACAGTCTACTGTACAGAGATAATACAGTCTGTGTAGTATGGAGAGACAGTCTACTGTACAGAGATAATACTGTGTAGTATGGAGAGAAGTCTGTGTAGTATGGAGAGACAGTCTACTGTACAGAGATAATACAAGTCTGTGTAGTATGGAGAGACAGTCTACTGTACAGAGATAATACAAGTCTGTGTAGTATGGAGAGACAGTCTACTGTACAGAGATAATACAAGTCTGTGTAGTATGGAGAGACAGTCTACTGTACAGAGATAATACAAGTCTGTGTAGTATGGAGAGACAGTCTACTGTACAGAGATAATACAGTCTGTGTAGTATGGAGAGACAGTCTACTGTACAGAGATAATACAAGTCTGTGTAGTATGGAGAGACAGTCTACTGTACAGAGATAATACAAGTCTGTGTAGTATGGAGAGACAGTCTACTGTACAGAGATAATACAAGTCTGTGTAGTATGGAGAGACAGTCTACTGTACAGAGATAATACAAGTCTGTGTAGTATGGAGAGACAGTCTACTGTACAGAGATAATACAAGTCTGTGTAGTATGGAGAGACAGTCTACTGTACAGAGATAATACAAGTCTGTGTAGTATGGAGAGACAGTCTACTGTACAGAGATAATACAGTCTGTGTAGTATGGAGAGACAGTCTACTGTACAGAGATAATACAAGTCTGTGTAGTATGGAGAGACAGTCTACTGTACAGAGATAATACAAGTCTGTGTAGTATGGAGAGACAGTCTACTGTACAGAGATAATACAGTCTGTGTAGTATGGAGAGACAGTCTACTGTACAGAGATAATACAAGTCTGTGTAGTATGGAGAGACAGTCTACTGTACAGAGATAATACAGTCTGTGTAGTATGGAGAGACAGTCTACTGTACAGAGATAATACAGTCTGTGTAGTATGGAGAGACAGTCTACTGTACAGAGATAATACAGTCTGTGTAGTATGGAGAGACAGTCTACTGTACAGAGATAATACAGTCTGTGTAGTATGGAGAGACAGTCTACTGTACAGAGATAATACAGTCTGTGTAGTATGGAGAGACAGTCTACTGTACAGAGATAATACAAGTCTGTGTAGTATGGAGAGACAGTCTACTGTACAGAGATAATACAGTCTGTGTAGTATGGAGAGACAGTCTACTGTACAGAGATGGAGAGAATACAAGTCTGTGTAGTATGGAGAGACAGTCTACTGTACAGAGATAATACAGTCTGTGTAGTATGGAGAGACAGTCTACTGTACAGAGATAATACAAGTCTGTGTAGTATGGAGAGACAGTCTACTACAGAGATAATACAGTCTGTGGATGGAGAGACAGTCTACTGTACAGAGATAATACAAGTCTGTGTAGTATGGAGAGACAGTCTACTGTACAGAGATAATACAGTCTGTGTAGTATGGAGAGACAGTCTACTGTACAGAGATAATACAAGTCTGTGTAGTATGGAGAGACAGTCTACTGTACAGAGATAATACAGTCTGTGTAGTATGGAGAGACAGTCTACTGTACAGAGATAATACAAGTCTGTGTAGTATGGAGAGACAGTCTACTGTACAGAGATAATACAGTCTGTGTAGTATGGAGAGACAGTCTACTGTACAGAGATAATACAAGTCTGTGTAGTATGGAGAGACAGTCTACTGTACAGAGATAATACAGTCTGTGTAGTATGGAGAGACAGTCTACTGTACAGAGATAATACAAGTCTGTGTAGTATGGAGAGACAGTCTACTGTACAGAGATAATACAGTCTGTGTAGTATGGAGAGACAGTCTACTGTACAGAGATAATACAGTCTGTGTAGTATGGAGAGACAGTCTACTGTACAGAGATAATACAGTCTGTGTAGTATGGAGAGACAGTCTACTGTACAGAGATAATACAGTCTGTGTAGTATGGAGAGACAGTCTACTGTACAGAGATAATACAGTCTGTGTAGTATGGAGAGACAGTCTACTGTACAGAGATAATACAAGTCTGTGTAGTATGGAGAGACAGTCTACTGTACAGAGATAATACAAGTCTGTGTAGTATGGAGAGACAGTCTACTGTACAGAGATAATACAAGTCTGTGTAGTATGGAGAGACAGTCTACTGTACAGAGATAATACAAGTCTGTGTAGTATGGAGAGACAGTCTACTGTACAGAGATAATACAGTCTGTGTAGTATGGAGAGACAGTCTACTGTACAGAGATAATACAGTCTGTGTAGTATGGAGAGACAGTCTACTGTACAGAGATAATACAGTCTGTGTAGTATGGAGAGACAGTCTACTGTACAGAGATAATACAAGTCTGTGTAGTATGGAGAGACAGTCTACTGTACAGAGATAATACAAGTCTGTGTAGTATGGAGAGACAGTCTACTGTACAGAGATAATACAAGTCTGTGTAGTATGGAGAGACAGTCTACTGTACAGAGATAATACAAGTCTGTGTAGTATGGAGAGACAGTCTACTGTACAGAGATAATACAAGTCTGTGTAGTATGGAGAGACAGTCTACTGTACAGAGATAATACAGTCTGTGTAGTATGGAGAGACAGTCTACTGTACAGAGATAATACAAGTCTGTGTAGTATGGAGAGACAGTCTACTGTACAGAGATAATACAAGTCTGTGTAGTATGGAGAGACAGTCTACTGTACAGAGATAATACAGTCTGTGTAGTATGGAGAGACAGTCTACTGTACAGAGATAATACAAGTCTGTGTAGTATGGAGAGACAGTCTACTGTACAGAGATAATACAGTCTGTGTAGTATGGAGAGACAGTCTACTGTACAGAGATAATACAGTCTGTGTAGTATGGAGAGACCTTCACTGTACAGAGATAATACAGTCTGGGTAGTATTGAGAGACAGTCTACTGTACAGAGATAATAAGTCTGTGTAGTGCATGGAGAGACGCTACTTGCAGAGATAATACAGTCTTGTAGTATGGAGAGACAGTCTACTGTATGTAGAGATAATAAATCTTGTAGTATGGAGAGAAGTTCACTTGGCCGCAGGATAATAAAGTCTTGTAGTATGGAGAGACAGTCTACTGTACAGAGATAATAAGTCTGTAGTAAGTGGAGAGACAGTCTACTGTACAGAGAAAGTATTCTGTGTAGTATGAGAGAAGTCTACTGTACAGAAAGGTAATAAGTCTGTAGTATGGAGAACAGTCTACTACAGATAATACAGTCTTGTAGTATGGAGAGACAGTCTACTGTACAGAGATAATAAGTCGTGTAGTATGGAGAGAAGTCTACGTACAGAGAAAAAATCTTGTAGTATGGAGAAATCTACTACAGAGAGAAAAAAGTCTGTAGTATGGAGCGACAGTCTACTTACAGAAACATTTGTAGTAAGGAGAGAAGTCTACTGTACTAGACAATAAAGTCTGTAGTATGGAGAGACAGTCTACTGTACAGAGATAATAAAGTCTTGTAGTATGGAGAGAAGTCTACTGTACAGAGATAATAAAGTCTGTAGTATGGAAAGAAGTCTACTGTACAGAGATAATAAATCTGTAGTATGGAGAAGTCTACTGTACAGAGATAATAAGTCTTGTAGTATGGAGAGAGTCTAACAGTGTGAGATAAAAAGTCTTGTAGTATGGAGAGAAGTCTACGCACAGAGATAATAAGAATCTTGTAGTATGGAGAGAAGTCTACTGTACAGAGATAATAAGTCTGTAGTATGGAGAGAAGTCTACTTCAGAGAGCAAAAGTCTTGTAGTATGGAGAGAAGTCTACGTACTAGATAATAAGTCGTGTAGTATGGAGAACAGTTACTGTACAGAGACAATAAGTTTGTGTAAAATATGGAGAGACAGTCTACTGCACAGAGATAATAAGTCTTGTAGTATGGAGAGACAGTTTACTGCACAGAGGATAATACAAGTCTGTGTAGTATGGAGAGATAAAGCCCACTGTACAGAGATAAAAAGTTTTGTAGTATGGAGAGACAGTTTACTTACAGAGATAATAAATCTTGTAGTATGTGAGAAGTCTACTGTACAGAGATAATAAAGTCTTGTAGTATGGAGAGACAGTCTACTGTACAGAGATAATAAGTCTTGTATGGAGAGACGGTCTACTGTACAGAGATAATAAAGTCTTGTAGTATGGAGAGACGGTCTACTGTATAGAGATAATAAGTCGTGTAGTATGGAGAGACGGTTATAGAGAACAAGCCCAGTATGGAGACAGTCTACTGTACAGAGATAATAAAGTCTTGTAGTATGGAGAGACAGCTTAATGTACAGATAATATGTCGTGTAGTATGGAGAGACAGTCTACTGTACAGAGATAATAAAGTCTTGTAGTATGGAGAACAGCTCATGCATGGAGATAATAAAGTCTGTAGTATGGAGAGACATCTACTGTAATGAGATAATAAAGTCTTGTAGATGGGAGACATGTACTGTACAGTGATAATACAGCTCAGTAGTATGGAGAGACAGTCTACTTACAGAGATAATATCTTTAGTATGGAGAGAAGTTTACTTCAGAGATAAATCTTTAGTATGGAGAGACATCTACTTACAGAGATAATAAAGTCTTGTAGTATGGAGAGACATCTACGGTACAGAGATAATAAAGTCTTTATCTTTAGAGACGTCTACTTACAGAGATAAATAAAGTCTTTGAAATGAGAGTTAGTTCACTTACAGAGGTAATAAAGTCATGTAGTATGGAGAGAAGTCTACTGTACAGAGATAATATAGAGGTAGTATGGAGAGAAGTCTACTGTACATAGATAATACAAGTCTTGTAGTATGGCTCAGTTTACTGTACAGAGATAATAAAGTCTTGTAGTATGGAGAGACGGTCTACTGTACAGTGAGATAATACAAGTCTTGTATGGAGAGATTTCCCACTGTACAGAGATAATAAGTCTTTAGTAAGGAGAGAAGCTCCACTGTACAGATAATACAAGTTCAGTAACATGAAGCAGACAGTTTACTCCATGAGATAATAAAGTCTTGTAGTATGGAGAACCGTCTACTTAGAGAGATAATAAAGTCTTGTAGTATGGAGAGTCATCTACTTACAGAGATAATAAAGTCTTGTAGTATGGAGAGACAGTCTACTTACAGAGATAATAAAGTCTTGTAGTATGAGAGACAGTCTACTGTACAGAGATAATAACCTTAGCATGGAGAGACGTCTAGTGTCAGAGATAATATCTTGTAGTATGGAGAGACAGTCTACTTCAGAGAGCTAAGTTCTTGTAGTATGGAGAGACATTCTACTGTACAGAGATAATAAAGTCTTGTAGTATGGAGAGACAGTCTACTGTACAGAGATAATAAGTCTGTAAATGGGAAAGAGAATCTACGTGTACAGAGACAATAAAGTTGTAGTATGGAGAGACAGTCTACTGTACAGAGATAATAAGTCTTGGTATGGAGAGACAGTCTACTGTACAGAGATAATATCTTGTAGTATGGAGAGACAGTCTACTGTACAGAGATAGTAAGTTCAGTAGTATGGAGAGACAGTCTACTGTACAGAGATAATTACCCTTAGTAAGTGGAGAGACAGTCTACTCAGAGATAATAAAGTCTGTGTAGTATGGAGAGACAAATGTACAGAGAAAAATTGTATATAGCGAATCTACTTACAGAAAAATCTTATATGAGAGAATCTACTACAGAAAAAAATCTTATATGAGAGAAGTCTACTACAGAAAAAAATCTGTATATGGAGAGAAGTCTACTTACAGAGATAAAAATTGTATATGGAAAGAATCTACTTACAGATATAATTAGTATGAGAAGTCTACTGTACAGAGATAATAATCTGTAGTAAGAAATCTACCTTAATAATAAATCTTAGTATAGAATTACGAAGAGAGAAAAATCTTAGTATGAGAGAAGTCTACTTACAGAGAGAAAAATTGTAGTATGAGAGAATCTACTTCAGAGAAAAAAAATCTTTATAAGGAGAAATCACTTAAAAAAAACTTTATTGAGAAAACTCATGAGATAATCAAGTCTGTGTGAAAAGGAGAGAAGTCTAATTCCAGAGATAATAATCTGTAGTAAGGAGAGACAGTTTACTGATGAGATAAAGTCTTTAGTATGGAGAGACAGTCTACTTACAGAGATAATAAAGTCTTGTAGTATGGAGAACAGTTACTTACAGAGATAATAAGTCTTGTAGTCATGGAGAGACGGTCTACTGTACAGAGATAATAAAGTCTGTGTAGTATGGAGAACCGTCTACTGTACAGAGATAATATCTTGTAGTATGGAGAGACAGTCTACTGTACAGAGATAATATCTTGTAGTATGGAGAGACAGTCTACTGTACAGAGATAATATCTTGTAGTATGGAGAGACGGTCTACTTGCAGAGATAATAGTCTTGAAGTATTGGAGAGAAGTTACTGACAGAGATAATATCTTGTAGTATGGAGAGAAGTCTACTGTACAGAGACAATAAAGTCTTGTAGTAGTGAGGAAAGAAGTCTACTGCATAGAGATAATAAGTCTGTAGTATGGAGAGAAGTCTACTGTACAGAGACAATAAAGTCTTGTAGTATGGAGAAGTCTACTGTACAGAGATAATAAGTCTGTAGTATGGAGAGAAGTCTACTGTACAGAGACAATAATCTTGTAGTATGAGAAGTTACGACAGAGATAATAAGTTGTAGTATGGAGAATCTACTGTACAGAGATAATAAATCTTGTAGTATGGAGAGACAGTCTACTGTACAGAGATAATACATTCTGCATGAGAGAAGTCTACTCAAGGTAGAGATAATAAGTCTTGTGTAGTATGGAGAGAAGTCTACTGTACAGAGATAATAAATCTTGTAGTATGGAGAGACAGTTACTGTACAGATAATAAGTGTGTTGTGTAGTATGGAACATCTACTGTACAGAGATAATAAATCTTGTAGTATGGAGAGACAGTCTACTGTACAGAGATAATACAAGTTGTAGCATGTGAGAAGTCTACTGCAGCAGAGATAATACATACCAGTATGGAGAGAAGTCTACTGTACAGAGATACTAAAGTTGTAGTAAGGAGAGAAGTCTACTTACAGAGATAATAAAGTCTTGTAGTATGGAGAGAAGCCACTGTACATATACAAGTCTTGTAGTATGGAGAGACAGTCTACTGGGTACAGAGATAATAGTCTTGTAGTATGGAGAACCGTCTACTTACAGAGATAATAAAGTCTTGTAGTATGGAGAGAAGTCTTCTTACAGAGATAATACATCCTTGTAGTATGGTGAGACAGTCTACTTGCAGAGATAATAGTCTTGTAGTATGGAGAGACAGTCTACTGTAGAGAGATACAAGTATGTGTAGTATGGAGAGACATCACTGTACAGAGATAATAAGTCTTTAGCATGGAGAGACAGTCTACACTGCAGAAAGATAATAAGGCTGTAGTATGGAGAGAATCTCCTACCGTAGATAGCATGTTCGGTAGTATGGAGAGACAGTCTACTGTACAGAGATAATACAGTTCTGTAGTATGGAGAGACAGTCTACTTGGCCAGAGAGACATACAAGTCTTCAGTATGGAGAGATAGTCTACGTACAGAGATAATAAGTCTTGTAGTATGGAGAGACAGTCTAATGTGGGCAGAAAGATAATAAAGTCTGTGTAGTATGGAGAGACAGTCTACTGCATAGAGATAATGGGTCTTGTAGTATGGAGAACCGTCTTCACGTACAGAGATAATAAAGTCTTGTAGTATGGAGAGACAGTCTACTGTACAGAGATAATAATCTTGTAGTATGGAGAGACAGTCTACTTCAGAGATAATATCTTGTAGTATGGAGAGACAGTCTACTGTAGAGAGATAATACAAGTATGTGTAGTATGGAGAGACAGTCTACTGTACAGAGATAATAAAGTCTTGTAGTATGGAAAGACAGTCTACTGTACAGAGATACTTTATCTGTGTAGTATGGAGAGACAGTCTACTCGTAGATAATACAAGTCTGTATGGAGAGAAGCTACTTCTGTACGAGATAATACAAGTCTTTGTATGGAGAGACAGTCTACTGTACAGAGATAATACAGTCGGCGTAGTATGGAGAGACAGTCTACTGTACAGAGATAATACAGTCTTGTAGTATGGAGAGACAGTTCATACGTACAGAGATAATACAGTCTTGTAGTATGGAGAGACAGTCTACTGTACTAGATACTAAGTCTGTGTAGTAAGGAGAGACGGTCTACTGTACAGAGATAATAAGTCTGTGTAGTATGGAGAGAAGTCTACAGTATAGAGATAATAAGTCTGTAGTATGGAGAGACAGTCTACTGTACAGAGATAATAAGTCTGTGTAGTATGGAGAGACAGTCACTGTACAGAGATAATAATCTTGTAGTATGGAGAGACAGTCTACTTCAGAAATAATAATCTTGTAGTATGGAGAGACAGTCTACTGTACAGAGATAATAATCTGTGTAGTATGGAGAGAACAGTTACTGTACAGAGATAATAATCTTGTAGTATGGAGAGAATCTACTTCAGAAAAATAATCTTGTAGTATGGAAAGACAGTCTACTGTACAGAGATAATAAAGTCTTGTAGTATGGAGAGACAGTTTACTACAGAGATAATAATCTTGTAGTATGGAGAGACAGTCTACTGTACAGAGATAATAAAGTCTGTAGTATGGAAAGACAGTCTACTGTACAGAGATAATAAGTCTATGTAGTAGAGAGACAGTCTACTGTACAGAGATAATAAAGTCTTGTAGTATGGAGAGACAGTCTACTGTACAGAGATAATAATCTTGTAGTATGGAGAGACAGTCTACTGTACAGAGATAATAATCTTGTAGTATGGAGAGACATTTACGTACGAGATAATACAATTTTGTGTAGTATGGAGAGACAGTCACTATACAGAGATAATACAGAGTTGTGTAGTATGGTGAGACAGTCTACTGTACAGAGATAATAAAGTCTTTAGTATGGAGAGACAGTCTACTGTATAGAGATAATAAGTCTGTGTAGTATGGAGAGACAGTCCACTATAAGAGATAATACAAGTCTGTAAATGGAGAGACAGTCTACTGTACAGAGATAATACAGCCTGTGTAGTATGGAGAGACAGTCTACTGTACAGAGATAATACAAGTCTTGTAGATGAAGAGACAGTTTACTTACTAGATCATACAAGTCTGTGTAGTATGACAGACAGTTTACTGTACAGAGATAATACAAGTCTGTGTAGTATGGAGAGACAGTCTACTGTAGAGAGATAATAAGTCTGTGTAGTATGGAGAGACAGTCTACTGTACATAGATAATACAAGTCTGTGTAGTATGGCGAGACAGTCTACTGTACAGAGATAATACAAGTCTTGTAGTATGGAGAGACAGTCTACTGTAGAGAGATCATACAAGTCTGTGTAGTATGGAGAGACAGTCTACTGTACAGAGATACTACAAGTCTGTGTAGTATGGAGAGCATCTACTGTACAGAGATAATAAAGTCTTGTAGTATCAGAGACAGTCTACTGTACAGAGATCATAAGTCTGTGTAGTATGGAGAGACAGTCTACTGTACAGAGATAATACAGTCTGTAGAATGGAGAGACCGTCTACTGTACAGAGATAATACAAGTCTGTGTAGTATGGAGAGAAGTCTACTGTCAGAGATAATAAGTCTGTGTAGTATGGAGAGACAGTCTACTGTCAGAGATAATACAGTCTGTGTAGTATGGAGAGACAGTCTACTGTACAGAGATAATACAAGTTGTAGTATGGAGAGAAGTCTACTGTACAGATAATACAAGTCTGTGTAGTATGGAAAGACAGTCTACTGTATAGAGATAATACAGTCTGTAGTATGGAGAGACAGTCTACTGTACAGAGATAATACAAGTCGTGTAGTATGGAAAGACAGTCTACTGTACAGAGATAATACAGTCTGTGTAGTATGGAGAGACAGTCACTGTACGAGATAATAAGTCTGTATATGGAGAGACAGTCTACTTACAGAGATAATACAAGTCTGTGTAGTATGGAGAGATATCTACTGTACAGAGATAATAATCTGTGTAGTATGGAGGACAGTCTACTGTACAGAGATAATACAAGTCGTGTAGTATGAGAGACAGTCTACTGTACGAGATAATAAATCTGTGTAGTATGGAGAGACAGTCTACTGTACAGAGATAATACAGTCGTGTAGTATGGAGAGACAGTCTACTGTACAGAGATAATACAGTCTGTGTAGTATGGAGAGACAGTCTACTGTACAGAGATAATACAACTTGTAGTATGTGAGAGACGTTTACTGTACAGAGATAATACAGTCTGTGTAGTATGGAGAGACAGTTACTGTACAGAGATAATAAGTCTTAGTATGGAGAGACATCTACTTACAGAGATAATAAGTCTGTGTAGTATGGAGAGAAGTCTACTGTACAGAGATAATAAGTCTGTAGTATGGAGAGAAGTCTACTTCAGAAATAATACAGTCTGTGTAGTATGAGAGAATCTACTGTACAGAGATAATACAGTCTGTGTAGTATGGAGACAGTCTCTGTACAGAGATAATACAAGTCTGTGTAGTATGGAGAGACAGTCTACTGTACAGAGATAATACAGTCTGTGTAGTATGGAGAGACAGTCTACACTACAGAGATAATACAGTCTGTGTAGTATGGAGAGACAGTCTCCTGTACTGGATAGTACAAGTCTGTGTAGTATGGAGAGACAGTCTACTGTACAGAGATAATACAGTCTGTGTAGTATGGAGAGACAGTCTACTGTACAGAGATAATACAGTCTGTGTAGTATGGAGAGACAGTCTACTGTACAGAGATAATACAAGTCTGTGTAGTATGGAGAGACAGTCTACTGTACAGAGATAATACAAGTCTGTGTAGTATGGAGAGACAGTCTACTGTACAGAGATAATACAGTCTGTGTAGTATGGAGAGACAGTCTACTGTACAGAGATAATACAAGTCTGTATAGTATGGAGAGACAGTCTACTGTACAGAGATAATACAAGTCTGTGTAGTATGGAGAGACAGTCTACTGTACAGAGATAATACAGTCTGTGTAGTATGGAGAGACAGTCTACTGTACAGAGATAATACAGTCTGTGTAGTATGGAGAGACAGTCTACTGTACAGAGATAATACAGTCTGTGTAGTATGGAGATAATACAAGTCTGTGTAGTATGGAGAGACAGTCTACTGTACAGAGATAATACAGTCTGTGTAGTACTGGAGAGACAGTCTACTGTACAGAGATAATACAGTCTGTGTAGTATGGAGAGACAGTCTACTGTACAGAGATAATACAAGTCTGTGTAGTATGGAGAGACAGTCTACTGTACTGCAGAAAATACAAGTCTGTAGTATGGAGAGACAGTCTACTGTACAGAGATAATAAAGTCTATGTAGTATGGAGAGACAGTCTACTGTACAGAGATAATACAGTCTGTGTAGTATGGAGAGACAGTCTACTGAGAGAGATAATACAAGTCTGTGTAGTATGGAGAGACAGTCTACGGTACAGAGATAATACAAGTCTGTGAAGTATGGAGAGACAGTCTACTGTACAGAAATAATACAAGTCTGTGTAGTATGGAGAGACAGGAAAAAATAATAAACTAATAAAGTCTACTGTACAGAGATAATAAAGTCTGTGTAAGTATGGAGAGACATCCAGAACTCCGACTGGGAATTACCCACTTCAAAGCCAGTGACCTTGCTAATTTTAGCCACTCCCTGAACGTATTCATGATGATGTCTCTAAGGGCTATTTTAGTTAGAAGTTTTCAGATTTTTCCAAAACTATCTTGTTTTATAGCTAATAGTCATGCACAACAAGGCTATAGGCATCACATACACACTGATATACACATAGATGATATACAGATAGCTACAGTAGTTTACATGGACACACAATTAGAAAGTATTTGTTACTGGGGCATAGCTTTAGGCCATACAGGGGTAGTATTAAACCATCCTGGTTCTTGAGAAGCAAAGGCCCTATTGAAAATGGCATGCTACACATTTTGCATTCAGGCTCAGGAGCTTCAAGTTATATCTCTAATTTATTACATTATACTGTCTCTCCATTTATGCTCCCCTCCCCACATCTTATATTTTTTACCTTACACAGCAGTCATTGTGTTCCCACCATACCGCAGGTATGTAGTTTAGATGTTTCAAATATCTTTAAAAAACAATTACAAAATGATTTAGTAAAGTTACATGGAGAGATATTTCTATATACTGTATATCCATATTGCACTCAATTTAGCATGCCTATATTCATAACATGCAGATTCACTGTGTGGGGCAGCCAGTTGACAGGTTCAAAGAGATGAGGACATTAAGGCTAAGGCCCACGCAGCATCCCACAGCAAAAAAGCATTGTGGGAAAAACCACCGCGGCAACGTATCGTGGTTTCCTCTGTGGATTTTCTGCTTCAATTATACCTATAGGGAAACCGCCAGCATTCCCGTACGTATAATTGACATGCTGCAATTTCCAAAACGGCGGCAGTTTTGGAAATCGCAGCATGTCCACTGCGCATATTTTACTGCACTGTGGGGATGGGGCTCGCTAACCCTTGGCCTAAGGGAGGCCATGTGGGGCCCCGGCCTAAGGAAGGAATTGCCTGCATTTTTTCATATATTGTTCTGTTAAACTTAGCATTTTCATTGTAGTGTAGTAGGGCAGCTCTGCTATGGTAGCCATAGTGGCTACACTAGTGTTATTATTTTAGAATTATCTCATCGATCACAAAAATCAGCCTTGCTCACAAAATGGTGCCAAAAAGTAATGTCTGCAATTGTGATTATAGTGATATCCAAATAGTGCTGAAGTATCAGATATTAGTGCCTAGAGTTTGCAAAATTTTGTACCTCTGTTGAAAATCTAATCTCTTTTTGGGATTTTATGTCATTTATAAATGTACTGATTTGTGAAAAGATATTGACATGGATAATATGTATAGTCTAAAATAGACATGCACATAAGATATTGATCTGCAGACCATTAGCCTATCCAGTTATGTTTGGTGAAATCTGCCAAGAATCTGAGGTCTGTGTTGGTCACACACATAAGATTAACTGCAGATGTTACTAAAAATAAACTGTATCTGCCAATGATCTGCAGATAAATATCTCAGATCAACGTGGCCCAGCAACATGGGGCCTTAGACTAAAGAAGGATTACCCTAAACTCGTTTTCCCACAAAAGATAAGCTGCTGCTACATATCCTTATTCCTTTATTCCTTCACCATTTGCTGTTGTTGGAAAACCAGATAGCCCCCATAGACATTAGATGGCTGGCCAGTCTGGCCAAACTTGGTCTGCTTAGCAGACCTTTATCTAATGTGTTTGAGTACAAATATACACTAACACATTAGTAGTGGTTGCACATGAAATTGGTCCTAGTGTGCTTATGAGATAGGAAACTTACAAGGTATATTCCACTGGGGCAGAGGCTGATATAAGAGATTATATTCTCTGTGGCGCTCCACATAATGTCTAAAAGCCAAACAGGCAGATAGATACTATGTAACATGTCTAGACCTTTGTGGCTCAGCAGCACAGCCTCCCGATGGTTGTGTTATATATACAGTCATTCATAGAAGAGTATTGGTATTTTAAGTAATAAGAGTATATAATATTAAGTAATAAGGCATATAAATAGTAGACAACAATAACTTCTCAATTATCCCTTTAATAGACAGGTGTGATTCTGCTGAATTTAGCAATAGATTGATAGGTCTTTAATCATATAGGGTTTATAGGCTTGTACTATACACTTAACAGTAACATCATTTGTTCATCAGTGTAATATAGAATGTCTGGTGTTAGCTAGAAACTGGGTGAATGTGGAATTATGCGGTATGGTGATTGTGGAGTATAATGTGTGATATGTATTTACATGTGCGATTCTCATGCCTTAATGTATCCCTATCATATGGTAGAAGATTTTCAACCACTTTTCAATACGGTAACTTGCACTGAATTAATTGAAAGCTGACCTTAATATCAGGGAATTAATTCAGAACATGCAGCCGTAAATGGAAAGTGGAAAGAAATATTGAACCTTATGCATGAGTGTTCCTCATAAATATTTAAGCAAAAATATGTTTATAAGGATGTTCTGTTGGATAAGATATATAGTAGATACATATCACTTGTACATTCTGCATTTTAGAAGAAATCATTATGTCCTTTTACCCTTTTATATGTTGTAATTTAAGTTGCTCAGTTTTGGGAGGACTGTGTATTAAATGTAGTCTTTGAGTTTGCCTTCTATATGTATCAGAAGTTTGTGACTGTTATAGACTAGAGTATTTCTTAAAGCAGAACTGTCACCTAAATACAGTATACTGCCCTATGTAAGGACAACACAGATTGGGTACAGGTCAATGTGCAACTAGCCAGAATGACACAAAAGCTTAAACAAAGTTGAACTATCATTGTATTTTACATTCTGGTACAAAGCAAAGCTTCAAAGTCCTCAACAACATGAAAGCATGTGTAGCAGAATGCCAGTGATGTAGCGTGGGAAACGGATGAACGCTGGTACACAGGTGCTGTATAATTGCCAACATTTACAATGATTTCCAGGGGCACAGCTGCTGGCCAGCTTTTAACTACATCAAACCTGATAAAGTGGAAATTTCTGCTCCATCATCCCTTCCACCCACATTATGATACACATTTCAAGTCTATGATAATGGAACTTTTTCTGTTTTTTAAATATTCTTCCAAACAAAAAGAAAAAAAGGTGTTTAGACCAAGGAAGCCATCATATATGGCATTTCCACCACATTAAGCAGGCATATCACTTGACTTGACCACTGAGACCCTTAAGCCTTCCATACGTTTGTCGATCATTTGTCAATACCTTTGTCAAGGACACAAAAAAGAACAAACATTCTAACGAACATGAACTACCCAAAACACTTGAAAATTTAATATATGAAAGTTGGTCAATGCTAATGAAGTGATGGAAACAGGAAATTACATACACTTTGTGGGCATATGTTACATGGTCATTAACTTAGTCTCATTTAATAGAGCGTGTGATTCTGAACCAAAATGTAGCATAATTTAATAAAAATGGTTTAGCTTTCTGCCTGAAAAACATCTCTAAAGTTCCTGCCACTAGATGTCTCCCTTATAGCTAATTTGTTCACTCCCTGTTACTAGGGAAGTCCCATCCATAGATGCAAGACGGCTTCACAGTGAGTGGAAGGAGGAGGGACTGTTCTCTCTTGTCAGAATGAATGCAGAGGGGAGGGGTTGTTTTCCTCACAGCCTCCACATATGTCTGCAAACTGCTGTCTCTGTGCACTGGACTAAACATTCTGCACATCTCATAGCTTAAAATTTAAGAAAAGTCTGCTATGTACTTGTATCTACTTCTGGACTCATCACATTGCTGATGGGATGTTAGCCATAGACATCAAGCAGCTTTCCTGACTGTGATCATTCTCTTTTTCTGCATGCCTGCATGTATTTTTGCTATATTTGCAGTTTAGTCTATAATATGTACACTTGGGCTTTTCTCAGCTATTTGTTTGCTATTGCATAGTTACTGCTGGCAGAATCACATGTTAACAAACCAGTAGTAGTTATATTGGATAGGGGAGGGGTGGACTGCTCCTTATTTTGCTCACCCTCTGACTCAGAGACAAATTTAAAATGTGATGCAGCCATAATGGGGATATTAGCCGCAGAAAACCTGATAGGATATCATGTATGAAGGCTGATGCAGTCATAGAACAGACTGACCAGCAAGACCCTGCACATATTTCAACTTTTCAAGAAAACACAGTTACCCTTTAATGGTACAAACACATGCCCACTATACACAAATCACCCACATACCCATCAATCTAGCCCTTACATAAACAATTAGAGATAGCCAAAATAAATCCAACACAACGGATTTTGGTTTTGACCAACTTTAGTTAATGGTTTGCTTTATAGGATGAATGTTTGTGTTTCACCAGTTTTACAAATCCTTATAAAGAAAGGGCTTATAATCCAATCACATTCAGCTCTCTGTTCACTGTTTTCAGAGACTGCCCCATTTGATCCTGACAAACATATGCTAATACAGTGAAAAACTATCTGCTATTAACTGCCATTAAAAAGTGTATTGTGAGTGGTATATAGATTTATATTTGTATAGAGTAGTATTGTAAAGTTTTGTCAACTATGCTTACACAGTTAAAGCTGCAGGATACCAATGAATACTAGCCAAGTGTATGTCAAAGGGACACTCTTTGGTATACATTTGGTTTTAAAGGCCTATAGGCAATTCAGTGTATATGTTAGGTGATTAGAACATTTTCTAGTGATATGGCATCAGTTAGTATGCCAGGTAAACCCCTTTTAAGCATGTCCCATTTGTAGGCTAACATCATACGGAATTTGCTCTCAATTTTGTTATATACATAGACTAGCAGAGTTAACTATGCTGCAACAAAGAGTGGTCGAAGACTGGAAGAATCCAAAGACATCAAAAAACCCAAGACTGCCCTTGGAGTTCATCAACAACTACAGGCCATGGTTCATGACAGTCTATAGTTTCTTATGGGGCACAGCTATAAATTGCTGTATAACAAAAATCATGGTGGAACTCATTTAGTCAGAGTACATTAGGGACCTGTAGATATGGCTGTTCTGTCCAGCTCACAACATGTACTTTTAATGCAATTTACTGTACTCTAGTTTTCTGAGATCATCATGGACTTTTGACTTTTGTGTCGAGCCTGAACATTGTTCACCATACCAAACAGGATCTGTGATGTCACTTTAAATATACATGACCATCTGATATTTAGAAAGTTAATCATGGTGACTCCCAGAGTAGAAAGGTTTAACACTTCATAAATTTTAAACTAAGCCCAATTTAACCTTTCTGACATCGATTTTGTCTCCTTCTTAGAAGGATTTACATGCATAATTTTATTCAGCTAGAGGCATTGTCTTTTTTTAATTAAAGCTTTTGTACGCACAGAAGAGATTGAGAAAGGCTTAAATGTGAGCCATCACAATCCTGTCAAGTTTAGGCACTTTTTAGATTTACAGTCATGTTTTAGGTGTATCATAAGGTCATTTATGAACTGCTTCATTGTAGTAAGGAAGAGGAGCGAGAATATCATAACCGAGCATTACAATGCTGCCAGCTTCAAGCAAGACAAAGTCCATTTACATATGTTCCACAAGTGTTAAACAGATGGACAATATGTGGATAATATAAAGATAGCTGGAAAGAAGAAAAGGGAGGGAGAGAATGAGAAAAGGAAGGATTTACAGAGTTAAGGAATGGAGAAAGGAAGAAAGAAAGCAAGGAAGAAAGGATGGAAGGAAAATAGATCAAGGAATGATAGAAGGGAGATGTAAAGAATTGATAGTGCAAGGAAGAGAGAGAAAGAGAGGGGCATAGGGAGGGAGAGCGGAGAGAAAAAGAAAGAAAAAGGGAAGGGAAAAGAGAAGTAAGGTGGGAAGGATGGAGGAAAGAGAAAAATGAGAAAATGAAGGCTATGACTAGTGAATGAGGAATAAAAGGATGGAGAAGAGAGAAAAAGAATTGAGGAAAGCAAAAAGGGGGTATGAAAAGGAGATGAAAAGGGAAAGAGACTATGCAAGGATGGAAGAGATATATGAAATATGGATAGTTCAAGGAAGAGAGAAATAGAGGGGAAGACATTGGAAGAAAGAAAGGGGAGAGAGGAAGAAAGAGAGAAAGTGAAAGAGATGAAGGACCTAGGAAGGAAGAGAAAGATGTAAGGAGGGAGGGAGGAGGAGAAATGGAGGATTAAAGAAAGGAGAGTGGAAGGAAAGGAGGGATGGATGGGGAGTGATAGGAAGAGAAAGTTATAAGTGGATAAAAGGAAATAAGAAGGAGGAAAGGAACAGATATAGGGAAAAGAGAGAGAGAGAAAGAAAGACAGGATAGTTTGCAGAGAAATGTGAGCCATAAAAGAAAGGCAAAAATAGGTGGGAAAATCGAGAGAAAAAGGAGAAAGGAAAACAAAGATGGGTACAAGAACAAAAAGGAAGGGGCGGAACGAGGGAGGAAGTGTAAAGTAAGCTAGAAGGAAGTAACAGAGAATACTGTACTACTGAGATAGTGCTCCTTTAATTTGTGCTACATAAGTACTTTAGCTCACACAAAAAAATTGCTGACAAGCCAGTAACCTACACTACTTTCCAAAAAATGACAATGAAATTGGGGTGGTCTTGGGTTTTTACTTCCAGCTGAATAACTATGCAAATACATCTCAGGTATTGATTTTAACCTGTAACTTTTCCCTCTGTTTTAGGTATGGTGACATGGTACCCAAGACTATAGCTGGAAAAATCTTTGGATCAATCTGCTCACTGAGTGGGGTCCTTGTCATTGCACTGCCAGTCCCTGTCATTGTTTCAAATTTCAGCCGGATTTACCATCAGAACCAGCGGGCTGACAAAAGGCGAGCACAAAAGGTTAGTAGCATATAAGCCACTCCTTACACATATCTGTGGAGTTATCTATGACTGTACACTCACTCTATAAACAGACAATACAATAAGTACATTACACTAATTATCTACATACTATTATTATAGTGCTGTTGCACCTTGATCACTCTAATAATGATGTATTGATGTATTAGTCCCTATTCATTCAGATCCTTGTGATGCGATTGCAGAAATGTGTGTATAGAAGTGTATAGATTATATTAACTAATTCTGTATATACGGTATATGTATTGTCTATTTGTTTATTATGGGCATGGCATAACTTTGTTTTTCTGGAGCTACTGTTTCAGATATCATTTAAAAAGGTCTCACTGACCGAAATGTTTGGTGTAGCTCAGCCATTGAATCCATTTTGCCTTTATATGCAGTAAGGACAACCCTAGGCTCATGGGGCACATTTATTATTATTTTACATAAAAACATCACAAACCTATGTCGCAACTACCGTTTTTGCACCATACGCGCCACTTTCCTGATAAGGGGATGCTGGGGACAGGGCCACTGGCCCCACCAGATTTATTAGAATTTACGCTGGAAAACTGGCATAAATGATACTGCAAATCTACACCGGCTCTTCCAGGGACACAGCCTTGACAGAGGGTGCACAGAAGAGGCATGCGGCTCATCATAAATGAGGTGCACCCTCTGCTGGAGCAGGGGATATGAAGACTGGCATTTTAAAACGCCAGTCTTCATAAATTTCCCCCTTTGTGTATTAATAAAGATTCTGCCTTAAATGAAAGCAAGCTACAGTGCTGTGGATTTCTTCCTTTTGGTGTATAAAACAGCATAAGTCCTTCGTGAGCACCACCTTCTTGAGTGCACCTTCTTAGGGGCCATTTAATGTTTTGATCATCAGATCAATTTTACAGATACAAAAGCCTGATGCTAATAACAGATAGAAACTTACCATCCGTTTACATAGAATCAATGTTATATGTTTAATATGTTTAAAAAAAATCAGTTTCTTACTTTTCTGTCGTCTAGAAACTGTTTTTATTTAACATTAACCCTATGTAAATGGACAATCATTTGTTTCCATATGTTTTTATCCACTTTTAGCATAACTGTTTTATATCTGAAAGACCAAGGATCAGGATGATCAAAACATGATGTGAACAGGGAGTATGTCAGGTCATTTAGTCCTACCAAATAGCACCAGCATCAGGTAGGGCAGTTACATACGAGTTCACACATATCTTTATTTGCCTTGTCAGTAGCTTGATTTCCACAAAAAAAAAAAAAAAAAAAAAAAAAAAAGATGTTTTAGCCATATGTAAATGAACTGACAAGTGCAACAAGGACAGCCCTATTCCCAACTAGTGCTTAATATCTAGTCGTAAAGCCTATCCAACTCCTTCCAGCCCCACCAAGTCTTGACTGATAGTGTTTGCTTGTTCAGATGTTAGCAGTATCAGCGCTAGAAGTAGGGAAGATGGCAGTGCCACATGCGTAGTAGCTGTTGTGAGACTGTTGTCCACAACAGGGAGCTTACTGAGCATGCACAGGGTCACAAATGATCTGCACAAGCACAAGATTTTGGGGTTGATCTGCTGACTTCTGAAAAAGCATGCACTCAATAATAAAACATTGTTCCTAGTGAATTTATAAATTAAATACTATGCACAAGTTCTCAACTGCTGGTAGGACTGGTCAGTCAAATTTACATATGGAATTTTAGAATGAATATAGAAATATTAAAGCTTTAACCTGATTGCAGCCCTGACCCCTGTAAAAGCGAGCAGCTGCTGAACTGCTTATGATGTAGTCAAGCGGATCTCATGCGCAGATGGAGTAAGCTCACTGTAAATGTATAGAGCTAAATCATAGCTAGCACTAGAGATCAAAACTGAAGAATACTGATTAAAGGCCTGGGTGAATAGTTCACTCTGACACTGGCATACCCTTCCATGTAAACCAGATACAAATAGTATTAACCAGCCCACAGCTGAAGAAAACTAATTTGCCAGAGGCCTCGATAAATCCTCTTTTCATTGCAACTGATACATAAGTTGACCTTACAGTTAAAGGGAATGTATAACCTATAATTTTTTTTTACTAATTAAAATTAAATAATATAAAATATTGTTTTCAAATGTTTTTATTTTCTGATTATAGCATTTTTTAATTTTATTTTTTGTACATGTTCATAGAGGCAGTCATCTTGCCTGAGCTGCAGTATTCAGACATATGCTTTACAGCAGTCACATGATCCATAGGAATCTGTAGAAAGCAGATGATTAGTTATCTGCTGTAGGTAGTGCTGTGTGACCTGTGCAAAGGTCATTGTACAGGGAGAGGCTTTTACTTACTTTCACTGTTACTTTCATTGTAATTCTTCATGTGATAATAATGAGATGACTGCTGAAAACTGATCTCTACTGAACAGGAAGTGTGAATATATTGTGATGTTCAGTGGTCAGAGCAAAAACTGCAAGACCTTTTTCTTAATATCTATCAATAGCAGCATCCTGATTCTGTCCTGTGACATACAAATAAAATAGCCACAATTAGGCGGTTGCTAGGAAAGCTTGTGATTTCAGTAATGACAGCACAGGGATTTCCTGTGTAGAGGTGGCTTTGAGGCATGCAGTTAGGACATAATCTGTGTCTTCTCCAAATGTCTGTTTAGGTAAATCACTTGCAACAATAACCTATTCCTAGTCCATCGCCTCCCCAGACCTCCATGACTGCAACCGGGCCTGGAGGGGTACAGCTGGAAATGGCCGGGGTCCCGGACTACCATGATAGTGGTCAGGGAAGGCCTGGTTCCCCGACCGCTATACCTATTGATAATGGAAAGGGGCCGGGCCCCGAGAGGTGACAAAATAAAATAAAATATTTAGACTCACCTGTCCTGGGCTCAGCATCGTCTCAGGCACTTTTCCGGCCTAATCACAGGCCCCCAGCGGTCACATGGGACGCCCCCCCAGAGTATAATAATAGCACCAGCTCTGAGGGGGCACTGTGGAGCACCTAATAGTGTGTGGGGGCCACTGTGGGCATATAAAACTGTGTGGGGGCCACTGTGGGCATATAATACTGTGTGGTGGCCACTGTGAGCATATAATACTGTGTGGGGGCCACTGTGAGCATATAATACTGTGTGGGGGCCACTTTGAGCATATAATACTGTGTGGGGGCCACTTTGAGCATATAATACTGTGTGGGGGCCACTGTGGGCATATAATACTGTGTGGGAGCCACTGTGGGCATATAATACTGTGTGGGGGCCACTGAGGAGCATATATTGCTGTGTTGGGGCCACTGCGGAACATATAATGCTGTGTGGGGGCCACTGCGGAGCATATAATGCTGTGTGAGGACCACTGTGAAGCATATTATACTGTCCCAGTATTGTTTACATGACAGGCGCTGCACTGCTCACTCACCGTATTCTTGATAACTGCAGTTGTGGGTACTAAAGCTGTATCTCTTTCAATTATCTGAGATGTCGCTGCAGCACCCGTAACTGTCACTATCAAGAATTCTCTCTAGGGAAGGGGTAGGGGGCCCCGGACAAAAGTTTGCACCGGGGCCCACAAGACCTTAGTTACATCACTGGTTCCAAACATCTTGGAAAACTAACCACAGATCTTCTGTGGATGTAGGCTTGGTCAAAATCCTTCTGTCTTTTCATGTAATCCTAGACAGACTGGATGATGTTGAGATCAGGGCTCTGTGGGGGCCATATCATCACATCGTTTTTTGTTGTTTTTTTTTTCATCGTTTGCAAAGTACTATATACTGTCTGGGAGCTATTCGGGGGATATTATATTATGTGGGGGTCAAGGGGGGATGTTATACAGTGTGGGGTCCACAAAGGGGCATTATATTGTGCACAAGCTAACAGGGGCATGATACCATATGGGAGCACTAAGGGAGCATTATGCCATGTGTGGGCTACTAAAGAAGCATTATACTGTGTGATGATACAAATAGGGATGCAGAATGCATCAAATTTCAATACTTTGGAGGAGCAAACAATTCAATACTGGTAATTTCAATACAAAGCTGCCCTTAGCAGCAGGTCCCACCGTCCTGTTCACTATGGAAGGTGGGACCTGCTGCTGCTAAGCGCATCTTACTACTTTAATTGTATTGAACTGTTTGCATCTCCAGAGCATATGGCGTGCAAACTGACCAGTACCCGCCATGTTCTGTGTTCAGTGCTCACTGTGCACCATCATTCACCATTAGTGCTGCACAGGCCACATTACAGCTCCTCCTTCCTTTCTCCACTGCTACCTATGATCTCTCACGTACTGGGAACAGTCGGAGAGACTTGCTATGTGTTAAGAGAATGTTGCCAGTGGCACAAGGAGTGTGTGGCAAGGTCGATAAGGACTAGGAGTCAGGAATATGTTCCTGCATGTACAAGTAGTGGCAGAATCTGGCAGGTATTAGACAGTAACTAACTAAGGATTCATTCACATAACCATGAAACACTGTCTGCATGCAGGCCTTGTGAATAGAACTTACTGCATGATGGTGAGTTATGAGTAATAATGAGTAGCCCCATCATGTAACTCACATTAATCTCAAGGTATGGTATGATATATCACATAATAGTATTTTTTTGGTTTTTCTGGTATCAAGAATTGTGATATTACACTAAGTGTCAGCATAGAAGTCCAAATTATGGTATCATGGCAAGTCTAGGGCATACCTTGCATCTCCTGGGCCTCAATGTACAATCTGTAATGGGGCCCCTACTTACCTTGTGCAATTTAGAATAGTGTTCTATTTTATGTAGTGAAGGAACCTTTGGAGCCCCGCTCCAGGGTCTGGTAGCAACTTTTACCACTGAACTCCCTATAGCTACGCCCTGCTAGGCACGAAGGGACTGAGTAGGATTGGGAGTGGTCAAAAGGGTGTGGGCAACGTTAAAGCCATGTTTCATCGTATGTAAATTTGCCCTTCTTTCTGTCACCCAACAGTTGGGAGGTATGATAATGGTTATAAATACAACTGATCCTGAACAAGTGCCGGCCGATAATGGTGTATCTACACAGCTTGTTATGGCACACGGAATAGTAGTTGTTCAGTGAGGGTAATAACTACAGACTGGTATGGAATATTGAATATTATAAAGCCAATAAGATTTATCAAAATAGTTTATTATGGGACACAGAATATTGCCTAACCTATACAGTTTGTCAGAATTATTTGGTATGACCCTTAAAGTGGTAGATCACCATTTAGTGATTGATGGTATGTTAGATTCCCCAGTAATAGGGATTCCATAGTAAACTAGTAGACAGAAATGGTGTACTGTGTCCATGGAATGTGATGTCAAGTTTAAAGAAGAGTAACATTTTTGGGCTAGCTTTCATATACAACAATACACATACACGGCCATTTGTTCTGCAAGAGTATTGCAAAATTAATTAGGAAATCTTCAATTAGAATAAGATTTCTCTTATAAAATAGTGGTGCCTGAAATAGCTGAGATACATTGCAATTAAACTGGGTAGTGTAAGGGCTAACAGACATGAATGTCACAGATAAGCTGTAACTATGGAAACCATTGTCTTCTATATCAGCTTGTACAGTGGAAAACAGAGAGGGAGTGTTCACTAAAGTGGCCATTGATGATAGTAAAGCATAGCGGATAAGATCTATTTAATATACCACCCATGTTTGTGACAAATTAAAATTGTTATGTTGTATTTACTGTAGAACAGAACTGAAAACCCCATACAATATCCTGTGAAGACTGCAAAACCTGCTACAGTGCACGTTGTAATAGTAGAAATACAGCTGGAGATCCATTTTGTTTATTGTGTGGTGCGCTATTACATGACCACTGATAGGTATTACCATTTGGACACTGTGGGACAGGTTAACTATAAACCATGTCAGAGCAGTCAGAAGATGTGCCAAATTTATCAGTGGTGCACATAGGGGGGACTTATTAAGATTGGCGATTCCTAGAAAGTCCTTATGAAGTCCCCACCTGGTGCAAGGCACACCTGAATTATCAAGAGGTTTCAGCATCTTAATAAATCAGGTGCATGCCCATGCGCTAGAATGGAAATGTATGCCAGGCAGGAACTGATGTAGATTTCCTGTGTAACTCACGACAATTTTCTGGTTTGAGTTTTAATAAATTTGTCATGCCAAGGCATCTTCATCCTGGCCCACCACCCTCTCAGTCCTGCTTTGCCCACATTTGCTGAGTGAAGTGCAAGACAGGAATATGGTATATCCTTGGTGCAAGAAAGACCCGTGCTGCATAGATGCGCCACATTAACAATCATCTACACCAGAAAACTGATGTAGAGAGTGCTAAATTTTCCCTATTTTGTAAACATTAGACTCTTTTTTCTTAGCATGTCTCATGCAGAAATTGTGTTAAAGCAAAGATCAAATCGGGAATTAACTTTTCATAACTGAACCATATAAGTGAGGATAACAAACTGTGTAATATATCTTAATGCTAAATGCTTTTTTCTCCATTTATCAGACTGCTTCCCACTCCCTCCTTTAACTCAGTCTCTTGTCACTAATAGAACCTGTATCTAAAGTGGAGTGGCTGCTAAAGGAAAGGAGGGAGAAAGAGAGTGAGAGAGAGACTCTGTGATAAGAGACTGAGTGAAGGGACTTCAAACCAAGTAACCTGATACATAAAGAAAGAAGCATTTTTTTCTTTCATAAAATATATTCTAAAGTTTCCTAAAGGGGTACTATGTCTCATTAGGGAGAGACAGTACAGGATATTATTCCCAGATTATTCAATTAGGTTTTATGGAAAACCATGTATTAATCTATCGGGAGCTATGATCCAGAAGGTGGCGCTAGAAGGATGTTCCTCTCTTCGTCTTATTTCCATATTCCTTACCCTAAGTTTTCTACATTTGTTACACTTACTTAGTTCTCGTATAATTGAAGGTTTGTTTTAACTATAATCTATGGTATTACATACTACAATATGGGCACTAGAGGGAGACTGTAGCAATTATATCTCCCAATTAATACAAATTTGTAATCAGCCAATCAGGTGTCTAAAACACATGTAAAGGAAATGTGGTGTAGTTGCCCATGGCATCAAATCAGATTTCACCTCTTAGTTTTTGAATTTTTTTCTTTTTGTCTCAATAGGGAGAGGGGTAAAAGCTTCTGGCAGCTGCTTACTTTCCCTAAGAGCAAAATGGTTGCATATGTTGAAATACAGAAGCCCAATCCTTCTTTTCCTCAAAGTCTGTCATAGGGGTAGAGAAAGGACAGTGCCCAACACATTAGATGGTTCCACTATATTTATTGAGTTCAGAGTATGTTACTCATGCACTGAAACACCTACTTACATACATCCTTTGTGAAGTATAAATCTGTAAAGTGCTGTGGAATATGATGGCGCTAAATAAGTAAACATAATAAATAAATAATATAATAACAATAATAATGTATTGTTATTTTTTAAAAAGTTTCCTCTTAGAAATATAGCAATTGTCTGCTTGCACTAGCACTCCCTGGTTTATAGGTCTGTGCACAGCATTCTAGTGAGGCTCTGACAGTCATACATGCCCAGAAAAATACAGAATAGCTTCTGGTGCCTCCTCAGTGAAAGAAGTAGGGATATAATTTAGGCTGGACGTAGGCTTTCTTTCCGTGGAGAGGTTCTTATGTAACTGCTTTGCCCTCACTGCTTGTAGTCTGTATCAGGGCATCTGCTTTATACTGTTATAAATGCTCCTACCCATGCTGGGCTTTCTCTCTAAAAAGGTGTGAGAAAGCCTATGTCCAGCCTGAATCATACCCCTGCTACTTTCCAGAGGATACATCAGAGGATACACTTATTTTACTGAGCATACATGGCTAACAGAGCTTCACTAGAATGGCATGCACATATTTACATACATACTTACATACATTTTGAACATCAGGAGGTGCTTGTACAAGCAGATAATTCTTATATTTCTGCAAGAAAACTTCTTTTATAATAATAATATTTTACAAAGTTACTCTATAATGCATATTCAGTTTACTTATTGGCATTTGTATTAATGGCACAACCCCTTAAAGGTTGTGTTTAGCTCACCTTAATAGCACTAAAATCCAGGGCAATCATTTCAGGTAGGAAAAGTTAAGCACGGCATTTTAGTCTGACTGTGAGAAAATATCTTTTCCACCTCGTTGTTTTTACATTTGAGTGATTTATTGTAGTCTACATATTAATTTTTTTTTTTTGCTCTCAGTTCACCCACCACTTTCTTGCATAAAATCTCACCACTGGTTATTACTCATGCTAAATTACTGTATACAGACACAGACAGCAATAGTAATCTGCTGCTCAATAGCAGCTCAATACATTAACATGAGCCCCCCATGAGACAAGAAAACTACAACAGTGTAAAGGCTAAAGCCCTGGATATGAATGTAAATAGCCAGCAATGAACAATGTTGGAACTAAGCAGAGATTTCCCTGAACTCATCGGTGAGCGAGAGAGCTGAGCTTTCATTATGAATTTGCATTAAATACTTAAAAGGAGAAGCCGATGGATAATTCCTCCTATGGATTCATAGTAGCAGACTCTGATCTGTGTGAACTGTCCCACAGCGGTAAGTTGTCTCATAGAAGACAACTTAGTTGCAGAGCTGAAAATGGGGTTTAGTCTTTTAGCTCTTAATATAGAAGATTATATAAAAGAAAATGTATGAGCAAGTTTTGGGAAAATGACTGCCAATGGCCTCTAAATGGTCATATATTTATAATTAAGTTCAATGATTCTCCATTTCTGGATTGGTTTAGTTTCTTCTCTCTTTAAAGTGAAATCACATCTTCATTATTTTGTGTTAAAGGGGATGTGTCTTTATTTTATATTAGGAATAATGGGGCAGATGTAATAATCCTGTTTAACCCCTACCCGCCACAGCCATTTTCACTTTTTTTTTACAGAGCCGTATAAGGATTTATTTTTTTGCCTGACAAAATTCACTTCGTAGTAGTACCACTTAGAATGCTGTATGATGTAGGGGGAAGCTGTAAAAATATTCAGAATGGGATGGAATTAGAAAAAACTGCATTTGCGACATTTTCTTATAATGTTAACACTGCAGGAAAAATTACATTTTACCTAATATTCTGTGTGTCAATATGATCATGGACAAATCAAATTTATATAGTTTTGTTATTTTTAATTACTTTACAAACATCCAAAACTTTGAAAAATAGTAAAATTCCTTTGAGTCACCATAGTCTGACAACTTTTTTTACATATCTGTGTACAGAGATGTGTAAAGTGTCTTTTTTGCAGGGCAAGTTGAAGTTTTTATTTGTAAAATTTTGGGGATTTTTTTGATGTTTTGCTCGCGTCTAATTCATTTTTTGGGAAAGGCATAAAAACTGTGGTAAGGCCATTTTATTTTTATTTCTGACTACTGTGTTCACCATATGGAATACATATTTTTATATATTTATAGTCTGGGCATTATCAGATGTGATACCTAAAGTGTTTATGTTAGTTTTTGTTTATTTTATATGTTGTGAGACAGTGATGGGGAAAGTCATGGAGGAAAGATATATATTTCCTCCACCATTTTTCTCTCATGTGTGCTCTAGGAACTTTTCACTGATGGTTTCTTGGAAAAACTGAAAAGGGTCTGGAGTTGAATTTGAGAGTTGGCTGGGTCTCCAATCCATAGTCCATATCTGCTAGTAGTGGCAGGTTGCTGGTTGATCAACTGCACCTGCAGCATCTGCATAAAAAGGTGCATTCACAGGGGTTGAGTGGCTCAGTGTTGGACATACCCTGGCATAACCTTCTCATTGTGGTGTGTCCAGTGCCTGGTAGGACAGCACTTAGTAAAGACAGGATCATCTATTTTTATTAGCTAGAGCTCAGCCAAGCAGGTTTTGTTTTCTTTATTGCCCAAGAAGGCTGTTTTTTTCTGTTTATCTTGGACTGTAAAGATAAAACACAGGCACATCCTGTTTGTACCCTATCAGCAGTGTCACTATCTCTGTTGTTGCCTACTACTACTGATGCTAATCTCCACAATGTGAGCTAGGGATAGGAGGTAATTAGAAGATATGTATAATATATATAATTTTTTTTATTTTTTTTTTTTAACTTTTAGTTTTTGTTTTTTTTTCCCCTGACTTGAACCCTAGGGGGTCTCATCACCTATACAATATACTGCAACACTATTGCATTGCAGTGCATTATAAAATCAAATGACTTCTATTACATGCTTCCTGTAGAAGGAAGAACATAGTGTGTGTTCTTTATTCCCAGCTGTAAAGAATGAGTTAATTAACAGAGAAATCTAATAGGCTAAATCCCCACGTAGTGAAACGCAGCAAAAAACACTGCAGAAAAAAAAGCATCACATCCTTTACTGCAGCATTTTTCATTGCGATTTCATTGTGAGTTTTCCTCTGCAGATTTCTGCCCCTATTATACCTATAGAGAAAATGCCAGCATTTCCACAGGTATAATTGACATGCTGCGATTTTTGTCTGCAATGTGTGGATGGGATTATCCAGAGTCCCATACACTTTTTAGGTACTGTAAAACGCTGTGTTTTTGCAACATGGGGCTTCAGCCATACAGAGTAAAGACCCTCAACAAAAGAAGGTGACAGGGGAAATACATGCATAACCTTATATTGTATGTGTGTATATTGTTGCTAGTGTGCTTTAGCTAGACCTTTAGATGTAGAATAGAGCTGTTATTAAAGAGGTTTTTGTGACTAAAATATTGATGATCTATAAGGATATCATCATTATTAGATAGACAGGGGTCCAACATCCGGACCCCCAAATCAGCTGATCAAAGCAGCAGCGGCGCTCATGTCAAGTTCATACACAACATGATACACAATGTATGACTCTGTGCTCAGAAAGTAGCGAATAGGCTGAAGCACTCATCGAAATGCTGCAGTACCTTCAAACAGCTGCTTGGTGGAAGACGTCTAGTCAGATCAATGACCTATTATAAGAATAGGTTATCAAAGTTTTAGTTTTAGAAAACCTCTTTAGGGTAAGGCCACACAGGATGAGTCCACTGCAGTATGTGTGCAGCAGACATCCCACACCAAACCCGAATGCTGAAAAAAAAAAAACTGCTGAAATTGGTTGGTTTATGCAGTGACTGGCCAGTCTTTGAAGTAAAAAGGTTAAAGACTACAGGTAACCGAGTTCCAAACCCAGAGTGCAAAAATGCTGCAGTGTGTTTAAAACCTAAATATTCCACCCTCTGCTGATCCCAACTCAATCTACACAACAAAGCTGACATTCGAGCTGGAGAAAAGAAATGAGAAAGCAAAAGAAAAGATGAGCTTATTGGGGGTATTCATCATTCCCTCTATGCCAGGCCCTTTCTTGTGCCAAATGTGCGCCTCAAACTCTGATCCACCCCTCGTACACCACACTGTATGATACGCCAATCTTAATAAATTTGCCTCATTGTGTCTGCTGCAATAGTGGATGATTTTGTTTTATATATGGACATAAAAGAAAAAAACTTCAAAAGTTTTCAAAACTAAATGGAAATATGTAATTATAGATTACTATGGATACAATAATTTACGTTTATTATGCAATTGTTTACTTACAGGGTGCATAAAGAAATAATGCTCAAAAGTCTGTGGCGGTGTATATAGGAACCAGCAAGCTATGCCATTTCATATCTCAGCCTACAATATTAAGCTAGGTTCACACTAGCGCTGGCTTTCTGTTTTTCGCATCCAAGGGGGGATCCGAACAATGGAGAGGTGGACTGCTAAAACAGCGGTTACACATGGAGCCCGGCAGCCCACATTGACTATGGGGTGGTCCATTGGTGTCTGTCATTTTTAAAATGAAAGTTGTGAAGGAAAAAGTCCTCCATGCAGGACTTTTTCCCCCGCTGATTTTCGGTGGACTCTGTGACGGAGTCTCCAAGTGAACCAAGCCTTAATTAGATTTTTTTGAGAAATGGAACAGAAGACCCCTTTTTAAGACTCACAGTCAAAAGCAGTAACTGACATATTGCATGCCTGTATTTTTCGCCCATTTTTCCCTGCAGAATTTAAGTGCATAGAAACACATGGCGCACATGCAGATCCATACTGTGGATCCAAAGGTACCCTGCTCAGCTCATTCTGCTTTATTCCATATTTCCCACAGACTGGACACTATTGTCCATATGACAGGTTCCCTTAAAGCACCTTCGCAAAATCGCTGCACTGAAGTGATCAAGTGATCAGTCTGTGTGGTTCTAGCCTAAAGCGGGACATAGACATTAGATTTCAGATGGCTGTGATGTGGTCATATGATCGATGATGGGATTGTTTGCTTAAACGCCCCCACCAACATTACCAACCAAACTTCCCAATCAATAAACAGTACAGAGAGTCTGCGCAAGTTAACTGATGATCAACCAAAACCGTCTCTATCATGCCAAACACTGATATATCAACCACTGGGCGAAAATATATAACACAGCCATTCTTCTTTTGTGGTAGTTTTTGAGCTGATGTTGGCCATTTCAGCTGCCGAAAAATCGAATGGGTATGGCCGGCTTTCGGGTAGCCATTCACAACATGACTTGGTAGGTAAAACTGATGTATTACCTTCAAACTCATGCAGTCATTGGTGGCTGGGAATTCAGCTGCAAGCAACTCCCAGAATGTGTGCCCTTAATGTGAAGGTAAGGATTGTGTGGACAATGGATTCAATTGCGGATGCCAATTTCTATCAGTAAAATATTCAACCTACAAATATAAAAAATTGCCAGATAGGAAAGTAATACATTTGCAGAGTATTCATGAACTGCTCATTATTTCCGGCCTGGAACAGCGACAGCTGCGATATTTACCTCTACAATTACAACACTTAAAATCCAAATGTAATTAAGTAATAATAATTAGGGAGCGGCGCGCAGTTCTGCATCAGTTCTTGGAAAGATTACACTAGAAAATGTGTCCAAATATAATTATGACAGGTTCTATTCTCTTCTATTTGCCTTTTATGATTGAGAAGAATAGCAAAGGATCCGGCTTTTCGTGAACAGGAATACAAGCAACAGAGAGGACTTGGAGCTTTTGATTAGGCAAATTACAAGTACTTGTCCACTATCTGCAATGAATGATCTGTGTTGAAAGGAAGCTGTTCTGTTTGATGCCTGTGATAGTTGTCTCTTGATTCATTCTATCAGATACAGGGGAGTGTGCAGAATCTCAATCACATTATCGCACCATACAGTTCCTTCATTTCGCTTTGTCATTGACAAAAGACTGTTAGCATTTATTTTTTTATATCTTGCTGCTTATATTGTGCCAACATCATTCATCAGTGATCAGTCATAACATTAAAACCACTTGCCTAATAGTATGTAAGCCACTCTCATGCTGCCAAAACAGCTCTGGCCCAGTGAGGTATGGTCTCCATAACATCTCTGCAGATGGCAACAGCAGATCCCTTAGGCCATTAGCTGTAAGGTGGGACCTCCATGGAGTGGACCTGCATTCCCAGTACATTCCACAGGTGCACAGACGCTGGTGCCATCTCCTACCCAGTGAAGTGACATACACTCAGCCATCCACATGATATAAAACACATATAGTTTATTAGATCAGGCCACCTTCTTGCTCCATGGTCTAGTTCTGTTATGCTCATACCCATTTCAGGTGTTTTAGAGGTGGACAGAATGGGCTATGCAATAAATAGCAAGCTACAAAGTATTTGGGGGGAAATATAATAATAATAATAATAATCCTTTAATAGCCCCACCATGGGGAAATTCAGTGTGTTACAGCAGCAAAGATAAGTAATACAAATACAACATATACAAGAATGTTCCAAGGTAGAGGCATACACAGACAGATAAGAAGTAGCGGGGGGGGGGGGGGTATCACAAACAGAAAGATATTTCAGTTCTCTGTATGGACTAATCTCTGCTTAGGTCGGTGTTGGTTGTACAGCCTAACCGCGTGGGGTGGAAAGACTTCCGATAGTGCTCCTTCTCACACTGTGGGTGAAGTAGTCGGTCACTAACAGTACTGCCCAGCGCTATCAAGGTCTTATGCATGGGATGGGACTTATTCTTCCACATGGAACTCACCACAGACAGTATCCTTCTGTCACCCACCACCTGCGCAGGGTCCAGGGGGCTCCCCAGGACAGAGCTGGCCCTTCTAATCACCTTGTCAAGTTTATTTCTATCCTTATCTATCCCATATTCACCAGTTTTCTAGTATATACGGGTGATAATGTAGCACACATTTGGCGTTAGGGACTTTGTTGTACCAAATGTGAGCTACATCCTCCATTGTGCACCACGCTCGCCACTTTCCGCGAATGTGGGCGTAGAATGGACAGGACCAGGATGTATTTATTATAACTTATACCAGTTTTCTGGCATGTGTTATACAAGAAATCTTCATGACTGGTGTAGATGTCCATTCCAGCACACTGGCATGTACCTGATTTATTAAGAGGCCGCAGCATGCCTTGCCTTGTTGGTCTCTTTATCAATATCAATAACACCAGTCTTAATAATTTTACTCCTGTGTGTTTTGCCACCTTTCTGTCATAACATAAGCATTTAAAAAATGAAGAAGAGCAGTTTGTGCTACTAATGTGAAAAATTCCATAGTACGATACTGCTGATATCACTACTTGTAACAGCAACTTGTAAAAAATGTGATGTCTTGTAATGTCCTGTAAGTTGTGTGATATTATGGTGGCATTGAATAATATGGGGAATGTTTTTTTTTTTCTTCCACAGAAAGCTAGACTTGCCAGGATAAGGGTGGCCAAGACAGGCACTTCATCTGCTTATCTACACAGTAAAAGAAACGGCTTATTGAATGAAGCACTGGAAATGGCGGTATGTAAGGTGACTTGTACTTTTTAGATGTGTCTGTTTGTCAGCTATAGTTGACCAATGTATCTAATCAACAATGAGCACTCATTAGTTATGTTGCAAAAGTGCTGGGATTCTGGCTTGAATCTGACCAAGGGGAACATCTGCATGAAAAGTTCATCAGTTTCTTCCTACACTCCTAAGCCATACTGATAGGGAATTTAGAATGTGATCCCTACTGGGGACAGTGAGTGATGATAACCTTTGTAAAGTGCTGCAGCAGGAACATAACTAAAGGCTCACAGGCCTTGGTACAAAAGCATTACTTTGCCCCCAAGCACAACTTCTCCTCACAACATCAGTCACATCCCAGTTGTACATGTTAGCAGCACTTATACTGTATTTCCCTTTTCTACTCTATCTGGGCACAGACTGCTATAAAGTCTTGTTCACAGCATCATGTCTGTCAAGATACCCATCATTTCCTTCCACTATCAGTGCCCCCATACAGTAATTGTGCGTCCTTTTGTGCCACAGCCTCCCCCACAGAATCCCTCTTTAGGCTAAGGCTCCACTTTGTGGAAAAGATGCTTTTTTGTTTCAGATTTTGCTACAGTTTTTTGAGCCAAAGCCAGGACTTGCTACAAGAAAAATGGAAAAGCACTTATACTTCTCCCTTCTGTTCAATCCACTCCTGGTTTTGACTCAAAAAACTGCAGCAAAATCCGCAACAAAAAAAGTAGTTTTTCTGCAACATGGGGCTTTAGACTTAAAGGTCATCAGTTGAAGATCCATGGGGGTCCAACACCCAGAACCCCTGTGGATGGACAGTACAAAGCAGCAGCAAACCCTGAGCGCCCCTTCTGCTTCACTGGCCATGGGACGTCCATTCCATCTCTCACAAGGCCTGATCAAGTGAACGGACTGAGCTGCGATATCAAGTACAGCCTCTATACAAATGTACGGTGGTGTGCTTGGTGAGTACCCATGAGCTGAAGAGCTCAAACAGCTGACTGGCCGGGGGCCTAGGTTTCGGACCCCCAACAATTTTTTAGGTCATCAATTAATAAGTCCCAGAAAATCCCTAAACTATATACTGCTGATCAACTGCTACTTTTGCTATTTAAAGGTTAACTTTCTTCCTTCTGACAGTGGAAGACTATGTATCATAAATCTTCTTCACCTGTCCCCACTCTCGTGCACTAGAGGGCAAGCGTAAAAAATTTGTGATGTACAGACTGCCAGTCATCAAAGCAAAACAGAAAGGAGCGCTCTAGGTTCTGGTCCCAGTTGCTCCAGCAACAACAACAACCTCTATGGTTGGTGCTATATAATGCTGGTGCTATATAGGCAGGAGAAATAAAAGTACACAATGTCAGACATACCATGCAGAACTCACTGAAGAATTCAGCACAATATCAGCAGATGATGAGTTTTATCTAGTCTTACTGAATACACTCCTCAATAACATTGCCTGAATGCTTTCCATAACCTGTGAAAAAAAATAATTTGTTACCCTAGCCCTGTAACAAAATACTTAGGCCAAGACAAAGAAGCTTGTTGACACCCCTGTTTAGCATCAGGCACCTGAAGCACATGGCCTGCCTATCACCCTCCCAGCTATGCCCCCAAATGCACACATCCAAACTGGGGGTACATTCCCAAGTTTGGGCAGCCAGTTGACACTTTATCCTACTTATGTATACATTACAAATATAACATCTGATTGAAAGTCATTGGACACAATGAGCAATAAATATGGAAAAATAGCACTACCAGTTGGGAAAAACTGGCGTAACACACAACTTGGCAAAGAAGAATGATGAAGAATGCGTAGCATACTCCCTAGTGAGTAAGGATTATAGATGTAATGTGGGTGTTTAATTCAGGATTTGCAGCAGATATGCAATAGGAGAAGAGTTATTAACAACAGCAGGCTCTCATTATTTTATCTATCTTTATACATAAGGGACTGAATCCTATCACGGCAGGCTGCAGGATTTCTTTCCTATCATATTGCTAAAACAATTTCTATCTAGTAACTACCATAAAATAAACTCTGTTATGGACCTCATAGGACAGTTTAGTGTAATTTTCCTCCATTGCTATGGGATGCCCAGTAATGGCAATGCATTAAACCCCAGACTGTACTTCATGCCATGGATCCAACACTCCAGTGAGTCATTTTTTTTTTTTTTTTTATCAAACACTTGGAAAGATATTCGGTATCCCAGAAAGGGGGTTTTAAAAGACCTCTTGGTTTTTGCACTTGTTCTGCACTTTCTCATAGGCCACATGTGAAATCCGCAGTCTTAAAATATATTACTGCCATCAAACTAACATTTACATTGGGATTCTACAGCTTTATCATCCATTTATAATGGAAACAATCTGATCCAACATATTTTCAGTAACCTGCAAAGGTATTAGAGTTAAATGGTCGGAATTACAACTGAGTAATGGAGGAGAAATAAGAAACATAAGTTTTACTGTTGCTCAGATTCTGGGCATTAAAGATTAATAGTCATACTATACAGATACAGAATGATTTTCTTGGTTAAGAGTAGAAGGTCATGACACAAGTTATGTCATTCCTAATATTATGATATTATATTATTTTCAGTGTTTATATAGCATGAATGTACTGCTTGAGCTGAGCATCTTTACAAAATAGTTTTTATGATAGAGCAGCTGCAAACAAGCCTATGAACACCATATGCAATGGCACGCATCTACAGGAGTGGTGTAACGTGCACCACCACTGGGCTCTGGAGTAGAGGAAGTGTACGGGAGTGATAAATCACCTTTCACCATCTGGCAATCTGAGTTTGGCGAATGCCCAGGGAATACTGTGTAGTGGAATCACCTGATGTAAAATTTGGTGATGGTATGGTATGAGGTTTCTCAGGGTTTGGCTCAAGACCCTTATTTTCAGTGAAGAGTGATGTAATGTTAAGGCTACAGTATTACTGCATCCCTGTGCGCATAGCGAGGTCTATAAAGACATGACTGATTGGTTGTTAAAGGGGTTGTCCAAGCTAAAATTTTATTTTTTAATTAGGTCGGAGGAGGAGATTAAAAAAAAAAACATACTCACCTGTCCCTGATGCCTCCCAACGCGGTCTGGTTCTGCAGCTCCGTTGTTTTCTTCCAGCGAAAGTCCCAGCTGCATGTGACCACTGAGGCCAATCTGTGACCTCAGCGAAGGACATGGGATGTCACTACCTGTGATGTACCCGAGTCCCTTCCTTAGGCCGCTGATTGCCAATCAGCACTGCTGTACCTAAACCCACTGCTACCCATTGTACGGCAAGCAAGCAGTGTGGCTCCTGGAATTGTTAACATTACTGGTAACAGTGCTGTCCCAGAAAAGCTGATCTGCTGGACTCCAAAAAATGTAATTGATGGCCTAACCTAAGGATCGGTAAGCGAATAGCAGCCGTTACTGTCTGTATACACCCCCCCCCCCAACTCTAGGTATAGTGAGATAAGTGCTTAGAGGGGTTTTCCAAGAGTTAAATATTGATGATTTATCCTTGGAATAGGTCACCAATGGGGGTCTTACATCCAGGACTCTCTCAGATCAGCTGTTTGAAGAGACTGCAGCATTTAGGTGAGCTTGATGCTTGGTATTGCAGCTCAGCCCCATTCACTTGAATGGGACTTCAATGCAATCAGTCCATATGGCAAATGAATGTGATGTCACTGACCTGTTGTGGCACTCACCCAAGTGAGTTAAACTGTGGGGGCAGCTGGAGGGGGGACTTTAAACTCTCGGGGTAGCTGAAGGGGGACATTACACTGGGGCAACTGGGGTGGACATTAAACTATGTTCTCCTTACCTTTGTTTTGATTTGATGCCAGCAGCACAGCATTCCCCGTCTCCATACCAATGGGCACGCCCACTAGTACGAGCCTCCGACCTTGGTGGGAGGGACTCACCACGTTATTGGTTGGGTCTTTTGATGTCAAAGATAGGGGCGTGCTAAAGGGGCGGGGTTAGTGCTATATGAGCTAGGCTTCTGGCTGTGTTCAGGTTGGCTATCTTCACATGCTGCTGTTCACCATCAGGGCACCAGCTCAACTGCAGTTTTTACTGCACTTTTCTATAGATACAATAACTAACTGTGGCCACTACTGCTCAGTGCATATCGGCATAGAGGCTTATTATATGCTGCTGTCCACCATCAGGGCATCAGCTAAAGAACAGCCTCTATTGCATATTAGTACTGGCCAGGGGTGAACCGCTAATGAGATGAAGTGAGGTGGCCGCCTCAGGTGGCACTGTCCATCACTATCTGGGGAAGGGGGGGGGGTGGCATTTTTTACTTTATATTTACCATAAACCAGCCCAGGACAGGCCGCTTTAAAAAAAAACAAAACAATGCTGAGCGGGGCCTGTCCTGTGCTGGTTTACGAGACCTCTGCATGTCAGTGCAGGCAGCGATACAATGACGTCATCGGGCCTCGTACGCTGACACGCAGACGTCGCGGACAAAAAGAGGAGGCGGCGGCTCCATCAAGGCATCACAGGTGAGTATAACTTTTTTTTTTTTAATATTTAAATAGGCCGTAACCTGCTGGAGTATCCCCAGCAGGTAACGGCCTATTTATTTACCTATCCTGCGTCTGCTCGTGGCCGCCCCCGCTTCCCCTTCTGCTATGGGACGCAGAAGGGGAAGTGGATGCCGCTGTGAGCAGCCACGGGGCATCGGTAAGTGAGGCCGTGGGCCTCAAATACTACTATTATTATACTCTGCGGTCTTTTCAGACCCCAGAGTATAATAATCGGAGACCCAGGGGAGGTGAGGGAACATAAAAATCAATGCTACTTACCTCTCCTGCGATCCAATGTTACTCCAAGCAGGCTTGGGCCCTATGTTGATGTCATCAGGTCGCGTCGCCTTCCTGATCACGTGACGTGTGTGCGCAATTAAACAGGGCCGAAAGCTGCTGGGAGTGCACCGGTGTCCAGGATAGGTAAGTAACACTGGTTTATATGTTTGTATCCTCCCCTGGGTCTCCGATCCATTATACTATGGAGAATAATACCGTGTGCAGGGGCCACTGTGGAGCATAATACCCCGTGCAGGGGCTACTGTGGAGCATAATACCAGTGCTGGGGCCTGTCTAGCTCACTTTATCTGAATGGGCAAGTGTCCTGCTCAGTGTGTGTGTTCAGGTGGTAATTTGCTTTTCAACTGTTTAAGTATATAACAGCTCTCCCATTACCTGAGGATTAAGCTGATCTGATTATGTGGTCTGAGGTTTTCCTGGGTTTTCTTCTCTGACTCCCTTATATTGGGGTGTTTTGCATCATTATCCTTTATATATGAGGATTCCTGGAAGACCTGGCTGTAATTAGACCACCCCTTATATATATACATACTATTATCTATTTTAATGTGTTTTCTGGTCTGACCTGGGCCTTTTAGTTTATATCAATAAAGGTTATTTTTGATATGTTAGGGTATTTGTAGGGGCATTGTACTGTGTGTAGACACAAAGAGAAAGGGATGGAAATGCGCGGAGAGGGGCTAAATTTACCGTGGCACACATAGCGTGCCACATATTCCATCACTCTTTCTGTCCTTTCAAAGTTGTGATGTATGGGTGTACTAATGTTATAAAGATGGCGGCAGATAAAACAGGATAACACCATTAACAATAGATGACGGACACAACTCACCTCTCCCCCTCCTTGGACAGTTAGTTATGCATATGTCATAGAGCATGCCCACATGTCAGAGTCATCTCTTTACTGATCCCTCATGGTCAGTAACTTGTAGTATAGCATAGTAGTACCTTGGCTATCTCCAGCAGTTCTCACTGAAATGAACGGAACCACAGCATGCATTTCCAACCTGCCACTCTATTCACACTGGGGTGCAAAACATCCCAGTTCTTGTGATTGGACCCCCATGGATCAGCAAGTTAACCCCTACCCTTTTAAGTATATTATGTTTCAGTATACTGGTAAAAAAACAATAAGGTCGTCCCTTTAAGAATTCCAGAATGAGTGATAGATAATACATGGGTAAAATCATGAAGCAAGGATCAATGAAGCAAGACTCAGATGTCCCTACTGCATGTGACAAATCCAAATAATCTAGCCTTCCAAACAAGTGTTACAACAATGACAAAAACAAGGTACAACATACACCAAAACCATCATTATGTATGTTCGACACTGCAAAATGCATCCTAACAACTTCTACCTAGCCTGCATTTAGAATAGAAGACTTGTACTGTGTTTATTAGCAGAGGAAGGAACCAGTTAGGAAGGATTAGGATGAAGGATTATCAAGTATATTCAGCTGAAAAGTAACCTGTAGCTGGACAATCCACTTTACAAGTCACAGCTCAGAACCATTCTGATCCCTTATTTCACAGTGGGTTTTATTAAATGCATTAATGCTAAGCTCTCTCTCTGTTTAGGGCTCCACTGAGGAAGAACCGCACATTGGAAAATCAGCTTCCCTAATAGAAAGTCAACACCACCACCTGCTGCACTGCCTGGAAAAGACAACTGTAAGTACAGCAGTGGCCGCTGACACAATATGCTATGTATTCCTCATTATCTAGACCACCTTTAGTCACAGAGATGAATTACGTCTTCTATCTTAGTCAGTACAATTCATGCAGCTAGTAACATTCTCATGCACAGCTACATAGATACCTTGATGTGTTAGTTTTCATTAACTACAAGTAAATTTACTGAAATATCATTACACCGAAAAAAAATTGTACATTTGCACAAAGATCTGCTTTACTACATTTGTAAATTTTACAGAGGCAGAATAGATTTTTATGGCTGTTAAGTAGAATCCAAATGGAAATAGTCCTGATAAATATCTTTGTTATTAAAGGGGTTCTCCTACTATATACACTTATCCCCTATCTACACGATAAGTGTCTGATCACTAAGGGTTCAACTGCTGGAAACCTCAGCATTTAGAAGAACAGGGGACTGTAAGGGCCCCTGAGCACTCCATGTGAATGGAGTACTGGTGTACATGCTTGGCCAGAGCTCCATTCCCTTGTAAGGGACTTCTGGGATGGCTAATGCCACAGTCCTATAGAACTGAATGGAGTTGTGGTCAAGTATATGAACCAATCCATCCACATGGGGACCCCGTTCTTATGAACTTTGGGTATAAGATAAATGTTATTAGTTGAGATAATACCTTTAAGTGCAGCTCAAAACACTGGTTAATGCAATTGGTTTTACTTGTCCATTTAAAATTCTGTGACATTAATTTCACATTAGCCTTCGGCTCTCCGTAGTTCGGGTCTGCACGGGGACCCGAAGATGGAGAGCCTGTCCGCTTGAAAAGCAGTTACCCACGGACTCCATAGACTATAATGGGGTCCATCGAGTGTCTGGCAGTTCAGTATAAAACTGGCGTAAACAAAAGTACTCTTTGCAGGACTTTTTTTTCCACCGATTTTAGACGGAATCTGTGGCGGAGTTTCCTATCAGGGCTTTTAGACAATAAAGATTGGTTGGTGCCTCTCATATACCTCTGCCACTAATGTTTCCACCAATTTCCTGACTCATGTGTTCATGAGGCTTGCAACGTTAGACAGTAGTTTACTTCTGATCTCTGTGATGCCAAGTATTGAAGTGGTTTTTTGGAGTATTAAAAGAACTGTTAGAGGTTTTGAAAGACATGGCTAAGAGTGGACTATGGTATAAAATAAAAAATAACTAATACTCTGCCCTTTCAGACCCTGCCACCCCAGGACCATCACACTGGTGTACACCCCCCCCCCCCAGTACTGCAAAGTTTAGCAACATTCAGTACATCATTCACATAATAGCTGCAGTCAGTCACTGAACTCAGTGTGATGATAGCATGTATGAAACATGACTACAGAGGACAAACATGTTCATATGAATGATGTGCACAATGTCATTCATACAGGGCTGACGAGGACCCTATTGATACAGGGAGTATGGGGGGATTGAGCAAGCTGTGCATTGTAGTTTTTTTTTTTTTTTTATTCCATTAACTACTCTTAGCCATGTTTCTGAAAATCCTAGACAACCACTTTAATATTGATGGAATACGTATTGCTGTGGCTGTGCTTGGTCCTTTAGCTCAGTCCAATTCACATGTATGTACAGCGCTGTGCCTTGTAAACAATAAAAGGGACATGCCACTCTGCAACCCCTTTATTCAGCTGATAAAGTCAAACCCCCACTAATCAAATAATGGCACCTAATCTAAAATAAGCCACAAATGTTAAAGTCCTGGAACACCCTGATAATATCCATCATATCAGGAGTATATTGACCGCCAACATATTTGAAGAAACATAATGTATGTTTACAACTAATAAATGGTTGTAATCTGTTGCAGGTAGAGACAATTCCTCCATCCACCCAACCACCACCAGTTAATTCTTGTTATGTAAGAACGTCTCACCAGAATTTTAGTTTTTATTAAAAAATACATTTGAGAGCAATGGTTCTCTGGCTTCTGAACGCAAGGCTGCATAATGCCCTTATGAAAGAAATGAAATAAACATAAAATTGCCTGGAATAGGGAACCTTGTTTGTTTTTTGTTCTTTCATTAAGTCTCGATTGGTTTATGGAGCAGAGCACTAGATGTTCCCTGTATTTGTTCACACTCCAGATTACAAAGGGTAGGGGAATTTATTGCTGACAAATTGAAATATAGCATTTCTTTCTGTCAGTAGAGGTTCCTCTTACATTTGCTTTACCAGTGGAAATATATGGATTAATATGCAGGAATTTTCTTTTTGAGCAAAGCTCCTACTGGAGTTCAGTATCAATATTAGAAGAACATTTTCTTCAGCATGATAGAAATTTGTTTTATGGTCCATCTTCCTATCAAGCAAGTGTGGACCATCAGATTCTAGGTGCCATAAAATGAAAAATTAACTAGGGCATATGGATGTCATAGAGGAAGCTACATATCACAAGGCATTATGGGAAAGGAGCTGGGGAGCTCATGCGCCCTCTGTTGGATGTAACAGATCCTCAATTTGCTTTTGACTCACCGAGCCTTGAGACAGCAAAAGGGATTTTAGCCAAGCCAATTTCACTTATCTGCATACAGCGCTGTTTCCGGATTGTTGTCCTTCATCAGTACAGAGCAAAGTGAATTGGCTGGCTTAGTGGGAGGCACATTGAGGAGAGCACCAGTGAAGGTGTGTAGAGATTTAATTGCTTTTTGCCCTCTACTTAGCATCTACATATCACAAAGCATTATGGGAAAGGAGCTAGTCCTCCATGATTTGTCATCTGTCATCTGGAGCACTTACTGCAACCATGCACTACATGAGTGTCAATTTGTTTCAATGGGCACTGTGTAATACAGAGGGTTCCAGCAGCAGGACCCCCAGCAATGAGCTCATAGTCTGGGGCACTGTCATACAAATATCGCTGCCCTGCTGGGACAAGTCCTATAATAAAATCTAATTTTATTATGCAGTCTACAGCCCTATTCAGAGAGTGACCAGTTCCTAGTCTTTGTGCTTTTGAACAAAATCTTTCTTGGAGTCTTCCAAGTTTAACCCGGTATTTTTTTACAACCATGGTACTGTGGGGTTTTTATTAAAAATTATTTTCCCAAATCTGTCTATTTTCCCTTATTTTCTGGGGATTGCAATGACATGCTTATTTGGCTACTTTATGAACTCTCAAACAAATGAAGAGAACACATGCTACACTACCTTGGTACTCTCAGCAGCTGCAGGACCCCTGTTTGCAATATAGGTGTGGGTCCCAGAGGTGGAACCCACATGTCTAAGATATTTATGGCATATCTTTAACCACTTGCCGACCACCTGACAACTTTTAAACATAAGGCGGATCAACAAGCAACTTTGCAATAATGTTTTAAAATATCTTTGCAAGTCTGCAGTTCACAGAGATTGTGAAGTTGCAGGAGAGGGCAGACTGCTTTCCTGATCTTAGTAGACCCAGATCAGTAATATACCAACCTCAAATACAGGGAAAATCAGGAATAAAAATTAAAACAATGGAATGTTGAAAAGACCCCCAAAGGTCTTTTATAAGCTTCAAACAAAATAAAAAAAAATAAATTGATAACACTGCCCATAAACCACACCACAACGTAAAGGGAGTCTGTCACCAGAATAGTCCCTATAGAACTACAAGCACAGTCATATAGATGGAATTCATGTGAAGAAAACACTTTTTCTGCTTCCCGATTGGTGCCTCCATATTAGCTGTTTTCCTGATATGTTAATAAGCTGTTTGGTACATTGAGAACATTGCTCTTATTCCACATATCATTTACAGCAGGGAGGGAAGAATGGAGGGACTGGGCGCTGAAAAGCTCTGACACAAAGAATGAAACAGTAATGTCCTTGTTGTACCTAACAGCTCAGTATATCAGGAAAAGCGTTAATATCTCAGCGACAGAGGCACGGATCGGGAAACAGGAAAAGGTGTTTTATTCCCGTGAACCCCAACGATCTGACTGTGCTTATGGCTCAGTAGGGTCTGGTCTGGTACATACACCCCTTGAAGCACTGCCCCGACAACACAAAACTATATCCTGTAAACAAAAACCACCATAATAAAAAGTGGAAAATATTTCAAAATGCATTTTTGTGGCACTTTTTGTTTTACATTTTCCAAATATTAGAAAAAAGAAAAACATTCTGAAATAAAAATGACAGAAACATTGAAAAAACATCATCACTAAAACTGGATGTTTTAAAAAAGTGAAAATGTCTGCATGAACTGGGGAAAATTAAATATAAAATTAAATTAAAAATGAAAAACAAGTGCCACGATTTATATGACAAACATCTGCAATTTCAATAATGATGTGCATGAATCATAATGAAAAAATATATGGAATGGACAGACGACACCAAATCGTACCCACTATGCAATACAGAAAACATTCACATAGGACATTCACATTTATAAATTGAATGAAATATAGCTTTATGACTATGTATATGCATATATAGATGTCTAAATATACGCATGCCAGGTTCATGGACAAAAGTTAAAAGCAATAAAACAACAAAATTCTGCGAACATGCCCCCAACCTCTGATGATGAAGGACAGAGGGCCTCCCATATACATATGATTAAATATCATAAACCACAAGAACAGAAATATATGCGATAAATATACATGATCACAAATCTTACAAACTATTTATTTCTCAAATGTGGAATAAAATAATAATAAGCAGTAGTAATAGTAGTGCAGCAGCAAATAAGAATAGAGCAGCCAAAAAGTGTATAAAAATAAAGATTTCCAAGCAAAGAAACCTCTGTTTAAGCAGGTAGCACTGGAGTCCCTACTTGTATCCATCACATAAATTTCTGTCCTTGTGGTTTATGATATTTAATCATCAGTATGTGGGAGGTATTCTGACCTTATCAGGGGTCGGGGACATGTCTGCACATTTGTTCTGCTGTTTTAATTGCTTTTAAATTTTGTCCGTGAACCTGGCATACATGTACATATTGCTATATTTTGTGACTTTTATAAGTGAGCTACAGTCTTATGTGTGTGTCTAAATCATGATGGCTTTCACAATGATTCATGAAACATTAAAAGGGTGGAACTGACTAAGGTATCAGGGGATCCTCCAGGCTTTGACAACAATGGACCCCAAAGGTCCACATTTGTAGCTGACTTTGAAGCCAATCCCTTACACTACCATCATGATGCAATTAAAAGTAGACATTTACATATACTGCGTAGGTGGAAGATGGGCCCTCAGAAGGATTTCCATGATGATCCATAATGGCTCCAATAAATCCTAGTCAAACATTGGATAGTACTGACTATAAACATAGTAATAAAAAAAGCATGCATGCACCTGCTGAAGCTTAGTTCACATTTCACAAGAAAGTATGGTCATTTCTAGTGTCAAGGAAAAGTCTAGTCTTTCCATTAGGTCATGGTTACTACATTGTGCTCATCCTGAATATTTACACCTTCTATGTTCATTATTATCTGTGAGGAGTTCAAAGGAGCAAAGTCAACAAAAGCACAGTCGCACACTTTTATTTGTGACATCCACCTTACTATATGGCATTGGCTGACAATGCTATATAAATGCTCCATGTTGTAAAATGTTATTCTTTAATGTTTGCTTCTAACTGACTATACGGGAATGAGTTTGCCTGTGTATCCGAAATTAATTTTTTGTTTTCTACTTTGTTTTTTGCTTTCTCATTAAACTGTTTTCTTGCCAGAATGCTACTGAATTGGCTATGTGATATTTGCTACAAATTGGCTCACTGCTGGTTTGAGATTTGCCTACTGAGGAGAAACAAAATATCTATTAAGACAGCTAAAAAAACTGGCAGTGCTAAGCAGGAAAGTGCAAAACTGATGAAATTATAGGACGTGCATGTTAAGAACTTCATATAAAGCACTTAATGGACAAACTCCCCAATGAAAGATATATCAGTGTGTTTATAATTCATTTGTCAGATTTGTAAACATTATTACATTTCTACTATTAATTCTGATATGAAGCCAAAGATAGAAAAGTCTTTAGTTACCTAAAATCTTTAGCAGAAGCTGCATCTTGCTGGAGTCTTCTCATGTAGGCAGCTCCACCATAGTTTCTTCTTCTCTTGAAGCAAGAGTTAAAGGGACTGCCCCTCAATATCAACTTGTCATCTATCCACAGGATAGGTGATAAATATCTGATCGCTGTGGGTCCCAATTCTGGGACCACCACCAATTACAAAAATAGAGATGCCACTTGAATAGTGCACCAGATAGCTGCTCCATACAAAGTCTGTGGGACTGACGAAGAGTGCTGTACTTCAGTCCCATAGAGGTTGAACTACTGCAATGCAGAGGTGCAATCTTTGCTCCATCCAAATGGGGTTGTCGCAGGAGCGTAACTTTTGGGGGTGCAGTCAGACCCGGGCCCAGGGGCCATTCACACAACAGAAAGTGAAGAGGAATTTGAGAAGGTCTTCTGCCTTAGTTTCCTTTGCAAATTCTGCTCCTGTACATTCTGCGGCAAAAAACTAAAGCAGAGCTTTGCTCACCATTTAGCCCCAGACACGCTGGGGCTATTCAGACTGAGCCTCTCCTCACAGATTATAGTTATAAAAGATGCAGAACAGCATGGTGAATGAAAGAGCGGTGAAAGACCATGAAAGCGGTGAATGAACTGAGCCACTATATCCCCAACAATATATTTAAGGGGTTACACTATAATTATAGTTACCAAAAGAGGGCATTTATCCAAAATATGGAACTTTGTGGTCTGTGAGAATCTAATTGAACAGGCTTGTCTTTTATTACTGTTTTTTTTTATATTTTGTTATATGGGGGTCTTGTGCAGATTTTTCATTGAGGATCAGGAACTTCATATTACACCTCTGGGTATATAGATTCCTTGCTCTTGTAATTGGTGAAGGTCCCAGTGCTGGGAAACTTCATTGATCAGACACTTATCACCGGTTCCATGGATAGGTAATAAGTTGTTGGGACAGCACCTTTAAGACTGTTTCCATTGGCCCCATTGAAGATGAATGGAGTGGCAGGGTGCATGCATGACCACTTCTCCATTTAAACTTCTCACACAGGAGACAAGGTAGGCTCAGGACCCCCATTCTAGTGATCAGTGGAGGTCTCAGAGATGGGATACAGAGGTCACTTGATATCCCTAATATTTGCATTAATGTGCTGTATAATGCGATTTCATCTATGGCAAATCTTTCTTTTTCTAACCAGAAATGAGGCAATTCTTAAGCCAATCTTTAGAATTATGTTTGCTGATATGAAATATTGGGAATAGTAAAATATTGGTTTGGAGCACAGAGGAGTACCTTTATTGTCACAAGAGCTATCTTCAACTATAGATCATAATTTACTATTATATAATAACAGACCATTAGTCAGCACAAGCACAAATATCAGGGCATTGGGAACAATTGTTGCCCTACAGATGGTTGTCAACATGATATAATCCAAATATGTAACTATATATAACATAGCCACTATTTTTTTTTGTATATATTGCTGCTGTTGGTATATTAAATATTCCTTACTATATAACCTTCACAAATCTTGTGACATTGAAGTAGCTCCTTGTCCATTAATAGTCAGCATGTGCAATATGGAATGTTGGGGCTGAGAAATGGAATGCTGGAATGTACAATCAATTTGTGTTCTTATCTTCTGTTGGCATGTTGTCCTGTAGGGATTGTCCTATCTTGTGGATGATCCCCTTATATCTGTACGAACTTCCACTTTCAAGGTATTACATTTTCTTTTTTTAATTCGTATATTAATTGAGAATGGGCAAGTTCGCAGGTTTTTAAAAATTGACAAAAAATCCTTCTCAATCAATTGGTTATAGGATATATTTTCAGGGCCATCATCAGGAATTTCTGGGCCCCATAAAGCCAAGGTGTCTGGGCCTTTGGGTCTCCCATCACTAGGGGTCAGGGACACATGTTAGCAGGGGCTCTGGGAGCACCACACAAGGTGGCAGAAACCATGGCAGGAGTTCAACATTAGGAAGCAGTATTCTATTGGGGGTATAATATGAGGGGGCAGAACTACATGGGAGGATAAAGGGGTAAAGTGGCAAAGGCAGGAGGGGCAACTTGCCAGTGGGAGACATTAGGTGGGGGGGGGGAAAGAGGTCAGAGTAGCATGGAGGGAAGTGGGGGAAGAAGTAACCTGGAAGGGTCTGTGGTAAAGGGCGGGGGAGACAGTAGCTAAGAAGGGGCTCTTTTAAGGTTAAGGAGAGGACACTTTGTGACAAGTTTATGTGGGGGAAGGTGAGAGAGTGGAGGAAACAGAAGGTGGCATTGATGGGAGAATGGGCAGGGAGCAGAATCTGGCAAGGGCAGGGGGGACAATAGGTGGGCAGATTCTTAGTCAGGGGCAAGGGGAGGAAACAATGGGTCATAGGGCTCGATAGGTAGAGGAAGGGGTGGAGGGATTGGAAAAGGCAAGGATGAGAAGCATGGAGAGAAACAACAAACTAAGGGCTCTGTGTTGAGGCAGGGGACCACAATAAGTGGGCAATGACTCTGCTGACAAGCAAGGGGGAAACAATACATGGATGGGCTCTGTGGGGAAATATGGGTTCATCAGGTGATGATGTCCAGGCCCTTTCATCCTTGTGGCTGGGTCTCTGATGGCAGCCCTGTATATTTACATATACGTTTATACTATATTTTTATTCATTGACATGTCTAAAATAGCTGAATAATTTCAGTCCTGTGATGACTTTGTTGAGAAAGCAGATATGTTTGACCTACTGTACTCACTAAACAGTATATTCGTATTAATAAGTGTAGCATAAATCACAATGTGTTGTAATGAATGGGAATTTGCAACAATGGTGTATGCCTAAACAATGAAACCAGTGAAAATGCCCACTCTTGGTTTTAAGTTGGTTTCTGTATAATCCATGCACAGATGGTTAGTGTCTAATGCAGAGAAAAGTTTGCTAAACATTGTAGATGAGGGTCAGTTCCTTACATTTATAAATGTTCACATGGAGTAGAAAGCACAGAGGTCTACGGATGATAGATAGGGTTTTTATAGTAAACTCTATACAGTAATACTGCACAGTAGGCAAGAATTTGCAACAAAAGCATTCTGCTGAAATAATGGCAGTAAAGTACTGCAGCAAAAACTGTTCTGTTAAAATGAGAAGTAATATCAGCAGCACATTACACAGAGAAGGCAAGACAAAGATTATAGCGCTTTCTTAAGGTTTCTTCTTGCCATAAAATCGAAGTACTCTATATCCTTACCATTTATCTATTCATAATGCAAACACATAATTCCATTCCAAGTTCGACTCTCTGCAACCTGTTAAAGGGCTGCAAATGACTTTTTGTCCAACTGCAACACTAACGTCTGCAATGATATAATTTCCCAAAACTTCTTTGTCTAAAAGGATTGCTTGCTTTCATTCTGGAAGATTGTACCTGATATTGCATCTCAGACCTGTGCACTTGAATGGGGATGAAATGCAATACCAAACAAGATCCTTGGACAATAGTGGCACTGTTTCTGACAGAAAGCAGACCTCAGTCAGCTCCTTTATCTCTAATTAAAAAGCAGGCAGACAACAAGCTGGAAATATTTTACCAATTTCCTACAGAGAAATTGGTTTATTAATAAACGGGAACTATAAAGTGAGTTGTACTTAGGAGTTTAATGCAGTTACTGTGCTGTATGTCTCAGTGATAGCAAGGCGTTCAGCAGTGTCAGCAGTATGTTAAATCTGCACTTTAGCAATTCTATAATCATTCTGGTATTGATATTTTTTTTCTCTACAGAACCATGAGTTCATGGACGAACAGATGTTTGAACAGAACTGCCGTGAGAGCTCCATGCAGAACTATCCATCCAGCCGCAGCCCATCGCTGTCTAGTCACCATGGAATTTCAACATCCTGCTGTTCTCGTCGGAACAAGAAGACCACACATCTCCCGAACTCTAATGTTCCGGCTACAAGGCTTCGTAGCATGCAAGAGCTTAGCACTATCCACATCCAGTGTGGAGATCAACCTTCTCTAACTACAAGGTATGTATAATATGGCAAGAGGGGAAGCCAAAGATGCTGGATACAGTGCAAATTGCAGTCTGGTAAAATGCTAGACTCCCAATGAACCCCAATGGAAACAGTGCTGGATCTGGTACTTTTGTTTTGTTCCTAGTGCAGATGTGAACAAAGTCTAAGGCCTTATGTACAGTGATGTTTATGACAAATCTAATGGGCATTAAAAAATTCAGTTAATGTTTTTAATGGCCATTTTGCATCTTTTGTATTTTTCATGGATCCCTCCATACACTGCAATGTATGAGGGATAAGTGAAAATGGGTACCTACTGGATGCCAAATGGCCCTTTAGCAAATAAAGATTATTCTTTGTATAATAAAATGTTATCAAAAAGTATTTATCATGGTGTTCAAGATCTCTGCATGCAATTCACCCAGTGGAAAAAAATGTGTCCCAATCACATGATGGTCACACAGGTCCATGGTTTGTTACAAGGAACATCTCTGATCACTAAACTTGAGACAGCTGAACACATTTATCCCACCCATGTGCCCACCATATGATCAGGAGAGATTTTTATCCACTGGAGTAATGGTTCCTACTGAATGCTGCCAGCAGAAATCAAACAAACAAAAGGAATCGATAGAGAAACTACAGTATATTGGAAAATTGTCTAACTTTCCATCATACAAAGAATAAACTTGATTTGCTGAAATCATATTACCCCTCTAAGAATTCATCAGTGAAATATCACTGAAGGAATGTTCATGAAAGATGAAACAATGGTTTTGTTTATTGGGAATCATAACAAATCTCATTTTACCGCTTGGTTAGTAAATAGAGCTGTTAGCGGAAGCAATTCTAGACACAATAGGGGACCATGTCTCAAAGAGGGAAGAAGGATTAAGAAGTAATGAAGGTGTGTAAAAATAGAAGACTTATGATGATACATCAAGCTAGCAAAACGAAGTAGAGTAGACAGGAAATACTATACAAGATGGAATACAAAGACACTTTATCTAAAGGGATGAGATCAACATCTGCCTTTTAGAAAGGGTGTCTGGAAGTTTTCATCCAGAAGATCAAATAGATGCGTGATATGACTAACACTTGAAATACATCCTAAATGGCTTGAAAAGCGGTATTAGGATGTGGATAAAACCATTTCAGTTTTTACTGTGAAATAGATGGGATTTTACATAGCGCCTCTGATCATTCTACTTTAACCTGTTTAGGACTAAACGCCATAAATGCACATCAAGTGGTCCAAAGCTCTTATACTGCACATGGTAAATTTAAAGGTCCTGCAATATAGGAGGAGCAGGTTGGGTGCCCAGGTGTCACAGACAGCCAAGGAGTTGGGACCTTGTGGAGAAGAAAGAAACAGTTTATACCTGCTTCTATCTTCTGTTTTGCAGTCAATAAGCAGTGCATATGAGCAGAGGCAGCATCATTCTTGCTGTTAATGTTACCACTGGCGGCTGCGGTGGACCTTACAAAGGAAAAATGTAAACTAAAAAATATATAAATCCTGAATGAGCCAGAGGTTTTTTTTATGACCTACTGGGGGACATTTTGTGTAAAAAAAAATAAAAAATATCGAAACATAACTAAAAATAAATAAAATAACAACAAAAGAAACCAAGCGTAAGGAATCACCATAGATGCCATGGGGGTGGTGCAAGTAGGGAATTTGAACTTAATATGCAGCAGTTCATACAGCATATAAAATCACATTCCGACTGTGTTTTTAACTAGTGATAGCTCTAATTCTTTTACAGCTAGTACTTCAATCTTGGCAGCATATGCAAGCTGAGAATCTCTGCTTTCTTGTGATACAGTTATTTGAAGTGACTATTCCCCATGTGTAAATGCTTCAGCTCTATGTACTACATAGAGTACAGGTGTACAGACAGAGTCTCCCTGGCAATGCTTAGTTAGCATTGCTAATGGAAACTTTACAGCCTGTTTTCTATTAAAAGGAAGTTTGATAGGTTAATAAAGTACATTACAAAAATGTTCACAAAATCCTCCCTGACACAAAAGCAAAAAAAAAAAAATAAAAAATGGGAGTTACACTTTAAGTTATCTATATCTGATTGTGAGTTCTGACACCTGGGACCCCCACATATCAGCTATTTGAAAAGAGCACAGCATTTGGGTGAGTACTGCAACCTCTTCATTGAATACCAAGCACAGTGCCATACATTGCATGGGGCTAAGCTGCAGACAGGCCACATGACAAATAAACATGACATCACTATCATATAAAGCCTAAACATAGGTCATCAATATTTAACTCTCAGAACACTCCTTTAAGTGATTACATACTTACAGTTTTAGAGATTTGCATATATAGCAATTCCCTAAGAAAATCATAACAGAATAATTCTCTTTTCTAATCATGGGAGATCTGCTTGTAGAGCTGTAGCAAGTCCAGTTTCTATGCCCTTCTCCTGTGAATCTGTTAGCACTGTAACATAGGTCTGACTTGATATCTAATGCCTGGACTCGGATGTAACAGAGAAAATATACTGTATTTAGGTACCAGCTACACCAGCCCTAGATGATATAAATAACCTATACAGAGCTGCAACCTGTTATTGCTAAAGAAGAGCTAGTAGAAAGCTTGCACCAGCCCCCAGTTCTGGCATTCAGACAGCCACCTGGCCTGAAACAAAAATTAATTAGGAGAAAACTTCAATTTCATGATGAAGATATTGCCAAGAATCAGCCACATAACATCACACTCTGCAATGTGCGGCCACATGAATGAATCATCTGCTCTGATGGGGATGAAAGAAATGGAGGAGAGATTAAAGAAACGTGTGAGCTGAACTATGAGGATGGGCTGGGGAGACATTATTAAATAGGTTGTCTGCCTGTAAAAGCCCATTTTCTAACACCCTATTAAGGCATTCTCCATTAATAGTGCTAAGTTCTGCAGTTAGGACCTTCATCAATCACATGGGCCAGAGAGTTACAAAGAAGTTCCCTCACTCTGGAGGATCCAACATATCAAATGGACACTATGTAATGCTTCGTTTCTCCAGTGGGGGTGCTGCAGTGAACAGGAGCATTTGAGGCTTTAATTGTTTACGGTGTAAACACCGAATACAACAAAAATGTCATAATCACAAAATGTATTACACCAATATAAAATATAATTTATTTTCTGATTCCACAATGAATTATGTGCACAAAAAGCACATTTTGTGTTTACAGAATCAATTTTTCAGTCACAAAGTTTATGTGGCAAAGAATTTTATTTTGTCTCACAGAATTTTATTTTGTAACATAGAATATATTTTTTTTTTACTTTGTGACATAGTGTACTGTGTATTATTGGATTAAAATGCATTATGTCTTACCAAATAAAATATGTATAACAAAATAATAATCTGTGTCACAAATTAGCCTTCTGTGCCACAACATAAAATTCTGTGTGGCAAAATAACATTCATTGTCACAAAATAAAATTCTGTATCACTAGTTAGTTGTTTGATTTCTGTTCACATTGTAAACAATTGCCACCCTAGTTGCTTTTGTTTGTTACAAAATGTAATTTTATTTGCACAAGATTAATTTTTTGATTCTGTCAAAAAAATTAACTCTGTGTGACAAAATGAATTTTGTTACATAAAAACAATTGTGTGAAAAAAAATGAAATTTGTGCGACAAAATGAATTGTCTGACAAAAAAAATTCTGTATGATAAAATGAATTGTCATACAGAATTTCATTTTATACTCATAAATAGGTTTTGGGATATAAAATGAATTCTGTTCACACAAACTAAGCAGCGTCACAAAATTATTGTTGTGCATTCTGTGAAAAACAAATTGATTTTCCACATGTAAAAATTGTTCCTTTGATAACCACAAAATGTATTCTTTGATCAGAAACGTAAATTCTATGGCAACAAAATTAATTCTAAATTCTAAATTCATCTTTTGTGTCACAAAACACATTGTCCAACATTTTCAATTCCTTTGATTTTTTTTAAGGACTCATGTACAGATTTTCTGTGGAAACATACTGAAGTATTTTCTGTCACATTTTTTATGCACAAATCTGAAAAACATAATAAACTTTGTTGCCCTTAACGACCAATCAAAACACAACACTCATTTCATATAGAGCCCTTGGAAAGTGAAAGCTATGGGCAACAAAGTCAGCCCATGGTTACCATGGGAAACAGTTTTTAGACAGTTTAAAAATGTTGCAAGAATTCTGAAGTGCAGGACATGATAAGTTTCCTCACAGAGTCCAATGGAGCCTTTTCTGCAGTGCCCAGAGGCTGTGCGGCTCAGTACTCTAAAATCCATACATGTTCCATGCACAGGCTCTGTCCCAGTGTACAGGAGTGCTTATGCAGTAAGCAATGTAATGGTTGTTTTATGTGAATGTCCATTGACATAACCATGGCAACAATAATCCTATATATATATATATATATATATATATATATATATAATTTCTCTAGTCTATACTCCATCCTGTACTTGTGTGAAGCACAACAGACATGCAGATATAAACCACTCATGACAACCAGAATAAAAATATCTGTTTTTGGCTGCATTCAGAGGAATGAAGGCTATTTCCACCAGTGATCCTGAAGGCTGAGATCACACATTGCGGAAAAGCTCTTTGTTTCAGATTTTGCTGCGCTGTACCAATGTCAAGAGTGGGAAATAAGCAGGTGCATTTTTATATGCAGTATGTTAATTGTAGTTGTGGAATTGCAAGGATATTCCCTATATATTTAATAGGGGAAGAAAGAACACAGAAAATCCAATCAATAAAAAAACGTTGCAAAAAAATGTTTTTGCTGTGTTTTTTAGCTACGTTGTGCTGTGTGGGGCCTTATCCAGAAAAGGTTTTTGGGACTATAGTATTGAATGCATGCCTTTAGGATAGGTCATCAATTTCAGATTAGCTGGGGTTAGACTAATGGCACAGCACTGTCCTGTACATTTTAAAGTGGGTATGCCAGGTATTGCAGCAAGCCCTGTATCACCTTTATTGTTTACCAGGCAGAGCTCCATAAATTTTGTCTTTCAATCAGCTGATATTTGGAAGTGCTGGGAGGTAGACTCTCACCAATCTCATATTAATAAGAGGCTAATATTAAAGTCCTGGAAAACAACTTTAGGCTAAGGCCCCACATAGCGAGCTGCAGCAAAAAAGCGGTGCGGAAAAACCGCGGCGGCAACGCCTTTCACGGAAAGTCCTCAGAGGTTTCCTCTGCAGACTTTCTGCTTCCATTATACCTATAGGGAAACCACCAGCGTTTCCATAGGTATAACTGACATGCTGCTATTTCCAAAACCACCAGAATCCCATCCGCCTTGCAGTGACTATAAAACACCCCATTTTTTTCCGGTTTACGTCACGTGGGGCTCTGGATTTAATGTATACCTATTGGTTTGGTTACTGTATCATTTAGGCTTTAGGGAGAGTCAGTAGGACCCTATAAACAGTAGATACATGTTGGCTGGCTCTGTCGGCATACATCTACAGTGAGCTGATATTTTGCAATATGTGAATAAACATGTATCTTTGAAGTTCTGCTCTCCCCTCATCTGTATAGCAGTCTGCACATAGCCCTGCATAGGCTCTGTTCACATTTGAGGTATATAGTTGAGGTATATGGTCAAAAAATGTATAATGTTAAACGAGAAACACCATTGCCTATGTATCTCAGTACAGAAAAATGATATCCAGATGTAAATGTGCCATAAAGAAGCCTACAAAAATGATACAATATTTTTCTATAGTGATGCATAAAACATATATAGTATAAACCAGTATATCAGAGGAAATGAAACATTCCATAAAAAGTAGATGTCAGGTGAATTTTCAGCCTGAGGCAAGAGGACCCACATAGCATAAACTCTGCGGAAAAACCGTTGCGATTTTGGAAATCGCAGCATGTCAATTATACCTATGGAAACGCCGGCAGTTTCCCTATAGGTATAATTGAAGCAGAAAGTCCACAGAGGAAAACTACAGACTTTTTGTGAAAAGCGCTGCAGTAAAAACCACAATGTGTTGCCACCGCGGATTTTCCCGCAGTACTTTTTTTGCAGTGGGATGCTACCTGGGGCCTTAGCCTTTAAGTAGGCAATATACAGCATGTACTTGTGAAATTCACATTTCTTGGTTAATGAATAAAAATAACAATATAGTAAAAAGCAAACCTACCATAACCTATAAGGGCCTTTGTAGTATGTTAAGCAGTTTTGCCTCCTTTTAAAAAGAAATCAAGTGTAAAACTAAGGAGCTGTGATTCACTGAATGCGTGTTCCATCCTCACCATGACTCCTAGAACCATGACAGCTCTGTCAGCCTTCCTGAAATGTACTGATCATGGCTCTGTAGGAGAGACTTTTCAAGTGCTACGAATACCTTACTAAGGCCCCAAATAGTACAAAGCACCAGGAGACAGTTGTGACAGTATTAACACTTTCAGATTTTTCTCTTACTTTCTGCCATCTGAAATATTTTCTGTCTTGCAGTCGATCCAGCCTGAACTTGAAGTCAGATGATGGCTTAAGATCAAACTGCAAATCTGCACAGATCACAACAGCGATCATTAGCATCCCAACCCCTCCAGCTTTGACACCAGAAGGCGAGAACCGACCTGCAAGCCCGCCTGGACGCACCACAAACATTCACAGTGCGAGCAACGTTGTAAAAGTTTCTGCGTTGTAAGACACTGTAACTAGCGTAGCGAATCAAGGCTGCCGTGTCATGTCCTTTTTTGCTGCAAAATAGTGGAATAGCAGTGAAGAAGTGACAAGCTTCTGCTAAACTTGCCATTTACCACCATGGAAAATTCATGAAGGAGCACTGGCTATATACATATACACCTATACTCATGCATATAGGGTTATGTATATTTTGGATGTGGGCTGCTAGGAAGTTTCATGGCAAGTAAAGGAGTTAACACGTGAAGCAAATTGACAACACTGTGTCTAAACACCTTTTTTTAAGGTTTTCAGTGGATAATATTTATTCATGAAGAAATGACTCAACTTACAAAACATATAAAAATAGGGAATCGGCAAGGAGCAATTTTTGAAGGTTGTCAAAGGGGAACAGGGACAAACAAATGCAATTTTCTTCTTGTAAGGGAATCTGCAAGCAACCAAAATGACACAAAGTTTTGTGTTTCTGATAAAAGGTCGAACTTAGGGGCTAGGGTGGGGTTTGGGGGATCTGGTCAAAGAAAAATCTATTTTCCTGCATTTTCTGTGAGAGTGGACATTGAACTGTTCAGAGAACAGAACAGCTCCTAGCACATTTCAGGACGGGCACATTGTAGATGCGAGCACACACTCACACTCATCCTCCCTTGCTGATGTTCTTAATTCTTAGATAATTTTTGTATTAGCCTTTTAAGTCCAAGCAGTGCAGACTGTGATGTTGTCAGGTATTATGTCTGTGAAAAAAAAACATATTTGTGAATCATAAAAAAAGGAAAAAAAAAGAAAAAAAAAATGAAATCTCTTTGATAGAATTTAGTTTATGCACCACCATTTATTTTCTGCTTTATAGTTTCTTTCAATTCAGAAGCAGAAGAAGCTGCAAGTTCTGTAAGAAAAAAAACAAAAAAAACTTTTTTTTGAAAAACAGTTTTAGAAGTATATGATAGGGGATCTCCCCAGTATCCAATCACAATGAATTCAGGCACCCAGGAGTAGACGTGTTGCTGAGTTTTCTTAATATGGAGTAACCTGGATCTTTAGAGTTCAGTGTAAATACTGTAACCATTCCTTGGTGTTTCGCATAGATCTATTGTGGCTCCGCACCTCAGGTGTTACTCAGATAACAGACTGATCGTGCAGCAGTGTGCTGTTATAGGAGACTATTTTTATATACATATATATATATAGATATATATCTTAGTAAAGCTTAGGGCCAGGTACACTAGTGTATTCTTTCTTCCATGCAGATGTTCTCCTGCCGGTGCAGGCATCAGTTTCATTTTACTCGTATAAAATCAAACCTTCGTGTAAAGACAGGGTTTCTAGCTGTTATTAGACAAAGGTGCTCATGTACTGCGATGTCTCGCCAGATAGGTGGCGCAGTGGGAAGGAGCACCTAGCAAATTAGTCATGTTGCACTCTAATTCTATGGCATAGTTCTAATAGGCAAGGATCTTGGTATCATTTTCATTTCTGGGGCAAAAAAAGGGTAAGAAAATCCATTAGCGCAAGAAGGGTTAAAAAAAAGACCCCCCCACTATGTATGTGTACATGTTTCCAGCATGTATAAGAAACCACACTCAAGCTGTATAAGTAGCATTGCATTATTTCTTCTGAATGGAAGCCACAAGAACTATATTGTCAAACAAAAGCTCAGGTCAGTAGTTTTGACAGTGGAGATGTCAGTCATATACGTGTTTGTTAAGAAGTCGTGTAGATGATTGATGGGAATGAATATAGGTGTTAGAGTGGTATAACCTGCAGTAGCGGTAGCTCTGTAGTCTACGCATTATATTTACAAGAACAAATTCATGTTGAAAATCCAGATAGAAGACCCAAATCAAAGAAATGAGTTTCCTTATATTTCTGAAGATAAAATCTATGGATAACAGTCTTTTTCTAGGCTTATGATAGGACAGGTTTAGTGTCTCATTCAAAGGTGGAAGGAATCAGGTTTCAATTCATTTTATGTTACTCTCTATCATTTACCAGTCAAGATGAACCTGTCGGCTGACTTCTGCTGTCCTATCTGACAGTAGCAAATAGTAGGAGCGTCACATTTTTGGAGCAGGATTTCTTAGTGAAAGGCAAAGTGAATCCTAACAGGACTCCTAGAAGTGATGGAGAGAGTCCTACTTACCTATCCCACAAAGGATTATTGACAACCTACCGTGTATAGTATAGAGAAGGCTGTCAATCACTGTATGTGGGCAGGGTTTGCAGGACTCTCACTGTCTCTCCTAGGAGTCCTGTCAGGATATTTACTCTGCTTTTTACTGAGGAATCCTGCTCAAAATTAAATAAACCTATATATCACAGACCTCCCTTCTCTCTCGCTATCATATCCTGCTCTCAGATAGTGCAGAACAGATCACCTGACAGGTTCACTTTAAAGCCTTTTCCAAACTGTCTAGAAGGACCATCTTAGCACCCAATCACAGCAGAATTTTTATTTTCTATTCTGATCTTAGAAACTAAAAGCAACAATGACAGTTTTACTTTTGGACAGTTTCATAAATTTGCCCCAGTTAATATATCCAGTTTCTTGTATATTATGGTTTCATCCTGGATCAGACATCTATTGTCCCCACAATTTACTTTAGCTTATATATTGATCTCAGTAGAACAGATTTGTGCCAGAATTGACCTACACACATTGGTGGGTTTTGAGCAATGTCACTCAACTAAATTTCTTGAAGTGACAGTGGGGCAGAGAGCAGAAGAAAAATCTGCAAAATCAACAGAATAAACAAAAACACAGAAAATATTGGAATGTATTTAAAGTGAGCAACAACAACATTTTTACAATAAATCTATAACGCACCATTTAAGTACCTCCTTTTTAATCTTTCTGCCATGGTTCTTTGTATTCCCAGTCTCCCATTTACTTCTGTGACCATCAGCTTCTCAGACTACTCTACGCCCTGCTTTTGTGGTCTGAGATGGACCAGCCAAGAACAAAGGAGTGTCTCAGACTACCAATAGTCTGAGAAGCTGGTGGTAGTTTTACTCAAATAAAGAGGTGACTGGGAAAGAGGTGACTAGGAATCTGGGTATCTTCACCAAAAAGATTCAAAAGGATGACACCAGGTATTTTAACTATACATTATATATTTATTGTAAACCAGAGGCTTGCATCAAAGTCGTATTGTGCCAAAGACATTTGTAACATATCCATATGATAAGCTAAAAATATCTTTGTTCAGAATAACCCTTTGAAGTCACACTGTCACAAATACAGAGGTGTTGTAACTATAGGGGTTTAGAGGTTGCAATAGCACCAACACCTTGTAGATTGTTGTTGCCCTATAAGAGAATACTAGCAGTATACAAATGATATATAGGAGGCGCTGTCACAGATTTTGTGTAGGGTGCCCACAGATTTAAGTTCTTTCTCATGAAATATGCAAAACAGCACAATCGCCTCTGCTGTTTAAGAAGGATCGCCTTACTGTATATGCTCAGCATTTGCTTTACAGAGAGGCTGTTGATAGATGGCTAGTATGTCTCCTATAATGGGTAATACAGTATAACACATTTAACTATAGTGTTTCCTTACCTGTGGAACTACCAAAACAGTGTAGCTCAGACTGGCCACGCTGTTTATGGAAACCACATAGGACAGCACTGCTCTCGTTTCTATAAGTCCTGCCTTTCTGATCAGGATTTATGAGCAGTTGTGACTTATCCATGTCTGCAAATTGCTCCTGAGATGGCTCATATGACTCTAAGAAATTATATAGGATAGTGCTATTTCAGTTAATAATATGGTTATAGTTGGGGACCCTGTTGCATATATAGCAGTGGAGTGCATGTATACAGTGCCTTGCAAAAGTATTCGGCCCCCTTGAACTTTTCAAACTTTTGCCACATTTCAGGCTTCAAACATAAAGATATAAAAATTTTAATTTTTTGGTTTAGAATCAACAACAAGTGGGACACAATCGTGAAGTGGAACGAAATTTATTGGTTATTTTAAACTTTTGTAAAAAAATTAAAAACTGAAAAGTGGGGTGTGCCAAATTATTCGGCCCCCTTAAGTTAATACTTTGTAGCGCCACCTTTTGCTGCGATTACAGCTGCAAGTCGCTTGGGGTATGTCTCTATCAGTTTTGCACATTGAGAGACTGAAATTCTTGCCCATTCTTCCTTGGAAAACAGCTGGAGCTCAGTGAGGTTGGATGGAGAGCGCTTGTGAACAGCATTTTTCAGCTCTTTCCACAGATTCTCGATTGGATTCAGGTCTGGACTTTGACTTGGTCATTCTAACACCTGGATACGTTTATTTGTGAACCATTCCATTGTAGATTTTGCTTTATGTTTGGAATGATTGTCTTGTTGGAAGATAAATCTCCGTCCCAGTCTCAGGTCTTTTGTAGACTCCAACAGGTTTTCTTCCAGAATGGTCCTGTATTTGGCTCCATCCATCTTCCCATCAATTTTAACCATCTTCCCTGTCCCTGCTGAAGAAAAGCAGGCCCAAACCATGATGCTGCCACCACCATGTGTGACAGTGGGGATGGTGTGTTCAAGGTGATGAGCTGTGTTTCTTTTACGCCAAACATATCGTTGTACATTGTGGCCAAAAAGTTCAATTTTGGTTTCATCTGACCAGAGCACCTTCTTCCATATGTTTGGTGTGTCTCTCAGGTTGCTTGTGACAAACTTTAAACGAGACTTTTTATGGATATCTTTGAGAAATGGCTTTCTTCTTGCCACTCTTCCATAAAGGCCAGATTTGTGCAGTGTATGACTGATTGTTGTCCTATGGACAGACTCTCCCACCTCAGCTGTAGATCTCTGCAGTTCATCCAGAGTGATCATGGGCCTCTTGGCTGCATCTCTGATCAGTCTTCTCCTTGTTTGAGATGAAAGTTTAGAGGGACGGCCGGGTCTTGGTAGATTTGCAGTGGTCTGATACTCCTTCCATTTCAATATGATCTCTTGCACAGTGCTCCTTGGGATGTTTAAAGTTTGGGAAATCTTTTTGTATCAAAATCCGGCTTTAAACTTCTCCACAACAGTATCACGGACCTGACTGGTGTGTTCCTTGGTCTTCATGATGCTCTCTGCGCTTTAAACAAAACCCTGAGACTATCACAGAGCAGGTGCATTTATACGGAGACTTGATTACACACAGGTGGATTATATTTATTATCATCAGTCATTTAGGACAACATTGGATCATTCAGAGATCCTCATTGAACTTCTGGAGTGAGTTTGCTGCACTGAAAGTAAAAGGGGCCAAATAATATTGCACGCCCCACTTTTCAGTTTTTTATTTTTTACAAAAGTTTAAAATAACCAATAAATTTTGTTCCACTTCACAATTGTGTCCCACTTGTTGTTGACTCGTCACCAAAAAATTAAAAGTTTATATCCTTATGTTTGAAGCCTGAAATGTGGCAAAAGGTTGAAAAGTTCAAGGGGGCTGAATACTTTCGCAAGGCACTGTAGTGTACAACTGACATATGCACTGGCAAACATTCAGTGTACATATCAAACATACAGTATTTAAAGCACTCCTTATAGCTGATGGATGCTAACAGATTTTTTTTTGCTATATAGAAGGAATCTATGATACTGTAAATTCAGGTCATTAGATAACAGAATCTGCAGGTGTAATATGGTGTGGAAAATCTAGATGCATTAGAGCTGTGTGCAGGAGGCCAAAGAGTGATAATCCTCAGTCAATCAATATATGCTGTTATATGGTAGATAAGAGTTTGTGACACACAACAGACCTCCATAAACAGCTGTGATCAGTCTACCAAAGGCTCTTCGCTTTAATATTGGAAAATATAACATTTATGAAACTTCTTCCACTGCTAAAACAAGGATGCTGAGAAGAAGTTTATATTAGGAAGTTGCAGTCAATAATGTGACTAAATCTTAAAGAAGTTGTCCAAGACCCTATGTGTTTTGGATACTGATGATATATCCACAAGATATGTTATCTGTTTCTGATTGGTGGGGATCTGACACCTTGACCTTGCACTGATTAGCTGATCCGGCCTCCAGGAAACTGTATACATTGTATAAAGTTGGAACCAGCTCTGCTTCTGTTCAATTAAATATGGAGCAGAGTTGCTGTTCCTTGGTACCATTGCTACACTGTAGCTGTATACAGCTTCTGGCAAATGGATCAGCTGGGTGCGGGGTCTGGGTGTTGAACACCCACCAAACAGAGACTGATTGATAGGTCATCAGTATCCAAAACACAAGGGCAGAATTATTAAGACTGGTGCATCGCATATCGGTCTTAATAAAGGGCCCAACTGATACGGTGAATGGGAGATTTATGAAGAGACTGCAGATTCTTCATAAATCAGTGGTCGTTCCCAGACCAGAATGGAAATCTAGGTCATTTCCAACATAACTTACATCAGAAAACTGTTGAGAGTTAAAATGAATCTGTTGGGCCAAGGCATCCCTTACCTGGCCCACCCCACTCTGCCACATATTGTGATGAGCGAGGCATAGAACAAGGCTTGTGGTACACGTTTGGTACAAGAAAGGGCCTTATGCCAAATGTGCATCACACTATTATCCCTCTACACCAGAAAATTTGAGAGATTGATAAATTCCCCCCATAGAATCTTGGACAACTTCAATTAACAAGGTTTTTTCCAGCACTCTTGCTTTAGCAGTGGGAGAAGGAACTGTTGACCTATCCTGTGGGGTCTTGGACCAACCCAACATATATTCCCAATGCCATGAATATTCTGAATTAAAATATATTAACGTTAGGATACTAGTTAGTATAGCATTTACAATCACAAATCATTATTTTCCTATTATATCCGTTGACTTGAGATCCATAGGTAGTGAAGCCATGATACACTCCACTTAAAAGACCAGGAGATGAAATCAGATCTATCACTTCATTACTCTGTCTTTTTGGCATTATATCTGACCTGTCGGCTCCCTGCCACATAATTCTTTTACCATCCTCAGCATGGCCTCAGTATGGCTTTCTAGTGAATTGTTACTGTCTCTCTTATGTTAAGATTGTAACTCACATACATCAGGGCATCGTGTGACAATCAAATTGCCACTACTTGAGCTTGATATGTCAAGCTGAGGTGTGAAATGAAGAGCATTGATCTACCCATTGCTGCCTTTCAGGAAGAGCATTGCCAGGAAGGGTAATGGAATCTCTGCAGCATGCTTGTTTGTTCCTATGTGTGAGTTATGAGATACAATTTGCACAAGAAGCATTCCTTTCTCTTGATGTGTAACTTCTCCAGCAGCGAAAAGACACTGAGCGCCAAAGACATTGGACTGGACTTTCCTAACAAGCAAAAACATAAAAAAAAAAATCACAACTACATGTCCCACAATGCAACGCAACAGACCAACGCATGGGACATAAAGAAAAAAAAAAACATTGTGAGATATATGTGCAGTTTATTAACATGTTCACTGCCAGTCTCCTTAGTCTCTCGGAGGTTATACCATATCTCACAGAATGAAGAGCAGTCATTCCCAACAAATATTTTGTGGATACATATGTGTAGGTTTGGCCTAAAATAGGCCCTAGAAAAGTGACCTAGCTGTGTAAGAGATAGAGTTGTTTTCAATGTTTCAATGTAATTGTTCTATTCTATGTCTTTTCCAAGGTTTTCATTTCCTGACAGGAGCATCTGTGTGTTTTTTAACATATGGCAGAGCCCATCCTCTTTGTTGTCTTTGATTGCAAAAATCTGTTCTCTCGATTGCTTCACTTTTTAGCATTACCGGTGAGCAAAGCAATTTCCAGGCAATCAATATGTACCAATACAAGAAGTACTGTAAAATAATTAAGAAGAAAACTATGTGTTGGATCTTTTCGTGAGGAAGGAAGCAAAAGGATGTGAAAAACAAACAAAAAAAAATAATCACATTTCTTTCTTGCAGCTTAAATCCTGTTGTCTTCTTTTGAGATGTAGTGCATATGTTAAATTGTATATAATTTGCAGTAATTTGTCTTGTGCCACTGCTGTAACTAATGTATCCAATCCGGATTAAACTCATTATGTGCCACACACGGACAGTAAATGTTCTGCGTGTTCATTCATGAAATCACAGGTAAGCCTCATCCACACTAGTAAGTTTTTTTAACCGATGTTTCACACTGTCTTCTGGTTGTAACACCTGAACCCAAGACACATGGCACTAATAAACCAGACTTAGGCTGGATTCACACCAGCGTTCGGACTTTTCTCTTTGCATTTTTTTGGGCAGAAACCCGGCAGACCCCATTATAGTCTATGAGGTCTGCAGGTAGCTGCTTTTTAATTGGATTAGGTTTCCATTCCTTGTGTCCCCAAGCAGACCCGAAAAGCAGAAAGCCAAACGCTAGTGTGAACCTAGCGTAAGGCTGAGGCACCACGTTGCCAAAACACAGCTTTATTTGTTGCAGATTTTTCTGCATTTTTCTTTTTTCAGCCAAGTGTGGCTACAAAAGGAATTGAAAAAAAAATATAGAAAGTACTTCTACTTCTACCCTCTGCTCAAGCAGCATGTCAGTTATACCTGTGGAAATGCTGGCGTTTTCCATATAGGTATAATAGGAGCAGAAAGGAAAAGAGGAGCACTGCTGCATTTTTTTCCTACGTTTAGGCTAAGGCCCCACGTTGCAGAAAAGCAGCTTTTTTTGTTGCAGATTATGCTGCATTTTTTTGAGCCAAAGACAGGAATGAGCAGAAGGGAAAAGTATAAAAACTTCCTTTATATTTCCCATTTCTTTTGTAGCCATTCTTAGGTATGGCTCAAAAAACTGCTGGAAAACCTGCAAAAAAAACCCCCCAAAAAACTGCTTTTCTGCTATGTGGGGCCACGAGGCGTACTGCAGCAAAAAAGCGGTGTGGGAAAATCCGCAGTGGAAACACATCGAGGTTCTTCCCGCAGCGCTTTAGACAGAACGTTCGCAGAGGTTTCCTCTGTGGACTTTCTGTCTCAATTATACCTATGGGGAAACCGCCAGCGTTTCCATAGGTATAATTGACATGCTGCGATTTCCAAAACTTCGCCAGTTTTGGAAATCGCCACGTGTCCGCAGCACGGTTTTTACCACAAAGTGGACATGGGATTCACTAGAATCCCATCCACTTTGCTCGGACTGTAAAACGCCACGTTTTTTTTCCGTGGCGTTTCCGCTGCGGCCAAATCGCAGCATTTACACCACATGGGGCCCTGGCCTAAAGGAGATTTTCAGGACTTAAATATTGCTGACCTATTCTTATGATAGGTCATCAAGACAGATTGTGGAGCTCTGACACCTGGCACCCTACTGATCCATTGTGTGAAGGAGCAGGTGAGCACTATGATCTCTTTACTGTGTACCAGGCCAAGGTATATTGTGTAGCGACTTTGCCTGGTATTCACTAGAAGGGGACTAACATGCAGAATATCCATGTTTTTGAGAAACGTGGCTTCACAGGCCCACAGTCAAAAACAAGGGCAGCTGTTTGGCAGGGAGTGCTGGGATTTAGACCAAACAATCTCATATCAATATCCTATCCTAATGATAGGTCATCAATATTTAAGTTTTGGAAATCCCTTGAAAGGGAACCAGTCCCATTGTACATGCAGTCCTATCTGTGTATAGCCTGGTATAGATTCAATACATAGATTCTGCAAAACTTGTATTTTATTCATTTCAATCCCTGCTTTTTTTCTATGCTTAGGAGTCTTGGGGCTGTCTTGCTCAGTATCTCCGTATGCTCACTCACAGGAATGGCAATCAATCAAGGCTGTCAGTGAACAGAATCACACACTAGACTCTTACAGAGGACTTTTCATGTGCCATGTTACATATCGCTGAAAAGCTGACAGTATACGGAATTGAGTGCACTGTCAGCTTTGCAGCAATATGTAACATGGCACATGTTAGAAGACATGAAAGATCCTCTTTAAGCACATAGAAACAATTGAGATTCAGCCACCAAGATGTACTACAGTGCAGTACTACTGTGTATTACAGCATAACAGACTGTTGCCAACATACATGACAATTGTAAACACTTTAAATCCCAAGTAATTTTTTTCTACTTAAGTACAAAGATTTCAAGCAATTTTTTTTCACTAGGGTTTCATATAAAACATTTGCCTTCAACTTTGATCTGGTCATACATGGAAATCATTCAGAACAGAGAGAGGCTGGAGACCGAGCTGTCAGCGGCACTCTGCAGCTTGCTATGTAGTCTGAAACACAGAACCTGCAGAAGCCAAGTGGTGCAAAAACTATTCTCAGATAAAAATACATATACTTAAGAAAAAATGCTTTTCACAAGGTAACCATAGCCTTTAAAAGCAGAGTACTTCAGTCAATAGAACAGGCATTAATGCACAGACATGGAAAGAAGGTTTATTGATGGCATGTTCCGTAACAATATATATATATTTATATAAACAAGAAAGAATTTTAAGTTTGACCAAGAGCATAAATAACCATTACATGTTATGTTCCAGTCAAAATGTACAGTACATGGTAGTCTTCACTCTTCAGTGGAGAGCAATGATTGTATACAGATTTTAGCTAGCAGTGTGTACTCTGTCTTTTGCTGTCAAATTGAATATTTGATTAAATATGACCGTGCAATGTCCTGGAAGAACACACAGACACAGCTATGAAAGCAATTGGGAATATAACCAGTGTTTGGTGCTCAACCAACATCCCAGAGTAACATAGTAGAGAATAAGAAAACACAGAATTTAAAGAGTATAGTAGATGAAGAGCACCAATGAGGAGCACACCAGGAATTGATCAGAATGTTTTTCAACATTTTTTTTTCCCCTCATCTTTCAAGGGTGTGTATACCTTTGCAATAACTGCTTTCCTGCGCCAATATATTTGAAAACAGTCTTGATTAGAAATAAAATCTGTGCGTCTCCATGGTTTCAGACTACAAACAAACCTTGTGTAGTCTGAACCTGCAGTTGTGCCAGCATTGCATCCGAAGAATTTTTTTTTTTTTTTTAAATATGGAACGCTTCACAAATTTGCGTGTCATCCTTGCGCAGGGACCATGCTAATCTTCTCTGTATCATTCCAATTTTAGTATATGTGCTGCCGAAGCAAGCACTGAACATTTTGTTTATCTATCAAATCTGTGCTAAGATGAAAAATATAGTTGGAATAAGTATGGCTGCAAGCTCAGACTGCAACTATGGATAAGGAATATACAAATAAGACTTTATTGGTGAAAATGCCCATGTGCTAGTCTCTCCCTAATGAGACACATTACCTCCTTCTGTAACTATGGAAACATACACTTTTTTTATTTTTATTTTAAATGAGTTTGATGAATGTAAAACTGGTTGCAATGGTGAACATGAGGTAACAGTTTCTTAGGTTAAACTAGGGATTATAAACCCAAACTTGTATAGAGTGCAACATACGATCTATGTTCCAAGTACTAGGAATCAAAAGGCAGGGTCATTTCTGTTACCTTACAGTCACTAAACTTAAAGCTTTTTATCCAAGGTTGCTGTGCTGTTAAAGGCAATGTCTGTTTTTGAAAAGGGAAAGTATGTAGACTGCTACATTCTCTGTTCTTTTTCTGTATCTGCACTCAGTAGAACATGCTTACAGACTGTTTAGTACAAAGCGCCAGGACCTTTAGATGAGTACAGAACCTCTTCCCTAGGAAATCAAAATTGCTGATAACTTGAGAAGATCAGAAATTTTTAACAACTAGCTGAAATTTTATTTAATACTTGTCCCAAAAAATAACAATGATGGAAAAGAAATTGTGTACCAATCCTGATCCAGGAAAAATATGAATAACTAGTCAACTGAGCGTTAGCATTCTCCTGTGTAGGGAGGCACCTTACTGACATGGGTAACTCCCATGGTCAAATCCTAAATATCTGGGAATATCCAAATTTACATGCATATTTTGCCACTTTTTTTGTGCCTATTTCATCTCATGAATTGCAAAGGATTAAATCTGCTTTAGAATTGCAAAATAAATTAATATGGTGCAGAAAAAAAAAATCCATGTAAAATCCTATGCATTTGGATGAAATATTGCTAGAGAAATGCATCCCCTAATCAGTGGATAGGACGTAAGTATCTACAGGGAAAAAAAATGTAGCTAATAAAACAGACACTGAGGTAAAGCTGCTCGCTCAGCTTTAATTCCTATAATCTTTGTTAGGTGTAGTGCTCCTTTAGGGTTTCAAAAAGGCACTCTTTACAGGACTGGCAGTTCTGCATTAGCACATAAAATATATTTTTTTATCTAAAGAATAGTAAGGTTAGTATAAGATTCTGTTATAAACCATGCACAGGTCATTCAGCTTTATGAAATAAACCAGTAGCAACATCACAAGTTCTTGCTTCGGCAGAGCAAAGAAATAAAACGTCATAGGATGATAAACTTAATATAGAAAGTATTACAAGGCATCAAGGCTTTAGCATTTCGTGGAGGTAAACGGAGTGCATGTGGTATGCAGACATCCAGTTAGAGCACTTGTAAACGTTTCTGTAATAAGAGCTTGAGACAGCAGAGTGGTAGTTCTGCCATGCTTGGTAATAGGATCTCCAGTAGTCAGCATAGCTCATGGTGCCATAAGGAAAAGCACTGGCATTCATATAGTCCAGCTGGTACATGTCACCCTGAGTTTCCTGACATAGTTCTCTTCTGGACAATTGGGAGACTTTTTTACCCCTTTTCCTAAGCTTTTTGGAACTGTTAGCTATTACATCTTTACCAACATAGCAGTTTGCTTTGACCAGGCTCGCCTGCTGCACATCTTCTGAAGATGCTGGGACGTCATCCACATTTATTTGGCAAGCACCAGGCCCATCTGTCCTTTCAGCGGAGAGATCTGGATAAGAGCTTGACTGTGCCACGTTCTTCGGTTTCTCCTGCGATTGTCTGGATTCTTCACTACTGTCTTCACTCTCTGATAAGGAGCTAGATGAACTATAACTTATGTCACTTGAATTCATACTTAAGTTACATTGTTCTGGAGAGTCTATGGCATCAGATGGCATATCTATCGAGCTATTCTCTTTGTCCAAGCTTTCAGAAGCAAGTCTCTCGGCGTGAGTTCCTGTGTCTGTGTAAACACGGATGACTTCCACGTGTTTTTCTAAGCCTTCCTTAATAAACTGTTCGTAATCTTCGACAAGCTCAGCAAAAGAGGCTGTGCAAACTACGGGACGTTTGAAAGAAGATAAGCTTGGGATTTTAGGAAGGGAATTATCCAGTCCTTGCTGGATTTTGCTCTCATTCCCCAAGCCTTCTATTATCTTTTTAGTTTTACTGGTATCAGTTGGTTTTTTAGGCAAGTTGGAAGTCTCTACGTGCATCCATTCCTTTGGATTTTCCTTTTCTATAGACTTCTTTTTGGCAACTTTCTTTTGCTTAGGTTGAGTAGTTTTAGTACTTTTCCTGCTTGCGCCCAAGTCTGGTAGACTATTTATGTCCACATTTTGCATCTTGATAGATTCATCTGTTTTGACTTCAGATATTACAGCTTGATGCGTGTTCTTCATGGACGTTACCTCAACATTCCAGTCACAAGCTTCTTCCATTAGCCCATCTGGAATTGGCTCTGTACAGTTTAATTAAAAAATGGAAACATATGAAATAAAATCATTATCTCTGAACAGCTAAGTTGAAAGAATAGTTTGGATGTGTGGATATCAATAAAACATATATTACTTAGGTATAAGCAGACATAATCATTTCCATGCCATATGCTCACATTCACAGTGAATGGGATAGAGGCAACAAACTGAGAATACGTTTCTAATGTACCCAGTCATTTCTTTGGCAGAGAGCAGTGATTTATGGCACCTAGTTTTTGCCAATGGTTTGGATTGCAGAGGCTAGAGCAAAAATTACAGCTGTGCCAGAATCAATGGAGCAGCGGCTATCAAATGGTGTAAAGAGCAGGTCTTGTTGAAGGTGGTGAAAGGTCCTCAATTTTTTTGTGGGGCAGAATGGTAAAAAAGGGCAACTCTGTGATTTTGATCTTTTTACTGCTCTGGTGTTCGCCATGTGAGATAAATATTTTTATAGTTTAGTCATTTTCAGAAATGGGGATGGCCTAATTCGCTTTTTTTTTTTTTTGTTTATTTTTGTAACCTAGTGAAAGAAGGAGGTAAAAAAAAAAAAAAAAAAAAAAAAAGTTTTCAGAAACGAACTATTTTTGTTTAGCCACCTGACAAGGGACATGAACCTGTGATCATTAGATTGATGCATTATAATCTACAATACAACCGTATTGCAATCTATGGGAAAACTACTACTTAACTACTGTGGCCTGATTTCACCAGGGAAAGCTACAGCCAGCCAGGCATTTCCTCCTGAAGTAGCAGTTACAGGGAAAATGTGGTATTACATGGTGGCTGATCAGATGAACAGCCGTCCCTCTACTACAAGGACAGTTTAAGTCCACAGAACAAGAGCCACCTGTACACACTGACTTTCTGTCCTGTCTCACAGAAAGGGTCCCCAAGCAAGGCATGATGACAAGCGTTGACTTCATGAGTCAACCTCTTTAAGGTTTAGTTTTCAAGCAGTTTTCAACAGTTTTGAAGTTTGCACATCATGACACAATGTGCATGATCACACTCCACTGACCCACAATCACATTTACCAGGCAGAGGAAGTAGTCGAAGGTTGCACTTCTGTGCTATTGACATCATCAAATTCTCCTCTTCTCCCCGACAGCAGAAAGAGACAGAAAGTCCATAGGTACCTTTGAAAGTACAGATGTGCCATTAGATAAGTGTACACAATTTGTTATTAGATGCATTTGCAAGTACATCTATTAAGCAAATGAGAGTGGAACTCCCACCTCATACATCAATATCCATTATATGGCTAAAAGCACTCGGTCTCCAGAGTTTATCTGACTGCCATATGGGCAGTGGATAGACATGTGTAACGTATGTCATGCCTGGGTCATTCACAAACCTACATTAGATTACTGGTATCCAGGACTATTGTACTATGGCACTTACTTAGGTACATTACAAACCCTTGCCTCCATTTGGTAAAAAAAAAACCATACTCACCTGTCCCTGGTTCTTCGGTGTCTCCCACCATGGTCTGGTCCTGCTGCTCCAGGATCTTGTTTTGGCAGAAGTCCCCGCAAAACATGACCGCTGACGCTAATCTGCAGTGTAAGGGAAGGACACAGTACATCACAGGTAGTGACCTCCCGTGTCCTTTCCTTAGGCCGCTGATTGGCCTCAACGGTCACATGCAGAAGGTACTTCCTCTGGAAGACAACCCCGGGAGCAGCGGTGACAGGTGAGTATGGATTGTTGTTTTTCTTTTTTTCACCTTCTCCGGCCCCCATTGCAAAAAACACTTATCCTGGACAACCCCTTTAAGTAAGCAGGTTTATCTTCTAGGACTCTAATCAGCTCCAAGAAAAGGTTTAGAAGTCTAGGAAACAGAATGTGTCTCCTATAAATCACAGGCCTGCAGCAGGGTGTCTCCTAAGAAGAGATCCAGGCTAACAGCTCAGAAAGAATTGTTGGATTCATGTAAATGATGAGTGCTTTATAGATTTTCTAGCATGGTGTATTCATCAGTGAATTTCCCCAACCCCCCAAAAATAGATGGCTTAAAGGGGTTTTCCAGGGACAAACAAACAGTTTACCAGTTCAATGGACCAGCTTCATTACAAATATATTAGCAAACCCCCAGAGCCCTGTCTACTAACTTTGCAGAGCACAACTGGGGAGGCCAAGTCTCTTTCTGCCTCCCTAGCTGACATGCCAACTCTTGGTCACATGACAGACTCCACTCTACTCTATGAACCTGCACTTCCAGAGCTGAGTTGGTTACATCAAATAGAGCAGCAGCAGGGGAGTAGCGCACACAGACTTCCAGCACTCCACTGCGCTTTGCAAAGGTAAATATCGGGGCTCCAGGAGACCTACCTATATATTAATATTAAAGCTTATCCAGTGCTAGGAACGCACTGGCAAGATTTATTTCTCAGTACATACCCCTTTAAAAGCTCAGCAGCAATTGCAAAAAAAAATAAAAGTTCCATATGGAAAGTTGTAGAGCAGGATGAAATTGGTACAGTCCACATTCTGTGCCATTAAAAAAAAAAAAAGGTTAAAGGTTGTGTAAGTTTGGCAGTAGTTCTGGGCTGCTATGTGTTTGCTTCTCAAGCTTTAAGTACCTGATAGCTGAACGTCTCACAAACTGTCAGCTAAAAGTACAGTACACTAACCATTTTATAAGCTGTCAAAAAGATACAATGATAAAAACACAGATCACATAACAACACAATTCAGTAATAAGATTTTTTAGAGACACTAAATATATTGCATGACTCGGCCAAGGCAATGCAAAAACTCTTAAAAAAACAACTTAAAGAGGTAGTAAATGAGGAGGTGGGGGTGGGAATATTCATCCATTACCAAAACGTCCAGCTCTTCCAATTCGGTGCATGTACGTCTCCCAGTCATGCGGCACATCCAGATTTACAACTAAATTTACTTTCTCAGCATCAATACCACGTGATGTCTAACATAAAAAAAACACAAAACATGAAAAAACGTACAAAAACATAAGCATTCCATAATTATTTTTATTACGGTTATAGTACAAGGCAAGCTGTAAAATAATTTTACATATAAAAAACAATGGCTACACCGAGTCCACTTTCATGCCACCAACACTTGTAACACATCTACACCCCAGTAAAACAAGATCACTTAGCAGTTGGTAGGTACCAGGAGCAGTGCTGACAAGATTATAAAGTAAATTGTGATTAATCGAGCATTTTACCACAATTACAATTAATGGCGATTATTTAGACCATGCCCCTTAAAACACACCCCTTTTGGGCGTACCTCGCAAGATTTGTCTTGCGGATTTCACCTGGCAGTTTTGTTCGGAAGTCCAAACCTGAAATGCTATTATACTCTGGGGTCTCTTCATACCCCAGAGTATAATTAGGGGGAGGCCCAGGGGAGGTTAGCAAATACCTTCCCTGGGTCTGGTGCTGTTCCTGGTCTTCTTCAGGTCTGCTAAAGATGTCATGGACTGCTAAGGTGTGTAATTGGGTCTCGGCAGTCCCTGATGTTATTCAGGAGCCCGAAAGTAGGCGAAGATCAGCTCCAGATCCCGGGAAGGTGAGTAAGACTTTATGACTGATCACCTCCCATAAGCCTTCAATTATTATACTCTGGGGACGGAAGATGTATTCGGTCTGAACGAAACTGCAGGCAAAGGCTCACAAATAATGTAATAACCAAATTGAAATAACCAACATGCACAAAATCACATCGGTTATCCAAACTGACATTTGCTTTTGGTTATTTTTCGACTAATTACCCAGCTCTATTATGAAGTCTACAGGGCTTATAATAGCTTGTGCACCATGAAAAAAGTCGCAACTGTTTTTTGCAAATCTATGCCAGGAAGGAGCTTGTATAGATTTCTCTTTAAAGGGAGTCTATCATTAAAAAAAAAAAACCCAAAAAAACCCCACTTAAGCTAATGGCAATGGCACGTTGAAATGGCCTTTAAAAAGGCCATTCTTCTCCTACCTTTCATTGTTGTCTTCTCCCAGCCGTTTCTGTAAAAATCCATTTCTTCAATTATGGAAATGATCCACACGGAGCACCCGTGGTGTTCCTCCGTGGCAGCGCACACCCACCCGTGTCATCGCTGGTCACCGCCCATTAGTCTGTTGTGGTGACTCCCTTCTTGGTCTTCTCTATCTTCCACTTCCTCTGACACAGCGCTGGACCGCCGCCATTTTCCGGTGGTCTTTCACAAGAGGCGCAATACGGACCACCGGAAAATGGCGGCCAGTCATGTGCAGTTGCTGCCATCCAGTGCTGCGTCAGAGGAAGTAGAAGAGAAGACCAAGATGGGAGTCACCATAACAGACTAATGGGCAGTTACAGGCGATGACGCGATGGGTGCTCGCTGCCATGGAGGAACGCCCCGGGTGCTCCATGAGAATCATTTCCATTATTGAAGAAACTGATTTTTACAGAAACGGCTGGGAGAAGACAACAATGAAAGGTAGGAGAAGAATGGACTTTTTAGCTTAAAAGTGTTTTTTTTTTTTTTTTTTTTTAATGATAGAATCCCTTTAAGCACACAGACCCCTGAAGATGCACCCAATGTATGATTAGGTGTGCATGTCATCATAACTTAGTTACAAAGTCTGGCGGAGCAGTGATTATCAAGAATGGCATGGAAAATGCCAGTCTTCATAATCAGCCCTATATGTGTATAGGCGCTGGACATAGAAAGCTATAATCACAACCAGAGAATGGATGAGCTAGTCGCCACTATGTCATGCAACTTGTCATTGTTACATATATACTATGGGTCTCGGTTTTTACAACAAACGTAAATAAACTGGTACCCCATGAACACAGAAGATTAATAACTAAGTTACAGAATGTCACATTTGGTTGCTTTAACACCCTAACAGTTACATTAAAATTGCAAAAACCCTCCTGAAAATGTTACTTTTCTTTTTGCAAATGTTGAATTTACAGAAAGAAAAATAGCTGGCACATAACTCCTGTGTCTAATGTGCATTTTAACCATTTAGCTATCTCACATTTTAGCCTTAAACCTTAAACCATTTTATCCCTCTCTGCATTCCCGCTTTCATAACTTTTTACATGTTAGTTCAATGTAGTTTTATGAGGCCTTGTATTTTGTGGGTACATGTGACTTTTTTATTAGTTTTTATTACTTTTTGTTTTTGTACTTTTTTTTCCTGTAAAATGACTTAGGTGCTACAGTATGCTTTCTGATTGATAATGGGGGGTGATATCATGAACAAAAGTCCATAGTGCCCCTCCCTGCAGTTATCTGAAGTGACAGGAACAGGAGAATAAAAAAAAAAAAAAAAAAAAAAAAAAAAAAAAATTCTCTGCACTGATTAAAATGAAAGCTGTGAGTATATGCAGCTTCACTTTAATCAGTGATATCTCAAAATCGAGGTGGGCTACAGACATGACCTTGGTCTTGTTTTAAAGCCACGATCGTGGCTACAGCGACTATCATCTCTGCAGTCTCCGTGATAGTATCCTACTCGGGTGAAACTGTAATTCACTTTGCTCAAAGCCCGGGCAGGATTCCTCCAGAACTGTGGGGCGACTTAAAGGGGTTTTCCGGGCAAAAAATGTTTTTTTTAAAAAAATGTCTGTTATTGCTATTAATGGGTTAATAAATGCACCCAAATACCTTTGGCAGTGTTTTGAGTGATTTCTGGGTGTTTCTGAGAGCTCCCACTTTTATTTACATGCTTCAGCTTTCTGTTATGTAAGTTCCTCACTAACCCTCTCACCTCACTCCCCCCTTGTCTCTCTAGCTATCCCACCCTTCCCTACCTACTGAGCCCCACCCCCCGACCCATATTATATACTTACGCTCACGCTTCTCCATTGCTGCTCTGTTCTCTGCAGCGATGATACACCTCTACTGCACGTGTGGATGCGCAGTGTTGGTGAATTATCGGCAGCAGTGTGCACAGCGCTTGGAGAAGAGCGTTCACAGACAGAATCAGTACAGGAGGAGGAGCCGTCTCGCTAGAAGAAGAAGAAGAATGGGGTGGATTTGGGGGGGGGGGGGGAAGGAAGGGCGTAGTAGTGACAATCAGTTTCCGTAAATGAGGAGACGGATCGTCACCGGATAATTAGAAAATGTGGGTAAATATACATTTTTGATTAATGATCTTATTTAGAAAGTAGGAGGGTGTTTAGATTAGTGTAGGAATTTCCAGTTATCCCGGACAACCCCTTTAAAGGGGATGTCCAGGATAAAATTATATTTCTACTTTAAGATAAACCCCCACACCTTCTAACTTAAAATCTATATTTACCTAGAGCACCAGGGCGGTCATGTGACTGGCCTAGGCACATTTTCAGATTTTCCGGTGACGTAAAGATCACCTATACTAACCCCCACCCATCATACTTACCTGTCTAACTGTCCGGATCTTCTGGGCACGGGACATCACTTTCTAATGCTGACACTCCGGCTCTATTGCCAGAAGGAAGTGATGTCCTGTGCCCAGAAGATTCGGACAGGAAGACAGGCAAGTATTTCTGGGAGCAACCCAGAAAAATTACTCAAAACACTGCTAAAGGTATTTGGTTGCACTTATTAACCTATTAATAGCGCTAACAGACCTTTTTTGAAGAAAGATTTTTTTGCCCGGAAAACCCCTTTAACAGATGTATGAAAAGTAGACAACCCCTTCAAACAAAATTTTTTTTTTTTTTTTTTTTTAAATATTTCAGTTTCCAAAAATTCCAAATGAATACACACTCCAATTCAAAATAGAAAAAAAAAATAATTAAGTATTAGTCTATGGTAAACTAAAGCACTAGAATAGACCATCAATATTAGATTTGTGGAGATTGCGGGGGGGATGAGCATCTGACTCTCTACACCCTCAGTCCCTTACAGATCAGTTGTCTGAAGCAACTGCTGACCGACCCGTGACCCCGGTTCTGTACTTTTAGTAAAAGATAGTTTAGCCAGTTTACCACATTTTTATCCTACTCAAGTGTGCGGGATGAAGCTGTAATGCCAGGGACACCCATTACTAAAAGTGCAGAACTTTGCATGGTAAACAATGAAGGGAATGCAGCATTCAGTGGGTTCTTCAAACAGCTAATCGGCAAGGGTGCTGAAAAGCAATCCTATAAGATAGGCCATCAGTTTTAAAGTTTCAGAAACTCTTTCAAGCTACTGTTCAAGTGACTTACAAGGTCAGTAGAAATTAGGACACGGCAATGATACTGCTTCAGCTTGGCCATAGCATCAAGTCTTTGGTTTTGGTTCATACTGCCTATGGAGGGGCAACAAAAGATTCATAAGCTTTAAAGCAGTAATGTATCATAGTCACTATTATACAGTATACATTGATGAATTATATTTCTTCTAATTCTTCTGATCTTTTTTATATAACAGTACCCATCAATTCTTTAACAAATAAATAGTATAATAGCAAATATATGAAACTATGTAAAATATCTTGAAAAATACTCCCCGCTAAAAACTGATAAATCTATCTTTAAGTGAAGGTAGGTCAGGCTACACAGAAGTCTATAGAGAGGGGAGGGGGAAGAAGAACCCAACTGAGAGAGAAACCAACAAAGATATAGATGGCAATAAGTTTGAGATTTCTACAGCAGTTTTTAGCACTACTGAACATTATAAATATGACTAAAATTCTCCAGGACGTCAGAATTGTCTTTCTGCTTCTAAATTACTCGGCTTCCCCCCCCCCCCCCCCCCACACCTTCTCCATAGTCTTCTAAGAACTGCAGCCTCTCTTCAATGAAGAAGGGTCAGGAAGAAGCAATATGGAAAGCAGGTAAGGAGTCTGAAATTGCTTCTGATAAGATATATTACAAAGCTTCTAATATTCAGAAGCCAGAGCAGAATTTCAACGTACCTGATATACACACAGCTGGAAAACCTTTGGCTGTCAGGACATCAGAGAGGTGTTGAGCCCTACAAAAATAAATTATATATATTTTTGTTATAACTCACGTTGGTACAATGAAAAACTATTAACTAGGAATCTGATGAAGTCACTGTAAATTATTACAATCCTATTGACTTCCCTGTTCCTTCACTATAATAAAAAAACAAACTAGTGTAATAAGCAATAGGGACCAATACAGTTACCTGCTATGTAAGTTAGAAAACACCAAGGCTTGGTTAAAAGGGACTCGACTGAACAGCTCAAGCAAATACTGCACCTTCTCTTCAAAAGTCTTGTGTGGAAGAGGATGCGAGTTCACCACCTTGTAATACTGTTTTAACCCTAGCCAGAACACAAGACGACAAATGTCAAGCCCAATACAATACGGATATCACTTTCTATTGAATTATACGTACCGATGAGGCTGGGGTCAGTTACATTCAATCTGACAAATGTTGGCTCCCTCATGTACTTTGTCAGCGCTTTAGCTAAGGATTCTGGGTATGTGGCAGAAACAGCTAGCATTTGCTTGTTGGCAGGAAGAGATGAGTAAATCCAGCTGACAAATTGGGAAAAAAATAAAAGCAAACAGTACACAGTATTAGAATTCCTAGAAATTAATGATACTAGAATAATAATGATACTGTATAATTTCTACATGCTCCTAGGTAAGTATGAAGGTTAGGGTAAAAAGAACTGACCAAAACCACAATGCTCTTTTAGTAAAGCAAATGAAACACTGCAAGTCCCTTTTACCTTACTAGCTTAAAGGGTTTTTCTAGCTCTAGAATACTAATGAAGTCTCTCAGGATAGGTCATCAATATCTGATTGGTGGAGGTCCAACTCAATGAAGTGAGCAGGACAAAGCTGTAATTCCCTTGCACAGTTGCCACTATGTAGATGGTATACATGTAAGCCAGGGGTGTCCAACTAATTTTCACCGGGGGCCACTTCAGCCTCACGGTGTACCTTGAAGGGCCAAGATTATTTTACACATGTATAAAAGTAACTTCTTAACAGATAAGCGAGCTATTAAGCAGTAGTTACATTTGTACATTACTACTGTTACAATCAGCCCTTTAAGGGCAACCAGGAAGAACATAATGTATTGTTAAAACCTAAGACATTGGCATGTTACATACTATCCTCATCCTTTTCTGAATATATCAAAAATTAAGCACTATACAAATACTGTTTACCCCTGCAAACGGTATTATGCTCTATAGTTGCCTCTGCACACGGTATTATGCCCCATAGCAGCCCCTGCACACGGTATTATGCTCCATAGTGGCCCCTGCAAATGGTATTATGCTCCATAGTGGCCCCTGCACACATTATTATGCTCCATAGTAGCCCCTGCACACGGTATTATGCTCCTTAGTGGCCCCTGCATTGGTATTATGCTCCATAGTGGCCCCTGCACACGGTATTATGCTCTATAGTGGCCCCTGCACACGGTATTATGCTCTATAGTGGCCCCTGCACACGGTATTATGCTCTATAGTGGCCCCTGCACACGGTATTATGTCCCATAGTGACCCCCCACCCATGAACTATTATTATACTCTGGGGTCTTTTCAGACCCCAGAGTATAATGATCCAAGACCCAGGTGGTGACAAACATAAAAACCACTGTTACTTACCTGGGCTCCGGTGCTCTCCCTGCGTTCGGCCTTCTTCAATGTCGCACAGACCGGCGTCGCGACATAATGACGTCGGCCCGGCTCACGTGACGCCTGCGACGTCACCAAAGAAGGCCGAAGCCTGCTGGGAGTATCATCGGATCGCCGGAGAGGTGAGTAACACAGGTTTTTATGTTTATCACCTCCCCTGGGTCTCCGACTATTATACTCCGGGGTCTGAAAAGACCCCGGAGTATAATAATAGTAGTATTTGATGGGGTTCGCCGGCCGCGGCCTCACTTACCATCCCCACTCCTGCACACAGCCGCTTCTGCGTCCCATAGCAGAAGGGGAAGCGGGGGCGGCCACGACCAGCAGCGGGGATCGATAAGTAAATAGGCCATTACGTGCTGGGGATACTCCAGCAGGCAACGGCCTATTTATATATATATAAAAAAAACTTATTTCACCTACCTGCGATGCCTTCGTGTCAGCGTAGGATGCGCGATGACGTCATTGTATCGCCGCCTGCGCTGACATGCAGAGGTCTCGTAAACCAGCCCAGCACAGGTATCGCGCAGCTTTGTTTTTTTTTGTTTTTTTTAAAGCGGCCTGTCCTGGGCTGGTTTACATTACATAGACAATAAAAAATGCCGCCCGGGGCCAGATAAGTGCCGGGCCGGATAACAGAAGGCAGCGGGCCGGATTCGGCCCGCAGGCCTTGCGTTTGACACCTGTGATGTAAGCAATGTAGAGGGTGCAGCTGTGGCCCCTTCAAAGAGATGATCAGTAGGGTTCCTCTCAGGACGCCAAGGAGAGACAGCTAGTTTGCTTACCCCAGCCACTCACCGCTCTCCCTGCATCAGTGGATGTATACCTAAGGCTTATTAACCATCAACACGAGTACGGGTGGGGGTAAGCAGGACTCTCACTGTCTCTCTTTGGAGTCCTGGCAGAAGTTGCTTTTTATTCAGAAATTGTGCTCCAAGCTATATATCACACAGCTCAGCTTCTCTCCCTCTATCATACCCTGCTCTCAGAAAGGATAGCAGAAATTGCCTGACATGTTCTCTTTAAGGAAGGAGGTGGGGCGGGGGGAGATATTGATGTTTATGCTTGTTATGAATTTTCCACATTCAGTGTTCAATTAATGCGACCAATTAACTATTGCTTACTTAATTTGCTCCTGGAAGCTTCCTTCTTCTAGTAGTTTGTCAGCTTCATCAAGAATAAATAGACGGATGCTGGATGTGTTAAGATAGCCAATTTCTATCAATTGCTTTATTCGACCTGCAACAGGGAAAAAATTAAAATATTGAAATTTTCATGTAAGCCCAGACTGGCAAATGCAACCTGGCAAAATAAGACAGAGTTTATTTTTACACATAATTAAAAGCAGATAGTCACTTAAGCCAGGCATGGACTCCAGCCATCAGTGAACAGATTCCAAAAAACCGAGGCTCTGAGTGCCAACCCTTCCAAAAGATCTGTACTGAACATTTGTGTTACTTCTCAGGAGAAATTATGACTACGACTGAAAGAGCAGTATGCAAGGTGCAGCAAAATTAACCATGTCCACTGGAACAGGGTCTTAGAATTAGCATGTTAGAATTATTTTTTAAACTCACTTTGCTTTCTGGATGCTGCAAAATTATTTATTTGAATTGAATTTTTTTTTTTTAATGCAGCTTTTCCTTCGTTTAATAAAAAAACAAAAAGGAAAATTCCCCCAAAACTACATCAGGCACAATTGATCTACTATGTTATCGCCTAGTGCAGGACATAAAGACGGAGTGCTTGATCCAGAGATACTTTCTAGGATGACCTATGACCCCCTTTTCCCTGTCTCCTAAGTCCAAAATATTAAGTATTACAGTATAACAGATTTGACCAGAGTGTTCCTTTAATGCAACTCTGTCCTAATAAAGTATGGTTGTCATTTAGATAACCTAAAAGTGTTAGGAGCCTTAACACTCTCCATCCCTACCTACCATAATCTTAAAAAAATTATTTCTCTAATATTTGTAGCTTTTATCTATGTAGGATGTTCCCTCCCAATGGAAGTATCCCGACTTTAGACTTCTTTGATATTATTATATATTACAGTGGGTAAAATTGATGAATAATATCTAAGGAGTCTGAGAGTCCGCCTCAATTCCTCTTAATTTTCTGCTATCTAAACGAACCCTTATAATCTTAGACTGCACCACATTTATCACAGAGGATAAATCTGCCACATCTTTAGACTGTCTAGTATAACTTTACACCAACTATTTGATAGCTTAGTTTGACCAAAAAAAAAAAAAAAAAAACCTGTGGTGCATTTATGGTGAACAGTTACACTTTAAAAGCTTAGTTGAAAAGGGGTGGGCTGACAGACACATGATAAAGCCCCAAACGCTCCAATTTGATCTACAGATATTACAATTATAAAACAATCAGTATACAATTGGTAGCGGCATAACCACCATATATGTGAAGAGCTGTATAGTAATTGTTTCAGAACCGTAATGAATCAGGCTAGGATTAAAAGCGCTTTACACTTGAAACAAGTAAGCAATTGTAGAGTTGTTGTTTCTCTTACATTTAGGAGTGCTGGTTTTACCTATGGATTTGGACAGCAGACTCAAGCTGTATACTATGCACCCAAAGGGGGATTATCACCAGCAATCATAGTGAGCATATTAGAATGTTTATTATACGCTAGCTGAAATAATATCATCACCTATAGGAATGTGTCAGTAGCAGCCAGGCTACCTGAGGTTAGTGGGTAAAGTTACAGTAGCTGGGAGAGAGGACCTTGTAAATCTCTCAGTATTGCTTTGGTATTATATTAAGAAATGGGCGCTTGTAATGTTACATATTAGGTTAATATTGTATGTATAAGATGCATAAATGTCTCATGTCCATAGCACCAGCAGATACTGGAAATATATAAGAAAACCTGAGAACCATATATAGAACCAGTCTTCGTAACACAGGCTTTGGGCTTTACCAACAACCCAGAAACAGTTACTACGGTATCTAAAGAACGCCACTACGTTGGCGTCAGAGTCGTAACGCAGACTACAAGATGCCAAAACAGATTGAATAGATAGATAGAATACAGTACTCACAAGAAAGGTTATAAAGGAAGACATTTTTCTCTTTTATTGAGCCTATATTTCAGGTCAAGAGGCTTTCCAAACCTATTCCTCTGGCGGAAGTTTCTAACCTATGCAGTGTGCCTAGAACACTGTTGTGAAGAATATCGCCTCGCCCAGCCGCCTGGCACGCCTGCGATCAAACTTCTTTCTTAACCTCCCACTCACACACCGTGAGTAGACCGGGTCATAGGATAGAACGAAACGAGCGATATAAATTTTATATGTTTAATAACCCAAGTGGGTCGGTATGAATTAATAGCATATACAGAAATATACAATATTAATATGATCAAGCATAAACATACAAGCAAAAGAACAATGATACGGCACAAAACAAAAATGGAAATAAAAGATAGAGAAAATACCGGCATAGGCTCGTAGTCCGTTTCTCTAGGCCACAGCAGGGTTTTGGGCCTAGGGCGCAAGCTTAAGCAAGTTGCATAAAACAATTCTTCTACATGTTGTCCAGAACAAAGTGAAAGGCTTCAGGCCTCAATGCTAGGCCCTCAATGCATTCCTCAGTAGGGCAAGCTCTCTCATCTTCTCCCAGATCAGAGCTCCTTACTGCCTCTTTGCTGAATGACCCCAGAATCCAGGTCTCCCCACAGCATATGGCTAGTGCCCCACCCACCCCTTCCACCCAGACAGCCCCCCTTCTCCCTCCTTTGCAGAACCTTTGGAGAGATGGGTGAAGTTAAGGTCACTGGCTTGCTATCCCCCATCGCCATCTGGCCAGGGATAATAAAAGTGCCTGGCTATAGCAAGCCATCTCCCATAAACACACATAAAACCAGGGAAGCGTATCGTCCAGCAATGTAGACTCAACTAAAGCACCACATTCCAACAAGTGGGGGAAGGACTGACATAAGCAAGTAAAACACACTTCCAAGAAAGATATAAAACTGAGGGTCGGTTCTTCACAACTGTATAGGCACAAAGTGGCATATATCAGCCATTTAAAAAAAAAAAAAAAAAAGCCAGTTTGGAATAGTGCCAAATCTGGCTTTGGCATAAATATCATGGAGACACTTTTGGTGTAGTACTCAAATATATTATAAACAACCCTGTAAGCTGGGAAGGCCAAGCTCAAAGCTCCACATACACTAAACAATATATGTGGCAGCGCAGAAATACAATGCTCCCTCTGTTCTTATCCCAGAATCAAACACAACATTTAAATCCTACACCTCAGCCTTCCTTACAGACTAACGTGCTGTCATTCTGTACATGCAGTGCAATCCACAGGACGCAGGAGGAGCTAAGCACATATGTAGCTTTGTAGGCAAAGATTGAGCATAAATTGTTATATCCTTGGAATTCACGGTTTTAAATTCCTACCTTTTCTGGCCCTGGTGTCCAGTAGGTGGTGTCACTATGACTGACAGCTTTCCGTAACTCAACAGGCCAACCCACTGGACCAAGCCCAGAGTCAGTAGAGATTTTAATTAAAAAAAAAAAAAAAAAAAAAATGAATCCTGAATTTTTTACCACAAAACTATTTATTAGGCTCTATGCATATGACTGTGTGCTTCGTCAGTATTCTAGCCGTGTTTTTCACAGCTACCACACTGACCCATTTATTTCTATGGTCTCATACACACTCCTGTGTATTACCACGGGCCCATGTACGTGGCAATATTCAGGATGGGTCCTATTATTGTTCATTTTGTATCCCGTGCTCAATGACAGTAGTGAATGGGGTCATGGAGGCACAAGTGGCACACATATCATCCATGTGCCGTCTGTGCCATTTAATCACAGTCCTGCTACATGCACATGTTGTCTACATGTAGCATTAATCGAACGATAAACCTTGTGTGACCTTTTAAAAAAGACCTATCACCAAGTACAAAATGCTAAATGAGATAATTCACTTCATTGCCACTGTGGCCCCTTTTTTTTTTTTTATCTATCCACCTGTTTAAAATATATGTCCCCTGGTAGACTGTATGTAAAAAAGTTACATTTTAATTTAATATGACTTGAAAAAAGACCTATCGTATAGTAAGCTCTGCATGTAAATTAGCTTTTACTCTTTTATAAAAGCAAATTAAATAAAAGCTCTCTGCTCACTTGGAAAATAACAACTAATTTACATATAACCTTCCAGGGGCCACATTTTTTGAATGGTCTGGCTTTTTTTTTTTTTTTTTTTTTTAACCAATCAGGGGAACAGCAGCAAACAAATGAGGTACATCATTTATCATTTACATATCAGTATAGGTAGAGAAAGGAAGAATCATTTTATTAAGACACTAGAAAATATGATTACCCGGCGAGCCCACAGCTATGTGACACTTCTTCAGTCGTGCTTTGTCCTGTGGCAGTGGTGTTCCACCTATGAAAACATGGCACTCCAACCCTTCCATATGACTCCCTATAGATATAATAACTGAATGGATTTGAACTGCAATTTCTCTTGTTGGAGCCAACACCAGAATCTAAAAACAAAACAAAACCGTTAACAGTATACTGTACTATATATATATATATATATATATATATATATATATATATATATATATATATATATACACACACACACATACACAGGCCAAAAGTTTGGACACACCTTCTTATTCCAAGAGTTTTCTGTATTTTCATGACTATAAAAATTGTAGATTAACACTGAAGGCTTCAAAACTATGAATTAACACATGTGGAATTATATACTTAACAAAAAAGTGTGAAACAACTGAAAATATGTCTTATATTCTAGGTTCTTCAAAGTAGCCACCTTTTGCTTTAATTACTGCTTTGCACACTCTTGGCATTCTCTTGATGAGCTTCAAGAGGTCGTCACCTGAAATGGTCTTCCAACAGTCTTGAAGGAGTTCCCAGAGATGCTTAGCACTTGTTGGCCCTTTTGCCTTCACTCTGCGGTCCAGGTCACCCTAAACCATCTCGATTGGGTTCAGGTCTGGTGACTGTGGAGACCAGGTCATCTGGCGTAGCACCCCATCACTCTCCTTCTTGGTCAAATAGCCCTTACACAGTCTGGAGGTGTGATTGGGGTCATTGTCCTGTTGAAAAATAAATGATGGTCCAACTAAACGCAAACCGGATGGAATAGCATGCCGCTGCAAGATGCTGTGGTAACCATGCTGGTTCAGTATTCCTTCAATTTTGAATAAATCCCCAACAGTGTCACCAGCAAATCACCCCCACACCATCACACCTCCTCCTCCATGCTTCACGGTGGGAACCAGGCATGTAGAGTCCATTCGTTCACCTTTTCTGCGTCGCACAAAGACACGGTGGTTGGAACCAAAGATCTCAAATTTGGACTCCTCAGACCAAAGCACAGATTTCCACAGGTCTAATGTCCATTCCTTGTGTTCTTTAGCCCAAACAAGTCTCTTCTGCTTGTTGCCTGTCCTTAGCAGTGGTTTCCTAGCAGCTATTTTACCATGAAGGCCTGCTGCACACAGTCTCCTCTTAACAGTTGTTGTAGAGATGTGTCTGCTGCTAGAACTCTGTGTGGCATTGACCTGATCTCTAATCTGAGCTGCTGTTAACCTGCGATTTCTGAGGCTGGTGACTCGGATGAACTTATCTTCCGCAGCAGAGGTGACTCTTGGTCTTCCTTTCCTGGGGCGGTCCTCATGTGAGCCAGTTTCTTTGTAGCGCTTGATGGTTTTGGCCACTGCACTTGGGGACACTTTCAAAGTTTTCCCAATTTTTCAGACTGACTGACCTTCATTTCTTAAAGTAATGATGGCCACTCGTTTTTCTTTACTTAGCTGCTTTATTCTTGCCATAATACAAATTCTAACACTCCAATCAGTAGGACTATCAGCTGTGTATCCACCTGACTTCTGAACAACACAACTGATGGTCCCAACCCCATTTATAAGGCAAGAAATCCCACTTATTACACCTGACAGGGCATACCTGTGAAGTGAAAACCATTTCAGGTGACTACCTCTTGAAGCTCAACAAGAGAATGCCAAGAGTGTGCAAAGCAGTAATCAAAGCAAAAGGTGGCTACTTTGAAGAACCTAGAATATAAGACATATTTTCAGTTGTTTCACACTTTTTTGTTAAGTATATAATTCCACAAGTGTTAATTCATAGTTTTGATGCCTTCAGTGTGAATCTACAATTTTTATAGTCATGAAAATACAGGAAATTGTTGGAATGAGAAGAAGGTGTCCAAACTTTTGGTCTGTACTGTATACACACACACACACTATATTTTATATTTTGTTTATTAAAGACATACACACAAGTAGAAAAGATGAGTCATACAGCACATAAATAAGGTGTCAAAACATAGGAGACAAGTTGCACGTATCCGATAGATGAATAGTATATATTAGATACCCAACAATACATGCCCCATTAACAATACAAAGCAATTCATATACAGATAAAGCTACAAATTCAGATTGTGTTAAATATGCATCAAATATGGATTAAAATAATAACCGCTATCTAAAATATGTCATCTTCTGAACTAAGCACACTACAACGTATTAGCCCCCAAGTGGGACAGACTCAAAAAGGGTTTAAATACTCAGTATAACCAGATCTCCAACATACTACTGATCACACCCATATGACAGTGAGTAGTCTGTAAAGGTCTCCTGATTCAACGCCAACCCATGGACGAAGGTGCAGCTGAAACCCACGTGGAGTATAGGGGATCATGCCAGGAGACCTTCACAGACGCCCCAGTTTGATATTGGTATAGTCATACTGCTTTCAATAGTGTGTTGGAGGTTTACATTGGGATCTGGCTCTATACAGTATTGATATAGGGGGGCTGAATACTTTTGCACGTCACACTTTTCAGATTTTTATTTGATCAAAATTTTGAAAACCATGTATCATTTTCCTTCCACTTCACAATTATCTGCTACTTTGTGTTGGTCTATCATTTAAATTCTTAATAAAATACATTTAAGTTTGTGATCGTAAGGTGACAAAATGTGAAAAAGTTCAAGGGGTATGAATACTTTTGCAAGCCATTGTATTAGTATTGCTGGGTATCTAATATATACTATTCATCTATCGATTACATGCAATTTGTCTCTTATGTTTTGATACCGTATTTACGTAATGCATCTTTTCTACTCATCTGTTTTTATCAATGTGAATTTAATAAGTTATATATATTTTAGATTTTGTGTATACAGTCCATTCCTGTAGCTATATAGTATTTGTTGGTACTTGTGGGTGTGATGGTTTATGAATGGGATGACCTCCACTTAGGTTTTACTTTCACTTGGCATGCAATCTGTGCGGTATGTACGGTGTATCTCTAATATGATATAATACATTAACTGTAACATGAGACAAAAGAGCAATAAAAGTTAAGAATACCTGCGTTGCCATATTTTCCAGAATTAAAGAATCCAATGCCACTGTGGAGAAGACACAAGTTTTTCCAGTGCCAGACTTAGCCTGAACAATTAAATCTAAAATGAAGAAAAAAAAATAATGATAAGTCTCCCTCATGAGAAGCCTTTTTATCCAAAGCTGAACAGTTTACTTACCACTGGCTAATCCGCTGTGATGTACAGTAGCAGCAAGCGGATGAGAGTTAAATCTCATATACATGCTATGCAAAAAATCTGCAGCACAGATTAACCTGTGGAGTGCATTTTTGAGCCGCAGCATTTCCATTTATGCTGTGTGTTTTTACTGTATTGCAAAGGGTGAAAGCTGCAGCCAACTGAACGCCAGTGAATTACTCTGAAAAACACACCCCATTTTAGGTGTCTTTTGTTGTAGCAGAGAGCGGCACACATAGTGTATATATCAAAACAGCAGTGGATTTAGTGCTCTGCCATGACTCTCTGGAATAAATCTGCTGGTGTTTTGATATATACCTGATATCATGTGTGCTGCTTCCCTTTTTGGTTTTTTGAATTGTTTGGGGCCTCCTTCGACCAGGCCTATGAGACAGCATGCACCAGTTTTACTGCTTGAGTCAGTGTGCTGTCCTTATTCTCCTTTAATTGTTGCAGCAGGTTTTGGAAAAATCGACTGCAGATTTTCAGCAACAGGAAGTCAACAAACACAACCCTTGTGGACCCAACAAAGGTCACAAGTTGTGGTCTCATCTCCGGATCTCTCTCTCAAATGACAAGTGTGTGATTATATCAGCATATTGCCTTGGCTCCCTTACCATTCATGTCAGAGTTCAAGTGCCCTCCCAAAGCCATGCGCCTACAAGCTTCCTTTTAGGAGAAGTCAGACAATATGTGGCCATGTGTTATTTATAGACCCATTATTATATTACCCATAGCCAATGACTGGAGCAGTGTCATACATTTTCAGATGCCGCTGCATGATATTTGTTATTTAATATTTAACTCATATTTTAAGATAAAAACATGTACTGTTGTAGAGTTTTCCTAGGTCTTCTAATTCATTTCCAGTGGACATCTACATCTTATTCTTTTTGTGCATAAACAGAAGCACTTCTGCTATAAACTATCCTGCTCAAAGAAAGCTTTTTGTTCGCAACTGGTTTTGTTTTACAGCATTGTTCTGATATATTACATGTGGATTTTCCTATAAATTTTACCATTTTTAACTGCAAAAGAAAAAACATGGGGTAAATACACAAGAGTTTAGGTATGCTATAGATCTGAAAATCCACAGAATACACCAAGATCTACAGGAAAAAGAAATCTGCTATGTTGGAATCAGGTTAATAATATTGATGACAGGGACGTAGCTAGAGTGGGGTGCAGCGGTAGCCACTTCCCACAGGGCCCTCAAAGCCCCTCTGCTACATAAAATATTACACTATTTTAAATGGCACAAGATAGGTAGGGGCTCCACTGCAGATTCTGCACTAAGCCCAGGAGATTCAAGTTACACCTCTGATTATTCATGTATCCTTAGAATGTGGCTGGCTCTGAATGCTTCCAGCCACACCCTGCTTTCTGATTGGTGCACGGTGGAGTTTTAGGCATGGCTTCCTCCTTAAAGAGGACCTTTCACGTCCTCATGTATATGTGGTTTTACATACCGCTAGAAAGCAGACCGCGCGCTGAATTCAGCGCACTGCCGGCTTTCCCGTTATGTGCCCCGGGGCTGGAGATATCGGGGGTCTAAATTTCACCGTTCACTGTCAGAAGGGCGTTCCTGATAGTCTAGCTTGGCTGTGAGGAACCCCCTCCCTGACAGTACCCGTCCATAGATTTGTACTGGAGGGGCGCTCATTACAGCTCAGCGTCATCACTGGGCTGTAAGGAAAGCCCCCTCTGATAGTACTTGGCTCAGAGAGAGGGGGCGTTCCTTACCGCCCAGTGATGACGCTGAGCTGTGAGAAACGCCCCCCTCAGTACAGCGCTATGGACGAGCACAGTCAGGGAGGGGGTTCCTTACAGCGCAACTAGACTGTCAGGAACGCCCTTCTGGCAGTGACCGGTGAAATTTAGACCCCCGATATCTTCAGCCCCGGGGCATATAACGGGAAAGCCGCAAGTGCGCTGAATTCAGCGCGCTGTCGGTTTTCTAACAGTATGTAAAACCGCATACACATGAGGACGTGAAAGGTCCTCTTTAAGAAGCCAACTTCCCTATGATGTACTGAGACTAGTTGTGCTCCTGTGTTAGTGGTTTCAGATCTCTCTGGCTACACCAAGCAGTACCGTGAGCACATATAGGTGCTGCATGTGTCTAGTTGGGCCAGTTACTCAATGGAGACGTGTGGTTACTATACACCTCTCATCTAGAGCTGGCCTTTTTGGTTCATGTTCACACTATCACACTGTGATTTAAAGTGGAAGTGTTTTCGGGTGATCTGGCCACAATAGTGTTAATATCTATTTGTGCGATATAGGGGGAAAGTAGAGCTTTTGGATCAAAAGCGTACTGCTATAGTGTTGTCTGGCCTTCTATGCTTAGGATTTTTTTTGTCCAGTCAACCACATATGAGCATTATTCAAGTGACAGAATCAGCTATATAGAATCCTAGCTCAATATTGATATTCGTAGTTATTTTATATCTTATTTTTTGGGCACTTTTCTTGATTTTATCTTTATTTTGTTTGATACCGTTCTTTTTTTAATTCTCATTAATAAAGTTTATGAATTTTAAATGTCCCTAATTTTGAGGAGTGACTATCCTTATTGTTGATATCCTTAGGATAGGTCATCAATATGAGATCAGTGGGAGTCTGACATGAGACACCCCCACCGATGAGCTATTGTCAGCAGCTGATTCACCGAGAACGTACAAAACAGACAGCGCTGTTCTCTGTGTAGTGACAAAACCAAGTTACTGCAGCTTAGCTCCCATTCACTTGAAAGGAAGAAATGCTACAGTAACTTTGTTTGGTCACTACAGAGAGAATAGATCTGTCTTGTTTCCTGCTCCATTCTTTATTTACAGACACTGATTTAAAAAAAAAAAAAAAAATTTTTTTTTTTTTTTTTTAAACATAATTAAAGAGGTTGTCCAGAATAATAATAAAAAAAGTTACTTTCTTCCAAAACCAGTACCACAAGCATGTGCCCACTGAGCCTTATTCACTTCAGTGGAACCAAGGTACAGTACCGCATGCAAACTTTGAACAAGTGTAACACTGTTTTTGGAAATTGTGTTTTTTTTTTTTTTTTTTTTTTACAATTCTGAACATCGCATTTAACTATGCCACTTTTCACTTACCTAACCCACACCTTCCAAGTGGTATGGCCTTGCTCTGAATTGGAGAGGGTTTGGTAAAGCCAGCTGCCTCCAAGCCCTCAAGAACAGGCCGCGACAAGAGCAGTGAGCTGAAGTCCGCAACCTCACCAGGGGCCTGCAAGACATCTCCAGTGCGTGGTCGAGAGCCCAGTGTGTGGGCAGCCATTGTTGTACAGTCCCAAGGACAAACCTTACAGATCCTTGAAATGCAGCCTGAAAGAGAATAGATATAAGTATACAAGTGAGAAGCGGATTAGCAAACAGCACATATCAATTACAAGTAGCTATAAAATGTATCAGGAAATATATGGCTTCTGCATGACCAGAACCAAGCAGACTGGACATGAGACAAACTCTGTTCTAAGAAGAGGCTTCAGGTCCACCCTTTACAAGGCTGTTAGAGATGTTATGGCTAGACAACTGGGTCAGAACAATACTGACCTTGTCAGAGTCACTCAGATCCTTAGGTCAGTTTGGGCTGTGAAACTTAGTTGATGTATTGGCTGAAAATCGGCTCCACTCAAACTGAACCCAGAATGTCAGTTCAGCTGTGCCAGGTTTGGGCCAGTAAATCTGTGCAATACATGAATATAGCTTCCCAGCCCGAACCTGACATAAAGCTGGCGATAAAACCAGCCTTACACTTGCCCATTTGTCCTGCTTGCAACACGTCATCTTCTACTAACCGTTCACTTGCTACCTAATCCCACCCCTTGTCAGGTGCCACTCTAGTGGCAGGGTTGTTTATTTCACCTGTCAGTGGTTTTAAAGGACTTGTCTGTGATTTTCTAATAGTGACGGGAAAGTGAGGAATGAAAGAAACTATCACAATAAATACACCCAGCCGCTCCGTGTTACCTGTCCTGCAGTCATGATGTGCCGATTAACCACGGAATCGCTGAAGCCAAGCACGAGTCTCAGCGGTCACATGGCAAACACATGGGGAAAATAGCACATTGTAACGGAAGGGGCGAGTAAAACAGACTGGTAAGGTGGGCAAAAGGAATGGGCAGAGCTGGAGGGATTTACCATGTACTTATGTGGCCAGTTTCGCTCATTCCCGATTTTTTTAAGGTTATGGCTGACTGGAGTGCACACAGTATGATCACATGGACAGACTGAGAAGGATAGATAGATAATCTATAGATCTCACACAGGCTGGGAGTGATATGGGTGCCCACGCTGTTGGCACAGGCCCTGTCACACTCAGGCTGACATTTGAGGCCTGTGCTGAATCCTCTAGGCACTGTCCATGCCAGGCTGCTGCTGCTGCTGCTGCTGCTGCTGCTGTACTACCACCCGGCTCCACCTCCCTCCTACTTACCACACAGTAAAAACAGCTCTGAGCACCTCCTGATGCAGGTAGATACCAGATCCACTGGGCTAAAGGACCTTTGGTGATGTCATAACCACGTGATCAGTCACATGACGGGGAGGAGTCCAGTGTGAGCAGGGAGAGCAAGTGTGTAGGTAGGATACAACACGTAGAGAACAGTAAATAATAATAATAATAATAATAATAATAGTCCTTTAATAGTCCCACAATGGGGAAATTCAGTGTGTTACAGCAGCATAGCAACAGTATAGATGTATGTGTAATGTGGATGTGTAATGTGGATACAGCAGACGGTGTGTGTGATTACAATATATATAGATGGATAAGTACTGTATATACTGCATACAGCAGAGCGGTGTGTGTGATCACTGTACATGTAGTATATATACAGTCATATGAAAAAGTTTGGGCACCCCTATTAATCTTAATCATTTTTAGTTCTAAATATTTGGGTGTTTGCAACAGCCATTTCAATTTGATATATCTAATAACTGATGGACACAGTAATATTTCAGGATTGAAATGAGGTTTATTGTACTAACAGAAAATGTGCAATATGCATTAAACCAAAATTTGACCGGTGCAAAAATTTGGGTACCCTTATCATTTTATTGATTTGAATACTCCTAACTACTTTTTACTGACTTACTGAAGCACAAAATTGGTTTTGTAACCTCACTGAGCTTTGAACTTCATAGCCAGGTGTATCCAATCATGAGAAAAGGTATTTAAGGTGGCCAATTGCAAGTTGTTCTCCTATTTCAATCTCCTCTGAAGAGTGGCATCATGGGCTCCTTAAAACAACTCTCAAATGATCTGAAAACAAAGATTGTTCAACATAGTTGTTCAGGGGAAGGATACAAAAAGTTGTCTCAGAGATTTAACCTGTCAGTTTCCACTGTGAGGAACATAGTAAGGAAATGGAAGACCACAGGGACAGTTCTTGTTAAGCCCAGAAGTGGCAGGCCAAGAAAAATATCAGAAAGGCAGAGAAGAAGAATGGTGAGAACAGTCAAGAACAATCCACAGACCACCTCCAAAGAGCTGCAGCATCATCTTGCTGCAGATGGTGTCACTGTGCATCAGTCAACAATACAGCACACTTTGCACAAGGAGAAGCTGTATGGGAGAGTGATGCGAAAGAAGCCATTTCTGAAAGCACGCCACAAACAGAGTCGCCTGAGGTATGCAAAAGCACATTTGGACAAGCCAGCTTCATTTTGGAAGAAGGTCCTGTGGACTGATGAAACAAATATTGAGTTGTTTGGTCATACAAAAAGGCGTTATGCATGGCGTCAAAAAAACACAGCATTCCAAGAAAAACACTTGCTACCCACTGTAAAATTTGGTGGAGGTTCCATCATGCTTTGGGGCTGTGTGGCCAATGCCGGCATCGGGAATCTTGTTAAAGTTGAGGGTCGCATGGATTCAACTCAGTATCAGCAGATTCTTGAGAATAATGTACAAGAATCAGTGACGAATTTGAAGTTACGCCGGGGATGGATATTTCAGCAAGACAATGATCCAAAACACCGCTCCAAATCTACTCAGGCATTCATGCAGAGGAACAATTACAATGTTCTGGAATGGCCATCCCAGTCCCCAGACCTGAATATCATTGAACATCTGTGGGATAATTTGAAGCGGGCTGTCCATGCTCGGCGACCATCAAACTTAACTGAACTGGAATTGTTTTGTAAAGAGGAATGGTCAAAAATACCTTCATCCAGGAACTGATTAAAAGCTACAGGAAGCGACTAGAGACTGTTATTTTTGCAAAAGGAGGATCTCCTAAATATTAATGTCACTTTTCTGTTGAGGTGCCCATACTTTTGCACCGGTCAAATTTTGGTTTAATGCATATTGCACATTTTCTGTTAGTACAATAAACCTCATTTCAATCCTGAAATATTACTGTGTCCATCAGTTATTAGATATATCAAATTGAAATGGCTGTTGCAAACACCCAAATATTTAGAACTAAAAATGATTAAGATTAATAGGGGTGCCCAAACTTTTCCATATGACTGTAGATGGATAAGTACTGTATATACTGCATACAGCAGAGCGGTGTGTGTGATCACTGTACATGTAGTATACAGTACAGACCAAAAGTTTGGACACACCTTCTCATTCCAAGAGTTTTCTGTATTTTCATGACTATAAAAATTGTAGATTTACACTGAAGGCATCAAAACTATGAATTAACACGTGGAATTATATACTTAACAAAAAAGTGTGAAACAACTGAAAATATGTCTTATATTCTAGGTTCTTCAAAGTAGCCACCTTTTGCTTTAATTACTGCTTTGCACACTCTTGGCATTCTCTTGATGAGCTTCAAGAGGTAGTCAACTGAAATGGTCTTCCAACAGTCTTGAAGGAGTTCCCAGAGATGCTTAGCACTTGTTGGCCCTTTTGCCTTCAGTCTGCGGTCCAGCTCACCCCAAACCATCTCGATTGGGTTCAGGTCTGGTGACTGTGGAGGCCAGGTCATCTGTCGTAGCACCCCATCACTCTCCTTCTTGGTCAAATAGCCCTTACACAGTCTGGAGGTGTGTTTGGGGTCATTGTCCTGTTGAAAAATAAATGATGGTCCAACTAAACACAAACCGGATGGAATAGCATGCCGCTGCAAGATGCTGTGGTAACCATGCTGGTTCAGTATTCCTTCAATTTTGAATAAATCCCCAACAGTGTCACCAGCAAAGCGCCCCCACACCATCACACCTCCTCCTCCATGCTTCACGGTGGGAACCAGGCATGTAGAGTCCATTTGTTCACCTTTTCTGCGTCGCACAAAGACACGGTGGTTGGAACCAAAGATCTCAAATTTGGACTCCTCAGACCAAAGCACAGATTTCCACAGGTCTAATGTCCATTCCTTGTGTTCTTTCGCCCAAACTAGTCTCTTCTGCTTGTTGCCTGTCCTTAGCAGTGGTTTCCTAGCAGCTATTTTACCATGAAGGCCTGCTGCACACAGTCTCCTCTTAACAGTTGTTGTAGAGATGTGTCTGCTGCTAGAACTCTGTGCTAGAATTTCTTAAAGTAATGATGGCCACTCGTTTTTCTTTACTTAGCTGCTTTTTTTTCTTGCCATAATACAAATTCTAACACTCCATTCAGTAGGACTATCAGCTGTGTATCCACCTGACTTCTGAACAACACAACTGATGGTCCCAACCCCATTTATAAGGCAAGAAATCCCACTTATTAAACCTGACAGGGCACACCTGTGAAGTGAAAACCATTTCAGGTGACTACCTCTTGAAGCTCATCAAGAGAATGCCAAGAGTGTGCAAAGCAGTAATCAAAGCAAAAGGTGGCTACTTTGAAGAACCTAGAATATAAGACATATTTTCAGTTGTTTCACACTTTTTTGTTAAGTATATAATTCCACATGTGTTAATTCATAGTTTTGATGCCTTCAGTGTGAATCTACAATTTTTATAGTCATGAAAATACAGAAAACTCTTGGAATGAGAAGGTGTGTCCAAACTTTTGGTCTGTACTGTATATAGATGGATAAGTACTGTATACAGCAGAGCAGTGTGTGTGTGATCACTGTACATGTAGTATATATAGATGGCTAAGTACTGTATATACTGCATACAGCAGAGTGGTGTGTGTGATCACTGTACATATAGTATACAGTCATATGAAAAAGTTTGGGCACCCCTATTAATCTTAATCATTTTTAGTTCTAAATATTTGGGTGTTTGCAACAGCCATTTCAATTTGATATATCTAATATCTGATGGACACAGTAATATTTCAGGATTGAAATGAGGTTTATTGTACTAACAGAAAATGTGCAATATGCATTAAACCAAAATTTGACCGGTGCAAAAGTATGGGCACCTCAACAGAAAAGTGACATTAATATTTAGTAGATCCTCCTTTTGCAAAAATAACAGCCTCTAGTCGCTTCCTGTAGCTTTTAATCAGTTCCTGGATCCTGGATGAAGGTATTTTTGACCATTCCTCTTTACAAAACAATTCCAGTTCAGTTAAGTTTGATGGTATCCGAGCATGGACAGCCCGCTTCAAATTATCCCACAGATGTTCAATGATATTCAGGTCTGGGGACTGGGATGGCCATTCCAGAACATTGTAATTGTTCCTCTGCATGAATGCCTGAGTAGATTTGGAGCTGTGTTTTGGATCATTGTCTTGCTGAAATATCCATCCCCGGCGTAACTTCAAATTCGTCACTGATTCTTGTACATTATTCTCAAGAATCTGCTGATACTGAGTTGAATCCATGCGACCCTCAACTTTAACAAGATTCCCGGTGCCGGCATTGGCCACACAGCCCCAAAGCATGATGGAACCTCCACCAAATTTTACAGTGGGTAGCAAGTGTTTTTCTTGGAATGCTGTGTTTTTTGGACGCCATGCATAACGCCTTTTTGTATGACCAAACAACTCAATCTTTGTTTCATCAGTCCACAGGACCTTCTTCCAAAATGAAGAAGCCCATGATGCCACTCTTCAGAGGAGATTCAAATAGGAGAACAACTTGCAATTGGCCACCTTAAATACTTTTTCTCATGATTGGATACACCTGGCTATGAAGTTCAAAGCTCAGTGAGGTTACAAAACCAATTTTATGCTTCAGTAAGTCAGTAAAAAGTAGTTAGGAGTATTCAAATCAATAAAATGATAAGGGTACCCAAATTTTTGCACCGGTCAAATTTTGGTTTAATGCATATTGCACATTTTCTGTTAGTACAATAAACCTCATTTCAATCCTGAAATATTACTGTGTCCATCAGTTATTAGATATATCAAATTGAAATGGCTGTTGCAAACACCCAAATATTTAGAACTAAAAATGATTAAGATTAATAGGGGTGCCCAAACTTTTTCATATGACTGTATATAGATGGATAAGTACTGTATATACTGCATACAGCAGAGCAGTGTGTGTGATCACTATATATGTAGTATATGTAGATGGATAAGTACTGTATATACTGCATACAGCAGAGAGGTGTGTATGTTTACTATACAATATATGCTGCACACAGCAGAGCTGTGTATGTAAAGTTAAAGCTGTGTGTCATGACTGTGTACAGAACAGGGTTACATGGATTGTGTAATGCAGCACCTTCCAAATTATTATGCAAATTGGATTTAAGTGTCATAAAGATTACATTTTTTGTTTTTCAATTAAACTCATGGCTGGTATTGTGTGTCAGAGCTCTTTGGAACACTGAACTCAAAAATACTTGTTATAATTAATTTGCCTTATGAGCCCAATTAAAGTAAACCTATTTAAGGCTAAGGCCCCATTTAGCAAACCACGTGCAAAAAAAAAAAAAAAAAACGCTGCGTTTTTTTTGTGTTTTTTTTACAGAAAGTAAAGAAACTTTTTTGCCCCTATTATAACAATATGGAAGACTAATTTTGAAACAGTCTTGTTTATTGATCAGTGCCATGCAAATCCTGGATGGTCCAGATGGATGGAGTAGTGGATGGTTGGTAGATGGTCATCATATCTCAACAAGGCTTCAACATCAGCAAAGCAGTGGCTGAGTCATGGTTTTTGGTCGGAATCATACGGAGAGAGCTTGTGGGCCCCTTTAGGGTCCCTGATGGTGTGAAAATGACCTCTGCAAAGGATATATTCTGACTGACCACTTTCTTCTATGATACAAAAAGAAGAACCGTGCTTTCCACAGCAAAATCACCGTCTCATACAGCAAACAATACCTCTATATCATTGGCTGCTATGGGCATAAAAGGAAAGAAACTCATGGTGTGGCCATCATCCGCCCCTGACCTCAACCCTATTGAGAACCTTTGGAGTATCCTCAAGCAAAAGAGGGTGGGAGGCAGTTGAGATCAAAACCTCCAATCTGGGAGGATATTCTGACATCCTACAAAGAAATTAAAGCAGAAACTATCCAAAAACTCAGAAGTTCAATGGATGCAAGAATTGTGACGGTGATATCAAAGAAAAATGTGACCTCATAATTCTGCAAATTCAACAAATGACCATTTTCAGTTCTTTACAACTAGAGATGAGCGAATTTCTCAAAAGTTCGATTCGAAGTTCCAAAAAAAATCCGAATTACTTAGCGGCGAATAAACAGCTATTTCCGGTCTTCAGAAAACCGGGGTGGGCTGCAAAATGGCGGAAGCCCTTGGATGCCGTGGTCATGTCTCTCTCTCTCTCTCGCTCTCTCTCTCTCTATCTTTCTCTCCAACACGGACAAGTTTTATTCATGTGGAAGGATCTGCTAACAAGCAAAGACACGCCTAGCCAATCACATCACTAGAGAACATCATGTGACCGTCTGATGTCACAAAAGTCCTTAGTAAATATTCGTTACTGCGAATCATCAGGAAATCTGGAATCGTGGTGAATCAAAGATTTCCTGAAATTCAGATCGAATTCCACTTCTGCAGAATCGATTCGCTCATCTCTATTTACAACCTATAGAAAATCTTTAGAAACTATGTTGTGTATAATAATTTGTAACAGTGGATTTTGATTTTTTAATTTGTGAAAAAAAAAATGTTATCATTGGGAGGTTTGTCCAATAAAATTTGATTTATACTCTAACGGTCAAAGATTTGAACATGATATTGATTGTCATTTGCATTGACCATTTAGGAAAATCAGAGAAAAATATTGTTTACATAAATTGGAATGCAGAGTATTTGTCTGCAGCAGATTAGTGTTTGTAATCAGCAGGGGAGCTCTTCAGCCATGTATGTATGAAATGGGCATGTAATATACAACCCCAATTCCAATGATGTTGGGATGTTGTGTAAAACATAAATAAAAACAGAATACGATGATTTGCAAATCCTTTTCAACCCATATTCAATTGAATACACTGCAAAGACGAGATATTTAATGTTCAAACAGATAAATGTTATTCACTCATTTTGAATTTGATGCCTGCAACACATTCCAGGGGTAACAAAAGACTGGGAAAGTTGAGGAATGCTCAAAAAACACCTGTTTGGAGCATTCCAGAAGTGAACAGGTTAATTGGAAACAGGTGCGTGTCATGATTGGGTATAAAGGGAGCATCCCCGAAAGGCTCAGTCGTTCACAAGCAAGGATGGGGCGAGGTTCACCACTTTGTGAACAACTGCGTGAGCAAATAGTCCCTAAATTCATAATGTCATCAAAAGATTCAGAGAATCTGGACAGATCTCCAAGTAAGCGGCAAGGCCAAAAACCAACATTGAATGCCCGTGACCTTCGATCCCTCAGGCGGCACTACATTAAAAACCGACATCATTCTGTAACGGGATTTTACCACATGGGCCCCGGGACACTTCAGAAAACCATTGTCAGTGTACACAGTTCATCGCTACATCTACAAGTGCAAGTTAAAACTTCACCATGCAAAGCTAAAGCCATATATTGACACCCAGAAACGCCGGCGGCCTCTCTGAGCCCAAGGTCATCTGAAATGGACTGATGGAAAAGTGTCCTGTGGTCTGACCAGTCCACATTTCACATTGTTTTTGGAAATCATGGACGTCGTGTCCTCCAGGCCAAAGAGGAAAAGGACTGTCTGGATTATTATCAGCGCAAAGTTCAAAAGACAGCAACTATGATGGTATGGGGGTGTGTTAGTGCCCATGGCAACTTGCACATCTGTGAAGGCACCATTAATGCTGAAAGGTACATACCCAAGCAACGTGTTTTTCAGGGACATCCCTGCTTATTTCAGCAATACAATAATAATAATAATAATAGTCCTTTAATAGTCCCACAATGGGGAAATTCAGTGTGTTACAGCAGCAAAGTTAAGCAGATACAAATACAAATACAACATGTACAGGAATGTTCCAAGGTGAGAGGCATTACATTAATAGCAGACAGACAGATAGGACGTAGCAGAGGAGGGGGGGGGGTGGATTTAACAGGCAGAGAGATATTTCAGTTCTCTGTGTGTAATGATCTCCGCTTAGGTCGGTGTTGGTTGTACAGCCTAACCGCGGTGGGGAGGAAAGACTTCCGATAGCGCTCCTTCTCATACCTAGGGTGGAGCAGTCGGTCACTGACAGTACTGCTCAGGGCGATCACAGTCTCATGCATGGGATGGGACTTCTTCTTCTGCATGGAGCTCACCACAGACAGTATCCTTCTGTCACCCACCACCTGCACTGGGTCCAGTGGGCTCCCCAGGACAGAGCTGGCCCTTCTAATCAGCTTGTCAAGTTTATTTCTGTCCCTGGTTGATATACTGCTCCCCCAGCAGGCCACTCCAAAGAAGATGGCTGATGCCACTACCGAGTTGAAGAAAGTTCTAAGAAGTGCCCCCCGGATTCCAAAGGCTCTCAGTTTCCTAAGCAGGTAGAGCCTGCTGTGGCCCTTCCTGTACAGGGCCTCCATATGATCTGCCCAGTCCAGCTTATTATTAAGGAGCAAACCCAGGTACTTATAGGTGTTCACAATCTCGATGCCCGTCCCCAGGATGTCCACTGGATTTGGAGGGCATCTGCCTTTGCGGAAGTCCACCACCATCTCCTTGGTCTTCCCCGCGTTAATCTTCAGGTGGTTCCGGTGGCACCAGTCCACAAAATCCTGGTTCAGTTCTCTGTACTCCCTGTCATCATCATCTGTGATGAGACCCACTATTGCAGAGTCGTCAGAATACTTCTGTAGGTAGCAGCTGGATGAGTTGCACCTAAAATCTGCAGTGTACAGTGTGAAGAGGAAAGGGGCGAGAACCGTACCCTGAGGTGCCCCCGTATTACAGATCACGGTACCTGACACACAGTCTCGGGCTCTCACGTATTGAGGTCGATTTGTGAGGTAGTCTAGGATCCAGTTGGAGAGGTGGTGGTCCACTCCAGCAAGGCCCAGCTTGTCCCTCAATAACCTGGGCTGTATGGTGTTAAAAGCACTGGAGAAGTCAAAGAACATTATTCTCACTGTGTTCCCTGGTTTCTCCAGGTGAGACAGAGCCCTGTGCAGAAGATGGATGATGGCATCATCTACCCCAATGCCCGGCCGATAAGCAAACTGGAGGGGGTCCATAGCGGGGCTCACTAGAGGGCGGAGATGTGTGAGAACCAATCTCTCCAAGATCTTCATCAGGTGGGATGTCAGTGCTACAGGTCTGTAGTCGTTGAGGTCCATAGGGTGGGGTTTCTTTGGAACTGGTACCACACAAGAAGATTTCCATAATTCAGGGACTATTTCCTGCCTCAGGCTCATATTATACATATATGTAATTATACCACACAGCTGGTCCCCGCACGTCTTAATTAGCCTAGCACTGATGTCATCTGGCCCTGCGGCTTTCCTCGCCTTGATCTTTTTCATCTCCTTCCTCACCTGGGCCCGTGTGAAGGTCAGACTGTGGCCAGATAAAGACGGATTTCTGGATTTACTGGTCTGTTGGGAAGTGGCCGCATGGGGAGAAGTCATTGTGGTGGGGGAAGCTGAAGGACATACTGGGGTGGGAGGAGCTGGTGTGTGATCAAATCTGTTGAAGAATAGGTTTAGTTCATTAAGCCAATTAACATCTGCCTCAATCTGGCAGACAGACTGTTTATGACCCGAAATTGACTTAAGCCCCTCCCAGACCCCCCTTATGTCTTTTCTTTCCATTTGCTTTTCCATTTTTTCTTTATAACTGGCTTTTCCCTGCCTGATTTGATGCCTCAGCTCCTTTTGTACTTCCCTCAACCCCTCCTTATCTCTTGTCCTGAATGCCATCTTTTTCTCCTTAAGTAGTGTTTTTATATCAGAGTTAATCCATGGTTTGTTGTTGGAGAAGCACCTCACCACTTTTGTGGGTACTGTGTTGTCCACACAAAAATTAATGTAGTCTGTTATGCAGTGTGTGAGTCCTTCTATATCTTCTCCATAAGAATCCTGCAGCACTTCCCATGCGGTTGTGTCAAAACAATCCCTCAGAGCCTCATCACTCTCCTCGGACCATATCCTCACTGTGCGGGTGACAGCTGGTTCTCTACGTACAAGTGGCTTGTACACAGGTCGGAGATGTACTAGGTTGTGATCCGATCTCCCCAGGGGCGGTAGGGCTGATGAGTTATATGCCTCCCTCACGTTGGCAAAGAACAAGTCCAGTGTTTTGTTGTCTCTTGTGTGGCAGGTTACATACTGTGTGAAACTGGGCAGTGTGGATGATGGAGAGGCATGGTTGAAATCACCCGACAGAAGAAAGAGGGCCTGGGGATGTTTTAACTGTAACTGGCTCAGCGTGGCTTGTAGGACCTCGCAGGCAGTGTCAGCTTTCGCAGAGGGGGGGACATATGCAGCTATCACGATGACATGTGATAGTTTCACATTCTGCACATGTTACAACAGCGTGTCTTGGTAGTAAAAGAGTGTGGGTACTAGACTGGCCTGCCTGCAGTCCAGACCTGTCTCTCATTGAAAATGTGTGGAGCATTATGAAGCGCGAAATACAACAAGGGAGACCCCGGACTGTTAAGCAAGTGAAGTTGAACATCAAGCAAGAATGGGAAAGAATTCCACCTACAATGCTTCAACAATTTGTGTCCTCAGTTCTTATTGCTTATTGAATGTTGTTAAAAGGAAAGGTGATGTAACACAGTGGAGACGTGCCCCTGGCCCAGTATTTTGTTGCCCCTGTCCCAGCTTTTTTGGAACGTGTTGCAGGCATCAAATTCAAAATGAGTGAATATTTGCCAAAAAACAATAAAGTTTATCCGTTTGAATATTAAATATCTTGTCTTTGTAGTATATTCAGTTGAATATAGGTTGAAAAGGATTTGCAAATCATTGTATTCTGTTTTCATTTATGTTTTACACAATGTTCCAACTTCATTGGAATTGGGGTTGTATATACACAAGTGGACAAAATTGTTGGTACCCCTCGTTTAATGAAAGAAAAACCCACAATGGTCACAGAAATAACTTGAATCTGACAAAAGTAATAATATATAAAAATTCTATGAAAATGAACAAATGAAAGTCAGACATTGCTTTTCAACCATGATTCAACAGAATTAAAAAAAAAAAAAAACTCATGAAACAGGCCTGGACAGAAATGATGGTACCCTTAACTTAATATTTTGTTGCACAACCTTTTGAGGCAATCACTGCAATCAAACGATTCCTGTAACTGTCAATGAGACTTCTGCACCTCTCATCAGGTATTTTGGCCACTCCTCATGAGCAAACTGCTCCATTTGTCTCGGGTTTGAAGGGTGCCTTTTCCAGACGGCATGTTTCAGCTCCTCCCAAAGATGCTCAATAGGATTTAGGTCAGAGCTCATAGAAGGCCACTTCAGAATAGTCCAATGTTTTCCTCTTAGCCATTCTTGGGTGTTTTTAGCTGTGTGTTTTGGGTCATTATCCTGTTGCAACCTGACCTGCAACTGAGACCAAGCTTTCTGACACTGGGCAGCACATTTCTCTCTAGAATCCCTTGATAGTCTTGAGATTTAATTGTACCCTGCACAGATTCAAGACACCCTGTACCAGATGCAGCAAAGCAGCCCCAGAACATAACAGAGCCTCCTCCATGTTTCACAGTAGGGATAGTGTTCTTTTCAAGATATGCTTCATTTTTCTGTCTGTGAACATAGAACTGATGTGCCTTGCCAAAAATTTTGATTTTTTTTTGTCTCATCTGTCCATAGGACATTCTCCCAGAAGCTTTGTGGCTTGTCAACATGTAGTTTGGCAAATTCCAGTCTGGCTTTTTTATGATTTGTTTTCAACAATGGTGTCCTCCTTGGTCATCTCCCATGAAGTCCACTTTGGCTCAAACAATGACGGATGGTGTGATCTGACACTGATGTTCCTTGAGCTTGAAGTTCACCTTTAATCTCTTTAGAAGTTTTTCTGGGCTCTTTTGTTACCATTCGTATTATCCTTCTCTTTGATTTGTCATCAATTTTCCTCCTGCGGCCACGTCCAGGGAGGTTGGCTACAGTCCCATGGATCTTAAATTTCTGAATAATATGTGCAACTGTAGTCACAGGAACATCAAGCTGGTTGGAGATGGTCTTACAACCTTTACCTTTAACATGCTTGTCTATAATTTTCTTTCTAAGCTCCTGAGACAACTCTTTCCTTCGCTTCCTCTGGTCCATGTTGAGTGTGGTACTCACCATGTCGCCAAACAGCACAGTGAGTATCTGTAGCCCTATATACAAGCCTACTGACTGATTACAAGATTGTAGACACCTGTGATGCTAAATAGTGGACACACCTTGATTTAACATGTCCCTTTGGTCACATTATTTTCAGGGGTACCATCATTTCTGTCCAGGCCTGTTTCATGAGTTTTCTTTTTTTTAAAAAATTCTGTTGAAGCATGGTTGAAAAGCAATGTCTGACTTTCATTTGTTCATTTTCATAGAATTTTTATATATTATTACTTTTGTCAGATTCAAGTTATTTCTGTGACCATTGTGGGTTTTTCTTTCATTAAATGAGGGGTACCAACAATTTTGTCCACGTGTGTACATGCAGCAGCTATAATTGTATATGGGGCACTCAAAGGCAAGAACTAAGGCCCAATGTGCACATCTGTATTTTTGGTCTGTGTGTGAATAGGGCTTTTTTTTCTGTCCCTATATTCACTGGCATTTTTTTTTTAAAGTGAACCTTTGTATATGCAGCATAGATGTATGAGTGTAGTATTCATGCAGCAAAATAGACAATAGAGCTTCAGTCACTGATGCTGATACATAAAGAGATCCATGTACATACTGTGGTCATGTATAGATTCATCCATTTAGTCTGGGGACAGTAATTGCCAGTGGACTATATAGACAGCAGAATGTACTACATTAAAGGGTAATCCAACAACATACCCTCTTCTTTTGCAGTGGTGAGTTCCAGCCCTCTGCATCCCTGGTATTCATAGATTGCTGCTTTTCCCTCCACTAATCTCTGTCGCAAGGCTGTGGAGTTGGGAGGCCAAAACGCCGACTCTGACTTCTCTATTTTTCCACAGTCAGACTCCTCCATAAAGGCTGGCAGTCATGGTCAGATACAAGCAGTAAATCTCTAATTCAGGAAAAAAATAGTGATTACATTTCTATAAAAGTAAATATATGACAAACTATGTCATCTAATAATTATACACTATCAATAATTGTATAATATCATTTAAAATAATCATTTTATTTTACATTCAGAGTCAGTGACTTTTTTTTGGACTCCATTCAAAACTTTCCCCGACTCTGCTTCCACAGCCCTGGTCTGTTGTCAGAATACCTCTTTTATAGCCTGCTACATCTGAGGTAGCAAAACATAATAGTTGTAATAACACAATAGCATTGTGCTGGAGAATTATGCTGCAAAAAAGTCACATGTCCTTTCATGGCGGTGATTCTACATCACAAATCTTGTCGAATAAAATTAGAAAATCTGTCTGTATTACTAAATGCAATTGAGTCCATCGATGACCATGTAAATCTGCCACAGCATCAGGGCTTTTGTTATAGGTGAAATTCATTCTAGTCTCCGCTATTGCTGCCATAAAAAATGCCAGAAAGTCCGGTGGAAACTCTGATGGAGGCTGTGAATGCAAATGCGAATAGAGACAACAGAAATTGTGAACTATATGTGGACATCACAGTGAGGACCAAGAAATCTTGATGTTTCCTTGCTGGCTTTTACAAAGTGTTATGTAACTACGACATTCCCAGAAGCAGGAGGCTCAGAAGAAGTACTATGAGCACTTACCGGAAGGTAGCTCTTTAGAATACCCGACATTGATCTATAGAGAGCTACTCTCTAAAATAGTGTTTCCCAGCCTTTTTAGCAAGCTCTCCTTTTATCACTAAGACGGACTTATTTGCATATTCTTTAACCAGAATCAAGAGGGCTTTCATGGACAGGATAGGAAACTACAAAGAATAGCATTTTCTAAATTAGTAGTTGTTTGTTTTTTTGTTTTTTTTTTCTCAGAAGCCCCAAAAACCATTGCATAAGTTGTCTTTTATAGTACTTATCTGCTATTGAACTGTTGTCTCTACTGTTTCTTTGTTTTGAAAAATTCAATAAAAATCTATTGAAATAAAAAAAAAAAAAAATTGTACACAGTAAGGTGTCTGCTGGTACCGAAGCCCAGATGGAGGGAAGTGGAGGATGGGAGTAGTAGTGGCGATAGCAGTGCCACCGGATAGACCGAGTGCCCTTAACCAATATCCACAGCTCAACTCCTAGGTCAGACTCCGACTGTGGGGGCCTGCTGTGCTACTAGATGGTGGTGGTGGTTCCAGTTGGAGAGGGGTCCTCTCTTACCCTAAGCCGGTGTGATGGTGTGCAGAAGGGCCCTAATGGTAATGCAGGAACAACTCAGGAGGCAGCAGTGCAGCTGAAACAAGTTGAACTTTACTCAGCAAACTGTAAACCTTGCAGCTTCCGAATGGGGGTAGTAGTTTTCCCCTGTGTAGTGTGCCCAGTGTTGGACTTGAGGGGATGCCCAGTTGTGATAAGGCTCTAGTGTCGTACTCCACTCCAACAACTCTATCTCCAAGACTCAGTCACCTTCAGCAGAGGATACAGGGGGCTGTACTCCAAGGCAGTCTTTCCAGGGACCTGGTTACCTTAATAATAGCAGGACCTGGACAACACGTCCTAGCAATCAGAACTCCTTCTGGCACAGTGTCTGATGAATAATGAATCAGTCATCCTATCAAAATAAAAGTTTGTTCAGTTATATTAACCCCTTAACGACCAAGGACGTACTATTACATCCTTGGTCGCCTGGGGATGTATGGAGAGGGCTCAGGAGCTGAGCTCCCTCCATATACGGTGGATGCTGGCAATTTAGATGCCGCGGTTAAACGCCATAGGCAACGTGTAATGGAAGTGAATGGTTTTTACTATTCACTACAATACATTAGTATTGCAGTGAATAGTATGAGCAATCAGACCCCCTAGGGTTCAAGGTCCCTAGGGGGTCTGAACATAAAAATAAAAGACGAAAAAAAAGTTAAAAAAAAAAAAAAAAAACAACAAAAGTTCAAATCATCCCCCTTTCTCTAGATCACATATAAAAATAAATAAACAATACTAAACATAAACACTTTAGGGATCCCCTTGCTCAAAAATGCCCGAACTGTTAAATTATTAAAATATTTATCCCATACGGTTGAACGGCATTGCGGGGAAAAAAAATCAAAATAGCCAAATGGTGATTTTTTTTTTTTTCAACAATTTGCCTGTTAAAAAAAAATTGAATAAAAAGTGATCAAACCATCCGGCCTTCCCCGAAATGGTATCAATAAAAACGTTATCTTGTCCCGCATTAAAAAGACGCCGTACCCAGCTCCATACTTGTAAATATGAAGAAGTTACAGGTGTCATGGCGACACAAATTTTTTTTTTCTATTTTGCATAGTTTTTCAGAACATTACTAATACTATATAAATTTGGTATGGCCGTGATCGTACCGACCCACAGAATACAGATAACATGCCATTTTGTGCCACACAGTGAATGCCCTAAAAATTAAACGCATATGAAATTGGCGCAAACACGTTTTTTTTCCAATTCCTCTTCATTCTGAATTTTATTCCAGCTTCCCAGTACATTGTACTGTACAAGATATTGAATGGTGCCATTACAAAGTACAATTTGTCCTGCAAACAATAAGCCATCATGTGACTCTGTGGGGAAAAAAATTATGGCTCTTGGAAGGTGGGGAGTTAAAAACAGATATGCAAAAACAAAAATTGACTTCGTCTTTAAGGGGTTAATATTATAAGCAATTTGCTTTTATCATATATCCAGTTTCTGTAAATATATTATTACACAAGTGAACAATAAAATAAAAAGCAGTCCGGAGTAGCTGCAGTAGTCTTGTATTAGCTGACAATGTTTTTACGCTTCTGAATGGCTTACCCAGTCAACTGTATTCATTAGGATTAGTGGATTGTCTGTGTAAGTTACAGATACATCCAGGAGAGGGCAGCACAGGAGTATCATTCATTTTCATGCTGCATCCATTACTGGGTGAAGTTTTTACAAATGTATTTTTAGTGTTAGTTTTATAATTATTATCATAAAAGTAACATTTACTGTTCTTTAGTATTTTTACTTCATTTTTGGACCTGACTTGTTAAAATCTTACTGATAGGCCTGATCAGGAGAAATTTATCATTTAATAGTAGAATAAACCAAGCAATTTACATATATGTATTTACCACATGATAATCAGTACTATTGTACACAATAGAAAGATTACGTATATGCTAAAACTATTACCGATATGCTCATGTGGATCAGAAATTTGCCTGCCCGCATTACATAGGGTTGCTTCATGTGTCATTTTAAAGTGACACTGGGAAAAACATATAGAATATATTGTTAAAGGGGTTATACTAAGTTTTAAATTTCTCACCTATCCATAGGATAGATAATAAGCGTCCGATCATCTGCCGTAACTCCACCGATCAGGGAATAGAGGTCAGTGGTAATTGGCATCGCTTGAGGCGCTAAAAGAATGTGTTGAAATTGGTTTTGGAGAGATTGGCATAAATTGGCATAAATTTGCTGCATACTTTTATGCTTCTATGGCTTAGGTTCTTGAATGATATTTTTGTGGCAGCAAGCCTGTTGTCACTGCTATATTTAATACTCAATAGTCATAGCGTTAGTAAAATACATTTACATAGATCCATCTTGAAGTGGGGTTCTTAGTGATACAATAGCTGAAATGCTCAATAAAGCACACAGTTAACCAGTGCAGCTCAGGCTGAGAGCAATCCTTCTTTAATATTCCATATAATGCAATGATTAATTACACCCCTCTCCAGTATGGCAGTGTCCCTTGAGTGTAAGGGCTGGCGTGCCTGAGTGGCTGTACATATCCTCCGGCTCTTAATGTTGAGCTGATCTGTAATTTAACAATATCCTACGGCCTGATTTATTAGCTGTGTGGTTGAAGATAAGCAACTGGGGCGTTAAAATGGAATTGAATTAGACCGTTCATTTGTCAAAACTGTCTAAGGCAGCACTGCGAATTCATAGAGGCCCTGAATTATACCTGATCAGCCCTTCCAGGTATTGAGCAGCCAGAATGAATGGCTATAGTCTTGCCAAGATATAGATCATGTTATTACAAATGTAACTACATGCAACTGACATAATAACAATAGTCAATGCCAGTATTTCAATGTTAGTGCTGAATATATCAGAATATGGAAAGTCGTAAAGTTGTGTAAATCTCTAGAATTGTTAAAGAATGATGAAGCTCTAGTAAAGGGCATATGGAAAGAAACACAAGACAGGATTCGTATACATTATAACTAATATTAGAAGTTAAAGCACTTCTCTGGTTTCCCTGAAAAAAGCAACACTGACCTCCACCATATCTCTGTGAGTTCCCTAGTTAATCCCTGGTATAGCCCTGTTGGGTATCCCCACATTAGATGATCCGACAATACCACTGAAAGCAGCGGGTTCACCCAATATTTATCTAACGTGTATAGTAATCTTAAGATATGGGTGCAGATTGTTTTAACAGTATGTGTTATAAAGAGTAAGCACAGCATTTGACTTGTTTTAAAGGGAGTCTATCATTAGAAAATCACCTTTTGAACTAATGAGAATTTGGAATAGCCTTTAAAAAGGCTATTCTACGCCTACCTTCCATTCTCTTCTTCTCCCCGCCATTTCTGTACAAATCCATTTATTGCGATATGCAAATTACGCTCACGGAGCACAGGGGGCGTAACTCCGAGCACCCCCGCATCATAACCTCTCGCCGCCCCTTAGTTAATTCTGTTCATACCCCTCTTCATGTTCTCCTGCCTTGCATAGGCATCCGAAGCTGTGCTATACGCTGACTGTGCATGCTCCGCCGCCATTTTGCAGTAGTCTGTGTTTACATTCACAGAACCATATGTGGGCTTAATGTTTGCGGGACAAATTGTTCTTCATAATTGTACTATATATTATTATGTACAGTGTACTGGGAAGCTGGAAAAAAATTCAGAATGGGGTGGAATTGGAGAAAAACTGCATTTGTGCGACTTTTTTTACGGACTTCGTTTTTACAGCGTTCACTCTACAGCCAAAATGACATGTCACCTTTATTCTATGTTTCGGTATGATTCTGAGGATACCAAATTTTTATAGTTTTATTTACATTTTAACCCTTTAACAAAAATCCATAACATTAAAAAAAAAATTTTTCTTAAAGTCGTCACCTGTAACTTTTTTATATTTCTCTGGATGGGGATACATAGGGTGTCTTTTTTGTGGGGCCAGTTGTACTTTTTAGTTATACCATTTTGAGAAATGTATATTGCTTTGATCACTTTTTATTCAAATTCAATCAGAGGTGAAACAGCAATAAAACGGCAGTTCGGCACTTTAAATTTTTTTTTTTCCCGTGACGGCGTACACTGTATGGAAAAATATTTTTATAAGTTTGTAGACTTGGCGTTTTCAGACACAGGGATACCTAATGTGTATGTGTTTCACAGTAATTTTTTACTTTTATATGTATTCTAGGGAAAGGGGGTGATTTTTTTTTTATATTTTTTAAAACTTTTTTATTTTTTTTGCTATTTTATTAGCCCCCCTAGGGTCTTGAACCTGCAATTTTCTGATTGCAAGTCCTATAGACTGCAATACAACTGGCGGTTTCCTTATAGATATAATTGAAGCAGAAAGTCCACAGAGGAAAACTCTGCAGACTTTCTGTGAAAAGCACTGCGGGAAAAAACAAGTTTTTCCCGCAATGATTTTTCGCAGCAGCCCATTATGAGGGGCTTTAGTGTCCACGCGGCCTGCAGAGAGACTTTGATGAGACTGATAAGACAAAGGACATGCTGATCCAGGCATTGATGGAGCATGGACGCCAAACGTCAATGACATGTAGAGCCAGAGTAAGGTTCCTATACAATAGTTTATCTAGCCCCAACCTAGAGGATACAAGCAGCATCAGTTAGCAGAGTGGAACTGACTCTTGTGTACCATTAATTCTCCAGACGCTGGAAGAATATGACCCCAGTTTCGACTGCAGCTTGTATTATGAGAATGCCAAGCAGCGCAGGCGTTTGCTGAGCATCAAGCTGAGAGAGAGCGAGAGGCAGCTAAATGCCAAACCAAGTGAGGGTGGGTTCACACCTGCGCTTCAGTCCGTCCGTTGCCAATCCGAGAGAAAATCTCGGCGAACGGGATTGGCATCGGATACAGACAGGTCAGCGACGCATTGGTTAAAAAACCATTCATTTGAATGGGTTTTTAAAGCAATGCGAGGGTGTCCGATTGCACCCTCTGCGCTGCGAAGCCGTTTTTTTCCTCGGAAACAAAGTCGGACATGCAGGACTTCGTGTCCGAGGAAAAAAAACGGTTTCGCAGCGCAGAGGGTGCAATCGGACACCCTCGCATTGCTTTAAAAACCCATTCAAATGAATGGGTTTTTAACCAATGCGTCGCTGACCTGTCTGTATCCGATGCCAATCCCGTTCGCTGAGATTTTCTCTCGGATTGGCAACGGACGGACTGAAGCCCATGTGTGAACCCACCCTAAGAGTCTGAGGAGCATCAAGCCAAGATACAGTGCCAGCTGGAGTTAGCCTGACTCCAACTGCGCAGTTCTATAGCACAGAACTAGGAGTCCAATAAGTCAACAACATTTAAAACCTGCCCAGAGCAATTTCCTGTTATGGACAAAGATGGGGATCTGGACAATTTCTTAAGAGGATCTTGCTGACAGTACCAGCTACCCAGGGAGCAATGGACTTTGTACTTGAGGTATGGTCCTGGAAGTGTTTGCAGTTCTTCCACTAGACCAAGATGGGGAATATGATGCTAATGATAATTCAGAAATATAACCTACCCCTGGAGGTACATTGGAAAACATTTTGGACCCTTTAGCATGGATCTATTAACAGCTACTCAGATGGCCTGAGAACCTACAGAAGTGGATCTGAAAATTATCAATTTCTACCTTTGAGGATCTGGAGGACCTGATTGTCAGATAGCTGGAGAGGCAACCAAGCTTGCCATCTGTCCAATCCTTCCACTGATCTCTATGGCCAGGCATAAAAACGTGTCTATTTCTTTATGCTATTTCCTTTTAGTTTTGTGTTTTGCATGCTTTTGGGTATATTAAATCTAAAACCTAATAAGATTGTCCTTGACTCTAAGTATACCCATAATACCAAAGAGAGAAAATATTGCTTAGCTTTTTTACCATTTGTATGCCAGTGTGCTAGTGTGTGACTGTGCAGTGCTTGAAGGCGCAGTGTATATCAGTGTTTCGTCTATCATAAGTGGTGGGTTGCAGCTATTTGCGTGGATGTGTGGATGTTGGTGTTGCTTCACTCCTTTGTAGCCTAGTATGATAGGTGAGTGTGAAATTGAGTGTGAAAGCAGAGTTCCCCTTTACCGTGACACAAAGGTTCACATGTGGTTGAGTGGGTGTTCGGATCCCTGTTAGTAAGTACTGTATATTAAGAATCTCAATATTTTACCATTTCAGTTAAAATTAAAAAAATATTAAATGAGTATAATTGAACCAGACTTAAAGAATGGACAGCTGGAAATAATGGACAACTGTATTTAATAGATGTGTTCTACACTGCTGTCATATAACCCAGTAGATGGCTTAATCAATAAGACATTTTTCAGCCAAGTCTGGTGACCTTTGGATGATATTGTAGATTAGAGCCCAATTTCCATATCTCCAAGGACTGGGCTAGAAAATGAATGGTTAGGATAATGTTTCTGTAGAAGAACCCATTAACACTCTTGAATCCTGGAAAAAAGGTCAAGGAAGTAATTCAGCACTATAATTCACCCACATACTGAAATATCTACTAAAATACACTATTGGCTGAAAGGTGGCTTGCTTAATTTACAATTATGCTGAGGCACAAAGGGGACAAAGTTTCAGATAAAGCTTTGGTAAATACCTAAATAGGAAAATCTGAAATATTTTAATGATAAATTCTATATTTATTCATCACTATTCAACCTGGAACATAGTAAACTAAAATAAAAAATCATTACTATTCCACCTGGGCAGTGGCGTAACTACCACCGTAGCAGCCTTCTTTTTTTTTTTTTTTTTTTTTAAATAGACCATTACTTGCTCGAGTAACTCCAGCAGGTTACAGGCCCTATTTACTTACAATGGGGAAAAAAAGTATTTAGTCAGCCACCAATTGTGCAAGTTCTCTCACTTAAAAAGATGAGAGAGGCCTGTAATTGACATCATAGGTAGACCTCAACTATGAGAGACAAAATGAGAAAACATATCTAGAAAATAACATTGTCTAATTTTTTAAGAATTTATTTGCAAATTATGGTGGAAAATAAGTATTTGGTCACTTACAAACAAGCAAGATTTCTGGCTCTCACAGACCTGTAACTTCTTCTTTAAGAGGCTCCTCTGTCCTCCACTCATTACCTGTAGTAATGGCACCTGTTTGACATTGTTATCAGTATAAAAGACACCTGTCCACAACCTCAGTCACACTCCAAACTCCACTATGGTGAAGACCAAAGAGCTGTGGAAGGACACCAGAAACAAAATTGTAGACCTGCATCAGGCTGGGAAGACTGAATCTGCAATAGGCAAGCAGCTTGCTGTGAAGAAATCAACTGTGGGAGCAATAATTAGAAAATGGAAGACAAACAAGACCACTGATAATCTCCCTCGATCAGGGGCTCCACGCAAGATCTCACCCCGTAGGGTCAAAATGATCACAAGAACGGTGAGCAAAAATCCCAGAACCACACGGGGGGACCTAGTGAATGACCTGCAGAAAGCTGGGACTAACGTAACAAAGGCTAGTCAGTAACACACTATGCCGCCAGGGACTCAGATCCTGCAGTGCCAAACGTGTCCCCCTGCTTAAGCCAGTACATATCCGGGCCCGTCTGCAGTTTGCTAGAGAGCATTTGGATGTTCCAGAAGAGTATTGGGAGAATGTCATATGGTCAGATGAAACCAAAGTAGAAACACAACTCGTCATGTTTGGAGGAGAGTGAATGCTGAGTTGCATCCAAAGAACACCATACCTACTGTCAAGCATGGTGGTGGCAACATCATGCTTTGGGGCTGCTTTTCTGCAAAGGGACCAGGACGACTGATCCGTGTACATGAAAGAATGAATGGGGCCATGTATCGTGAGATTTTGAGTGCAAACCTCCTTCCATCAGCAAGGGCATTGAAGATGAAACGTGGCTGGGTCTTTCAGCATGACAATGATCCCAAGCACACTGCCAGGGCAATGAAGGAGTGGCTTCGTAAGAAGCATTTCAAGGTCCTGGAGGGGCCTAGCCAGTCTCCAGATCTCAACTCCATAGAAAACCTTTGGAGGGAGTTGAAAGTCCGTGTTGCCCAGCGACAGCCCCAAAACATCACTGCTCTAGAGGAGATCTGCATGGAGGAATGGGACAACATACCAGCAAGAGTGTGTGCCAACCTTGTGAAGACTTACAGAAAATGTTTGACCTTGTCATTGCCAACAAAGGATATATAACAAAGTAGTGAGATGAACTTTTCTTATTGACCAAATAATTATTTTCCACCATAATTTGCAAATAAATTCTTTAAAAATCAGACAATGTGATTTTCTAGATATGTTTTCTCATTTTGTCTCTCATAGTTGAGGTCTACTTATGATGTCAATTACAGGCCTCTCTCATCGTTTTAAGTGGGAGAACTTACACAATTGGTGGCTGACTAAATCCTTTTTTTTCCCCACTGTACTAATCCCCATTCCTGCTCACGAGCTGCCCTTTTGCCCTCCAGGGGGCCCTGTGAGTCCCATATCACCTCACTGGTGCTGAATGTTGAGTCAGGACATTGCTAATAGAGATGAAATATGACACGCATGAGGTCCCCTGGAGGGCAGAAGAGAAGCAGAGGTGGTCATGAGCAGGAGCTGGGATTGTTAAGTAATGCCAAGGGTCTGTGGCAAGAGCATTTGTTGGGCGAACCCTTAGAGATTCATCTTGTATGGTTCGCTTGGTGGTTCTGTTCGGACCAAATACATCCAAACTTAAACTGCTATTATTATACTTTGGGGTTCAAGGAACTGTGTATGTACTGGATAAAAGCCTATAGTGTTGATTTCCAGCTCCACACAACACAGAGGTAGTGGTAGTGTGAGATAGTGATGGGGATAATCATGGAGGGAAGATATATTTCCCCCAGGTTTCTTTCACGTGCACCCTAGGAACAAGGTGTCTGTAGTATAAAGATCAGACTTTTCCCTACTGGTCTTTTGGAAAAGCTGGAAAGGGTTTTGGAGTTGGATTGGGGAGAGTTGGCTAGGTCTCCAATCTCTAGCGTATCTCTGTTAATAGGCCCAGGTTGCTGGTTAATCTTCTGCACCTGAAGCATCTGCATAAAAGGTGCATACACAGGGTTTGAGTGGCTCAGTGTTGGACATACTCTGGGGGAGCTAAGTCTGGAGCTATACTGTACCTGTAAGTGAAAAAAAAAAATTCTTATAGACGTTCCTGTCGTTGGTATATACAGGAACATCTATTTATGTTAGCTAGAGCTCAGCTGAGTAGGTTTTGTTTTCTTTATTGCCAAAGAAGGCTGTTTTTCTGTTTATCTGGGACTGTAAAGATAAAACATAAACACATCCTGTTTGCAACCTATCAGCAGTGTCACTGTCTCTATCTGTTGTGAACCTGCTTTGCCTACCACTACTGACGCTAATCTCAATAGCCATAAATGTCAGTGCACGAGGCCTAAGGCACACTGCAACAGCTTTCTAGATAATTACTGACATCATTATATTTTAGAGAAAATGCTCTTGAGCAACTTCATGGTTTCTGTTCCTGGTGAAGATTTTGCATTAGGGTCCAGAAGCTCCAAGGTATGAAGACCACCTGGCATGTTTTCCTTTACTGGAGGAGGGCCTTCAGTTCCTTGTAGCACTGTTGTTGCCACTCAGACCCTTACCATACTCTGCCTATGCCACACTATGCACTGAGAGTTGATTCTCCCACTGCTATGACATCACCCATCCTACTTGAACAGCAAGAACAGTATCTGCCCCCAGTGCACCAATTACCTTATTTGCATAAAATTTCAAAGTTGTTGGTTTTGCAAATCTATAAAAGTGACATAACAATACACAACAAAGGCATGATGTTTATCACTGTAATGTGCTCTGTAATGCGGTGGTGACAGTTGAATATGCTTGAGGGAGGTGGTAGACTCCCTTTAACCCCCTAACAGTCACATTAAAATTACAAAAACCCTCCGAAAATGTCACTTTTTTATTACAAATTTTGAATTTATGTCTCAAGTAAATACTGCAGCACATAACTCTGGCACCATATGTGCATTTTAACCCTTTATCAAAGGATTTATTAAACCATTTTGTTGCTCTCTGCATTCCAGCTTTCATAACGTTTTACTTCAATGTAACTTTACACGAATTTGTTTTTTATGGGTACACATTACCTTTTGATCAGTTTTATTTTAAGAAAGGTGAGACGAAGAGAAAATATAAATTCTGGCATCTGAATTTTAAGGTTTATAGGGAACATATGTAGAATAAATAATGTACTAATTTTATTTTAGGGGTTGTTACAGATGTGGCAATACTAGTTGTGTTTTGGTGTTTTTTCATTGATAAGGGGAAAAAATTTACTTAGTTTATTCAGTAAAATCACTTAGGTGCTGCGATCAGCATTGACTGAAGCATCTAAGGGGTAAAATGTCAAGTATGCTCTCTGATGGTGGGGAGATGATCTCATTAACAAAAGTGCATGGTACCAGTGGTGTAACTAAAGTCTTGTGGGCCCCGATGCAAGCTTTTGTCCCCCTACCTCCTACCTACAGCGAATTCTTGATAATAACGGTTAATGGAGCTGCGGCGGCATCTCAGATACTTGAAAGGGATACAGCTTTAGTACCCACAACTGCAGTTATAAAGAATATGGTGAGTGAGCAGCGCAGCGCCGCTCCCGGGATGTCAACAACACTGGGAGCTGCGTGCTGTGGAAACCAGCTGATATGTGGGGTCCTAACAGTCTAAGCGATGTAAGAGATCAGTGGGGGTCTAACACCAGGAACCCCTACTGATCAACGGTTTGAAGATACTGTGGTTCTTCTGTGACTGCTGTGATTCCTTCACTATTTACATTGCACAGTGTTTGTTTTATAATGACCATGCAATGTTATTACAGACTGTAATAATAGTGCACGGCTGCCATAAAACAGATGGCGTGTTATGTGAATAGTGAAGGGGCCCCACGCAGTATAATATGCTCAACAATGGTCCCACCCAGTATACTGTAATATGCTATATAATATGCCCCACAGTGGCCACCACACAGTATAATATGCCCCACAGTGGCTCCCACACAGTATTATTTGCTCCACAGTGGCCTCCCACACAGTATAATATACTCCACAGTGGCCCCTACACAGTATAATGTGCTCCACAGTAGCCCCACACACACACAGTATAATATGCTCCACAGTGGCCCCCACACTGTATTATATGCTCCACAGTGATCCCACACAGTATTATATGCTCCAGGGTGGCCCCTACACAGTATAATGTGCTCCACACTGGCCCCCAAACAGTATAATGTGCTCCACAGTAGCCGCCACACAGTATTATATGCTCCACAGTGGCCCTCACACAGTATATGTTTCACAGTGGCCCCCACACAGTATAATATGCTCCAGTGCTATTATTATACTATGGGGTCTCCTCAGACCCCAGAGTATAATAAGTAGAGGCCCAGGGGAAGTGATTAAAATTAACAAACACTTATACTCACCATGCCTCACTTCTCCTGGACATCCTCGCTCCGTCCGGCTCTCTTCATCATCTTCTTCAGGGCTCGTCCAGCTTGTGACTAAGGTCACGCGCCCCAGACGTCACTGCAGGGGCCTGTGATGGGGCCTCAGCAGTCACGTGGGGCGCACTGATGTCATCACGCATGACCTCAGTCACAGGCTGGAAGAGCCCCGAAGAGGATGCTGGGATCATCAGAAGCCCAAAAGAGGTGAGTATTTCTTATTTTTAGTCATCTCCCTGGCTGGCATCTATTGGAAAGGGGCCGACAACATGCTGGGCCCCTTTCCATTAACAATATGTACAGCGGTTGGCGAACCAGGCTTTCCCCCGACTGCTATAATGGTGGTTTGGCAGTGGCGCCCTCGATCTTTACACCACTGCATGATACTCCCTCCCCTGGGACCATCTGAAGTGACAGGCGCAGGAGAATGAATGAGAAATCATTATCCTCTCCTTAAACACTGACAGCTTCACATGTTCCCCTGCTCACTGTTTGACATGAAAATTGTGATAATATGCAGCTCCTGTTTCAACCAGTGATAACTAGGGATCTACTGGGGCTACAAGCATGGTCATGGTCTTATTTTAAAGAAAAGATTCTTGGATCGCACCTCCAGTCCCTGGAGCTCCGAAGTTAGAGATGTTTAAGTGACTGCTAGCTCTGCAGTTTCACTGACTGAAGACGACTTGTACTCCTCTGGCTTCATTGAAGAACTGCGCAGGCGCAGGGAGTACAGTGGCAGGGTGAGTATAAAGCTTTTTTATTTTTAATACGGCCATGGATTACATTATAACAGGGTGATTTGGGACACTAAACCCCAGCTCCATATGGACGTGTGGGTGGTTCAGTGTTCCAAATTGCCCTGACAGATTCCCTTTAAGATAGGCCATCAATATTAGATTGGTGGGGGTCCAACTTGTGACACCCTCACCCATCAGCTATTTGAAGGGGCTGCAACGCTTGTGAGTAATACAGCCTCTTCAGTGTATATCAGTGTGTTTATATCAGTTGGCAGACTATCATGTACTCAAAATGCTGTACTTTTTACAAATGGGAGAAAGTTACAGCCACTACGAAAAATAAAGCATTCGTAGTACAAATCAGCATAAAATCTGATTTACACATCAAAGAGGCCACATCTCTTGCACGAGTGCTGTGACTTTTTTCAACAGCTTATCGTCAGTGGTGCCAAGAGTCAGACCCCTGTGATCTAATATTGATGGCCGATCCTACCCCCCCCCCCCCCCCCCCCCCCCCTTCTCTTTAAATATTGGGAACATTTATGTATAGAAAGTTACCTTTTCTCTGTACATGTTCCTACATGACCCTATTTACTGCCAGTAGGAAATTCCTTGTAGATGTAACTCTAGGGAATCCTAAACATTGTAGCTCTGATCTATCAGACAGTTTCTGCGCTATCTCAACTTAATGTGGTGATGAGTTCATTCTAGCTATTTGCCATCTTACTAATATAACTAGAATTTCATGATCTCACCATTGGAAGAGACAGCTTTCTCCCTCAGGCACGTCTTGCCTGTCTCATAAGTAGGGATAAGTGATATTTTTGTGGAACAGCTGGGGACCGCACTTTCAATTAGCAATAAAGTGACCGCAAAGCAATCCTATCTTCTATAAAGTGAGACTGGAGACTGACTGCAACAAAGAAAATGGGAGGTGAAAAAGCTATTTAAACTAAAAGAACATTACCCTTAGGGGTTAAATGGTTAAAGGTGAGCATGTCTTACTGTGTGACTCATACATTGCTGTCTTACTTTTTAGTTTCTGGGGGCATGTCAGTGCAGTCATTTACCTTTGTAGCTGACATCAAGTGGATTTATCTGGTATTAAATTGTTATATTTGTTCTAAACTTAGTGACAATTCCTTGCCCACATTTCTTTATGGTCGTACTATCTTGGAACTAATGGTGAGATGGCCACTATGGGGCTATTAAAGAATCACATTGTTAGGTGCCATAACATTACAATCAGTTGAAGTTACAACCTCAAGGACCCCCAAAAGTCCCATAAATGTCCCTGTGGTAGTTCTCCTGCACAGCAACGCTCCTGACAACCCACCATGCAGGAAACTGCAACGCAACTCCATTCAAGTGAATGGCCACAGATTTACCAATCCCTGAGACAGATGGGGGGAATTTATTAAGAGTGCCGTTTCCTATACCAGCCTTAATCCAATCCTCTGCTGTTGTGAGATGCACTTGAATTATTCAGAGGCTCCGGCCTCTCAATATTTCTAGCACAGGGGACTGTCTAGTCGGAACTTGTGCTTGTCTGTTTAAAACTTACACAGTATTAGTAAATATGCCCCATTGTACCTACTGGGGAGAAGTTATTAAAACTAGTATTCCTGGCTCCTTATTATCTCCTACACACCTGTACCAGAAATGACGGAGATTTCTGGTATAACTCACACCAGTTTTTTAGCATGAGCTATAGCAGATTTGTTGGAGTGAGATGTCCGCAACCATGCCTCCGCCCTGTCTTGCCACATTTGTAAAAAGTAACGAGCAAGCGTTTAATTAACAAAGTGGGGTATCTTTGCCACAAAAGAGAGACACCTGATATGTCCATTTAAGGCAGAAAACTGGTGTAAATGGTTAATAAATTCTCCCAGTAGTCTTCAAATGTGCCAGATTTTTCACAGACTGGTTGAAAAAATCTAACATCCTAAGGCCCGTGTCCCCCGTGTGCTGCCCTTGCTTTTAATTCACAGTCGGCCGGTTGCAGCACGGTCTTCTGCAACAGGCCTTAGAGTGTCTAGTCTAGTTTTGTCTAGTGTTTAGTCATCTCTGTCTTTATTCAGAAACTTTGCCCGTGACAAAAATCTGCCCACCAAAAGCTTAAAACACCGGAAAAAAGCAACAGTCTAGTTCATGCTTAGATTTTAGTGCTGAAACCTCAGCGGGTGATCAACATGCAGATTTGCCCCATAGATTGGGGCAGTATTTGCATTCTGCACACTGCAGTTCAAACTGGAGCAGATGTCCAAGGTTCAGCTTTGGATTTCTTCTGCAGATTCCTTGACTAAATAATAATAATAATAATAATAATAATCCTTTACTAGTCCCACCATGGAGAAATTCAGTGTGTTACAGCAGCAAAGATAAACAAAATACAAATACAACATATACAAGAATGTTCCAAGGTAGAGGCATTTCACTGATAGTAGACAGACAGATAAGAGTAGCGGGATGGGGGGGGGATATCCCAAACAGAAAGATATTTCAGTTCTCTGTATGGAGTGATCTCCGCTTAGGTCGGTGTTGGTTGTACAGCCTAACCGCGGTGGGGAGGAAAGACTTCCGATAGCGCTCCTTCTCACACTTAGGGTGGAGCAGTTGGTCACTGACAGTACTGCTCAGCGCTATCACGGTCTCATGCATGGGATGGGAGTTATTCTCCCGAATGGAGCTCACCATGGACAGTATCCTTCTGTCACCCACCACCTGCACCAGGTCCAGTGGGCTCCCCAGGAAAGAGCTGGCCCTTCTAATCAGCTTGTCGAGTTTACTTCTATCCCTGGTTGATATACTGCTCCCCCAGCAGGCCACTCCGAAGAAGATGGCTGATGCCACTACCGAGTTGAAAAAAGTCCTGAGAAGTGCCCCCTGGACTCCAAAGGCTCTCAGCCTCCTAAGCAGGTAGAGCCTGATGTGGCCCTTCCTGTACAGGACCTCCATAAAGCCAGCTGTATTTACAAATCTTTAGGTTATGTTCACAACTTACAAAATATTTTCCAATTTTTTTTCAAAATCTCAATGACACTTTGAAGGATAATCTTGTTAGGTACCTTTGTATCTAACCAGAAAATTACGGAGCAGCCCTGTTCCAAAACCATGTAGCAGGTTAGATTCCTTGGGTACAAGCTCCTGTCCCCTCCTCCATGAGGCTAAGCGGAAAAGACCGCGGCAGAAATACATCACGCTTTTTTCCACGGCGCTTTTCACAGAAAGTCCGCACAGTTTTCTTCTGAGGACTTTCTGTCCCTATTATACCTATACTAAAATCTCCAGCATTTTGGTAGGTATAATTGACATGCTGTGATTTACAAAAACTAGCCGGTTTTTGAAATCGCAGCATTTCCACTGCAGATATTTTTCTGCAATGTGTGGGTGGGATTAGCCAGAATTCCATCCACTTTGCAGGTACTGTAAAACTTTGCAACCTGGGTCCCCGGCCTTAATCCAAAAAAACTAAACAAAAGGCGTAGCGCTTCAATGTAGATGCAAAGTGAATCCTTTATTTCATGGATGGCTTCATATCTAACCAAATATCATGTCATGTAAACTACTACAACTATCATGTTTAAGCTGTAATTGTATTGTTACTTAAGTCTTAAAGGGGTATTCCAGTTATGAAGAGTTAAAATCAGTTTATACCTGTTCATGGGATAGGTAATAACTGCTAGACCACCCAAGCAGGGGTCCTGAAATCTCCATTTAAATGGACCAGTGTTTTAGCATACGCACCACCACTCCATTTACTGTCTTTGTAGCAAATGGAGGCAGCCTAGAACTATACTTGTCTATGTCCGTCAGTCTGATAAACAGCAAATGGAGCGGTAGCACAAATATTTGACCACAGCTCCAATTGAGGATTTCAGGGCTGATAAATGAAATACTTTTAGGGATATGTTCACACATTGCAGATTTGGTAGAGAAATGTCTTCGACTGAAGATCCATTTAATTAATCTGTCTATGCATTTCTGCAACAATATAAAAAGCATTCATCGAACCTTCTGCAACAAATATGCAGCATGTGAATATACCCTTTTTTCATTCAGTATTTCTAAATTATATAAGTCTATTAAATACAGTAGCTATAAATGAATACAACTTATATTGTTGGGTTAGTAAGCAAAAAAATGGAAAATTTGCAGTACTTGAGTTTTCCCTTCACAGCTCTGGGAATCTGCACTCAGCTTGTGAGGTGGGTAGTATTAATGAGTAAATCTCATACGGTAGCATTCGTGCTAGGTTTAATTATGGAAGTGAGATTAATGCTAATTATATAAATGAAAATGGCGTGCTGCGAGTCACAAAGATATATTAACAAAGTGCTAATTATTTTTCAGGAAATTTTTTCCCAAGGTATTTTCATCAACTAATAAACTCATATGGCTGCTGGCATTGCTGAAGAACTGTAAAACCAGACCAGAAATTTGTGCAGACTTTTATTACTTTTTTATTCTACTGCTTTATTATAGCTGAGACTGTAAGATGATGGTTAAATGATCGCTATGTGCAGGAACAACTGTCCTTTTCTATCCCTTTCTAGAATGTCCAGTGTAATCCTCTATACAAACAGCTGAAGGAAAGATGTAAGTATGTGGAGATGTGGGATCAGCAGAAATGTTATTCCATCACATTCTTGGGTGGAGAAGGGGATGTTGGCACTGCCTCAAAAGCAAAGTATACTAGGTAGCAAATGTCTAGAGGTCAATGGTAAGTACATCTAGAAATAGGACCACAAGTGTTAAAATAGAATAGTTTGGACAGTATAAGGCAGGCTTGTGTAGACTGTAGACAGAATGAATATTTATGACGGGTCCTATTGACCTTTGGCTACGTATAATGATCCTTCTGAAATGATTACATCAGACCACTTTATTTCCTGCACAACTTTCTATGTGCTTTGTGTTCCACCATTTTAGCTTCTCACTACTGAGGGTTACTGCACTGTATCCAGTGGAGGCTATACTATGTGATCCAAGCATATCAGCAGAGCAAATCCTGCACCAAGTGTATGGGAAGGAAGTCTGCAGAACTTTTCATCTGACATTATGGAGGATTTGACAGTAGAAGCTGTGATTTTATTTTAGGGATAATAACTGCAAGTCTTGTTATATGCAAGAGTTTGTGTCAAGAATACATGGCCATAAGTGTGTGGTCACCACAAGTTTGGCTGTTTTACCTGGGATAACATGCTGATTCTAGGTATACTTCTCCTGCAATGCATGGTCTTGCTATATCTGCCACAGTGGGAACTGCTACTACTTCACAGTTTTGTTCTGACGCATAAAAGGAGTCACCAAATAGAAAACAGGGCACTTGGACAGGGGTACTTATCATGAGATGACGTCTATGAAGCTCATTGCATGACGGCAGCTATGCTACTGCGATCTACTATAGATTATAGATTTATATATTTCATCCACATTCTGCAATTAAAATCTGCAGCGTAAAGTGACTTGTGCTGCAGCTTCTTTTTTTATATTTATTGTTTTTGTGTTTTCTATTTTGAGGACCATACCAGACAATGTATTACATTTAACAGAATATTAATTTGATATTAATACAGAGACTTAATAAAATATAGTCAAATATAAAGTCTGTTATTTGTTATTCAGTTTATGTTCCTTTACGTGGCTGGCCTGTCTGACAAAGGCAGATCCTATACATTTTACAAATTATTAACAGAGCACGCTGTTGTACATAAACTTCTAACATGTTAATTTTCCCTCAGGTTTTCCCTTACGACACTAGGTTCACACTAGCGTTTGTCTCTCTGTCGTTCGGGTCGTGCAAGACTTTTCTTTCTGCCAATTTTAGGTGGAATCTGCTTGAGGAGTCTCCAAACACAGATGTGAACCTAGCCATATTTCACTTTTGCACAGTATGGCTTTAGCCCTAAGGAAGTTTACCAATTTGATGCTGAGGGCCTATCATAGCATAAGCCATCGATTGTTTAGTTCTTCAGAACCCACTGATAGGTGATTTATATCTCCTTTGTACCTTAAAGGGAAGGTATCACCATTTTTATCTATTAAAAGCAGAACGTGAAATACATCATTTTTCTAATTTGTTTTTATTTTCTGATTGTAATTTTTTTATTCTATGCCTTAGCTTCTCTTTTGTTCCATTAACAGCAATTTAGTGATGGTTTCCTCTCCACCCCAAAGCCATACTGATAGGGAGCCATGGTTGGGACAGTGAATGATGACAATATCTGTAAAGTGCTGAGCAGCATGTTGGGACTATATAAGTAAGAAAAATAAGTAGAAAAATATAATATGTTTTACAGAAGTTTATTTATTCATTATGCTTACTTATATAGCGCCATCATATTCCACATATTCCAAGTTTCATGGTCATAGGCAGCAATAGATTGAGTTCTATGGGAGAGTTTTCAGATGATAGCTTTTTTTTTATTTTATTTTCTGTAAATGATTATGGGGCTACCATCTTGCCTGAGCTTCTCCGCTGTTCTGTTAACAGCATTTAGTGATATGCTTTACGGCATAGTCACAGCCATAGGCAGAAATAGACCGGAGCCGACTCATCAATGTCTATGGGAGAGTTTTCTAGACATGATCTGTGAAGGGAGGGGGAGTAGATAAGCAGCGATATCATCCATTATCAGTAGTGGATGCAATCTTGGGTGGGTTGTTTATTTACAGAGGTGTTATCTTCTATTGTAATACAGTCTCTTTTGTCTGTGGTGTAAATGCGGTGACTACTGGAAAAAAAAATACCTACAGATATGGCAAGGGTCAGTCTATTATTAGACATATTGGCCAGAGTGAAAATTGCAGGATTTTGTGCTTTTTTTTTCTTTTTTAATATACATAGTGACATGGAAAATTAAAAAAAAAATTAATCAAAAATGTTTAATATAAAAACTTGGTTTTAAAAAATGTGTCATTTTCTAGTGACACATTCCCTTTTAAAGAAATTGCAATAGTGACTTGGGGACATGCATTAAAGATTTAGGTCTATAGCTACAAACGTTACTATTGATTCTCGCACCTAAATAATAGGTAGAACTAATAAACTAATGAACTACAGCCACAAGAACAAAAAGAAGCTGCAGGTCATACATTTATGTTAAGACAAGCAAATCCTTTTAAGATACTTTTAGCCTAGTAGCCTAGTAGCATGGAATTATCAGAATTCCCAGTATGTGCAGGGTTAATAAACAATTATCAGCAGTCACAGCAGATGTTATGGTGTGAAAGGCTTAATTCATTTCCTTAGTGTCTATGATTCATCCAGAAATATTATTTAGAAGTGTTTATTGCCATGACGACTTTGATTCACCATTCCGCTTTTCTTATTATATTCTGTAAAATTATTTTTGGAATTCACTTCTTCATAGTATACAAGGAAACAGGGATGTGTTGGATTATTTTTTATGGTGTATTTAATTGTTCCACTATTGCTTGAGAGAACTTTTTCTAAATGGAATTGTTTTGCCTTGATTGGTAATTTTGGCTGAATTGTTATAGTATGTTTAAGCATTATATTATTTGATGAGATAATTGGTTTACTACATTAAAAGTGTATATGATGTATACAAGATGAATGCTTAGTATAGTGTGTAAAGTAAGCCGCTTTAGGCAAAGTCAAGTTGTAGCCACAGAAAGTAGCGAGCAAACTGCTTTGCCTTCATTTGAATTTGAGCTGAGCTGCAATAGCGTGGCACGACCACTGCGCAGTGTATGGAGCTGTCTACTTCTGGCTCCATACAAAGTGCAGAAAACAGCTGATCAGTGGGGCCGCGTGTCAGACCTCCACATATGATTAATATGAATTCTTGAAGAAACCCTTTAAGTCTGTGTTCATATCACATTTGGAATCTACATTTGCCATATGCACCTGGAAATATTGCCGGAAATATACCAAATGTACCCATAGTGCTCCAGTTACTTGATGGAGGCAAGAAGAGTTTCTTTTTGCCCTCAGTCAGATCTGAAAATGTCAGTGTACTTTATTTGTGGTATGGATAGTGTAGTAGATTAGGTATACATTAAAATATATACTGCATATATGTTTTTACAATAGGAACCTATTAGTCACAGTATCTCACAGTAGGATACATTGCAAGTCTCATCAGAGGTATATATTGGGATATCCTAAAGCTAGTCTAAAGCTCGCTATGCATGTTAGATAGCTATTTCTACAAGTTAGACAATTCCTCCTGGCTGGGCAGGTGGGTTATCTTTCCTGAGAACATATGCTTGGTGGAGAGTTAGGTGCCCCTCATAGATATTAGATGGGCCCACCAAATTGTCGGGTTTAGCCAACATTTATCTGGTGTGTATGGCCAGCTGGAGACCGTGGCTCTCAGAAATAATACTGCATGTTGGAGCCACATCAATAAGGCTGCTCTTTTGACAGAGAACAGACATGTAAGTACTGTACACAACTGTAATAAAGAGGCCTACTATACTGTAACTTTTTATTAACTAATGTAGGCACAGTCAGTGTAGGTTCACACAGGCTCTTCGTTGTTCTGGTCTGTTGTCGACTATAATGGGGTATTTTTGGTGTCCGTTCTTTTTAACTGAAAACACTGGAGGAAAAAATTGTGTGAAACGTCCAGCAATTTTAGGCCGAATGGAGAATCCAATGCAGATATGAATGTAGCTTTATTCACATTACTGTACTCACAATCTTCATTCCTTAGTTTGCTAGCATTGGTTACACTGGTCTCATGAAGGCACCCTGTTTTTCTGATTAGTGGGGGTCTGAGTGGTTGAACTCTCACCGATCTGCAGGTTATATTCTGTCCTATGGATAAGGAATATCTTGCTTAGATGGGAAAATGTATAGACATTTTGCATTAATTGTAGACCATTCTAAGTCTGTGTATTCGATGGTTAATTATTTAATATGTTTTGCATCCCCAGGAGCAGTCATGCGTAAGTCTTACGGGTTATTTCTTATTCTACTAGGACTCATTGGTTGTAAGCACAGTGTTTTGTGGGATGAGGCAGTTTGAAAGATCAATAAGAATTATTCATTTAATCTTCTTCCAAAAATTAAATTGTGTATTTTGGGCTGTGCAGACTCCATAAATTTAGATTTTAACATATGGACTGGACCTGGTAGACCACTTTATGCTGAGATCTTCAATAGAGGGTAAGACTCATAGATATTATTATATATCTTCAAGTAAAATAAAGAGAAATGTCGATTTATGGGGGTAGTAGGTAAACCATCTGTACCTGAGAAATACTAGGGAAGGTGGATGAGTTGGAAGGATTTAAATTTTTGCTATTTATTGGTTTTTATTGTATGTAACTTTAATATATTTAATAAAGATTATAAAAAAGCACAGTGGCTGTATGGCAGAAGGGAAGTGAAAACGATGTGGAAATACCTTAGGTTTTTGTTGCAGAACTGTTCTTTCATAAATCCATTGTGCATCTTTGCTTGTTTCACATAAAGGCTGATATATTCCTTTTTGCAGCAGTCTTTAAGAGGCTGTATTCTAACAATTGTGCAGCCATATGTTGCGTACTCAGTTGTCAATGATGCCTGGACTCCCAGAAGGGAAATTGGTTACTATCATTTCTGCTCTCTGAGTCATCAGATGTACAGTGCTTAAAGGTGTATTTCTCATATTCATAGCATATACCACAGAATATCCAAAAAATGTTTCAAAGATCCCAGTCCTGGGACGCACACCCAAGTGGAGAATTGGGATAGTAGCCACCTCTTCATTCATTTTCCACCAAGATGTGGTGTCTAATGGGTCTCTGAGGTAAAACTCACATCTCTTTGACACTTAAGGCATATCAACAGATATGCTTTAAAATTCCCCATAGTTTTGGAAAACTGTGCCATATCATAGTGAAATGTCAGAGGTTTTGATCAGTAGGGGTTATCAGATGCTAAGACCCCCACAGTTTCATAAACCAAATGGACTAGTTGAGCACTGTGCCCCTCCGGATATGATCAGTGTACAGACTTTCAATAAGCCCCTACACTGTGAATCCTCCATCTTCAAGCATCAGCCAAGCAAACACGATCACAGACATAGGGGCACTGTGGTCAGCTGAGCAAACATCCACTGTGAAATAATTCCGAAATGTCCTTATAACATGTCAGAATTTTTTGAAAAATACAGGTACATTTGAAATGTTTGAGTAGGGAAAAACCTTTAGAGAGCTGGGTATACTGCACTTAGATCACCAGGAGATCTCATGTGTATGATCACAATGAGTTCAGAAGATGTTTCAGTTATCAGACATGCAGTTTTAGCACTGGATTGGATTTCTTTTTGAACATCAGCATGTTCTATTTGCTAATTTAATACCTGGACATCCATCAGCATTTTCGCTGTTTGTGGCCTTACACTAGGAGGACATTTCATTGGCCACCTGGGAGCTCCTCATGCCAGAGTGACAGGGCCAGGCAAAGATGCCAAGGTCTCTCCCGGCCCTGTGGTCTCACGGTCATATTGTGATTTGCATGACTGGCACATATGCACTACACACCCACTCTGGCGTAAAGTGTGAGTGTGCACAACTGCTCCTTACACTTAAGACAGGAGCGGGTGTAGTGCACATGCGCCAGTCATGTGTAGTGCACAGAACGACTGTGAGATGACAGGGCCAGGTGAGACTTTGACATCTCTGCTTGGCTTTGTTGCTCATTTGCATAATCAAATTTATAAAGATATCTCTGGAAGGGAGAACCAAATTGGGAAATAAAAATCACAATTACAATTAGGTGACCCTAATATATATAGCTGTATGTTTACTTATATCTGCTAATCTCTGGTGACAGTCTGTTTTTGAAGGTGTTCTTCTGGAACTACCATGACATTTGCTATATAAATGTAGGAGCTGCTGTAGAAAATCAAGAAAAAAATGTTATAGATTGATTTGTGTCACCTCTAACCTGAGTGACAACTGTAATCCATTGAACCTCCAAGATAAATGTAATGTTGGTTGAAGCAAGAAGGCATACTGTATATACTGTAATAGTTGTGTATTGTGAAGTGTGCTTCAGCAACCCCCTCTTGTGGGCTTCATGTTACTCATCAGCAGGGCTTGTCTATTCATTAGGAGGGATGAGCTGCCATTGGCTGTAGGAGAAGCAGCTATCCCAGCACATTGCTCTCTGCTCTGGGAAAGGCTGCCTGCTTAGAAAGCACACTGTCACCAGTCTGAGCCAGCACATTCTCACAGGAGGAACCAAGTCCAGCAAAAGAAGCAGGGAAGCTCCCAAGTGATGATCCTGCCTTGGGGACCTCAATGGGCATTCATTTAACTGGCCTTCTAGATCAGAACTATAATAGAAAGATTGAGAGCTGAGCTGGAATCAGCCTGGATCTGACAATGTGCTACCAGGGCTGGGGCACTGACTGCTGACATTCCTAAAAGACAGGCAAATGGACTCCCACAACTGAACACATTTATGAAGAATATGGACCAGTACCTTAGAAGGCTGAAGCAGGAGCTGGTAAGAAAGCAACAAGAAATGTATAGCTAAAGTGTCTTTGTCACACAATAAATGGACGATATAGGTGTAAAAGTGCACACAGTCAGAGTAACAGTATAGTAAACCTTTGAAGTTTGCAAATTACAAAATTTTATCTGTCTATAAATTAGCAATAGTTTGGTCTGTTATACATTTCACCATGAGTTTCTGTGGGGTTTATATTTCTACTAAATATCCTGTATGCATTATAGTAGAGAATGTATACACAAAGAGTGAGCGCAGATGTCTCGGTGAGGCTGGAAGCTTTTTCAAAATCTTGCTCTTTGCTGGGGGAGTGTCTTGAATGCCTGGACCATGTAGGCTAAAGTCTTAGCAGCAGAAGTTGCTTGATTATTATTATTATTACTGATTATATACAATTAATAGAATAGAATGCTTGAATATATAAAAGTAAACCTGTCACAGAAAAGCAACATTTATAAAATATTAAGCACAATGAATAGCAACACTTTATATAACTATGTGACAGGTTTAGCTTAGGACAGTTGGAGCTCTATAAAAACAGGGCGCTGGAGGGTAAGGGTATGTTCACACAAAGGAATTTGGAGCTGAATTTGAGGCGGATTCTGCATGAAATCTGCCCCCATTCATCTCAATTAATTGAAATAAATGTTAGTCAGATTTTGGAGTTTTTCAGAATCACCATCAAAATCAGCTTCCAAAATCTGTTTCAAATTCTGGAAACAGAAATTTTCTGCCTGTCCAATTCAGCGTCAAAATCTTCTGTGTGAACCAGCCCTAATACTACCATAATAATTCCTAAATATTAGTGGTAAACTGTATAACTTCATTGATTTATGGTAATAATGCCACCATATAAAGTGCCTAAATAATATAGCTTTGCCCCTGGTGGGGATGGTCACTGGGTAACTGCCCCCTCTTCCTGTGCTGTAATATAATTAATAGTTCTTGCATAGAATACTTTCTAATATAAAGCACTTTTCTCTCTAAGACTTGTTACAGATCTTTTAGGATATGCCAGTCATGAGTATGGGAACGTTTAAAATCCAGCAGCTTTATATGCATCAGGTTTCATGACAATGGCATTATATCTATGTGCTTCTCCAGCTCTATAAAATTAAAGGAAAAGTTGTGACATTTATAGTGTAAGAGTAGGGACCTTTTATGATGCATACCTGGTTCTAGCTTCTGAAAGTACATCAAAAACCTGAACGTCTTCCACCACAGTAAGTTATGACCAGTTCTAAGGATAGGTCATAACTTGCTGATCAGTGGTAGTTAGACTACCCAGGGATACTACTAATCCCAAGAATGGGTCCCATCTGCCCCATGTGAATAGGCAAGTCATGGTCATGCCATTCATTTTCTATTAGACTGTTGGAGATTGGCAAGTACATCACTCATCTATCTCTAGCAGTCCTATAGAGCAGGGATCAGTAACCTCTGGGCCTGCAGCTGTTGTGACACTACAACTCCCAGCATGCTCCAGTCACTTATGTGCGAGATTTGAGAACAGCCAAGCAAGTATGCTCACCGGGAAGTTTAGTTTCACAAAAGCTGGATGCCCAGAGGTTTCTGATCCCTGCCATGGAGAATGAATGGAGCAGCAATGCCCACACTTGCAAATGTATACTAAAATTATGACATGCCCGACGCTGTCCAGAAGGTATTAACATGTGCCCTTGTGAATTTGGAGCAAATTACTTTTACAATGGACAACTGTGGACAAAATGCAATAGATCCAACTGAATATAATGAAAGACGTGACCTCTATGCAGACAGACAACAAAGCAAAGATTGTGGGAAAGGGAGAGAGTGAGGTATCTAAGTTTAGAAGCTCTCTTTCTAGAATGCACCTGTCCCGATCAGAGCTGAATGACACCGCACTGTTCTAATGACAAAGCTAAACGCTCTAATGACAGAACATTCCATGGCTTTTGTGACGGCACACAACAACTGCTGCAGCAGAGCTTTCTTACACTACACCTACAATTACACCAAACACATTGAAGAGCTGCAATAGGTTGGGTACCGAAGCTTTGTTTGTTTTACAATGCTCCTTTTATGGGAATTTTTTACAGATTTAAATGAAATGGTTATAATTTAAAGGGGCAGTCTATTGTCTAGTACATAATCCCACAAGATTATATTTAGTGATAGTCCATTCCCTTGGACCATCACCATACCATACTCTTTAAGTTGGCACTGCCAAGATCCTTTTCATGATTTTGGTAACAATTAAAGTCATGAGAATCAGTTAATATCTAGCATTCATGCATGGAGGGCACATTAATAGAAACTGCCATTTTACAGAAATGGGAAATTAGCAAAAATATTATGAATTCTGTCTTATGTAGGCGCTATATTCATGTGGGGAGGGCTCTTCCTCCTGCCTGTTCCTGCCCTCTTCTCAGTGATGGCTGCTGATGTGTAAATTGGGGTGGAGTGTGGCAGGGTTGAGCACTCCTCCCATAAATACAGTGGATCCATTAATATACTCAATAGATCAACCCTTTTAATATGCATCTTTTTCCTAGAAACAGTGCCACTTCTGTCCATGTGCTTTGTCTGGTATAGCAGCTCATCCTAATTCAGGTAAATGGGGCTGGAATTTCAGACACAGCCCATGGACAGAGATGGTACTGTTTATGGAAAGAAGCGGACACAGGTTTATTAACTATGAACTAGAAAAACATATTTTATAGCACAGCTTTGCTTCAGTTTTTCATACTCTACTGAGTATGGTGCCAAACTATGAGACAGTGATATTATGTTGATGCCAAGAGCAGGTTAGCTTGGCACTTAAGGCAAGATTTTCAGAATGTGCCATGGATCTACCCGCCTTTGGTCCCAGATTGTTATAGCTATCGGAGGAGTAATCATTTAAAGGGGTTTCCAGGATCAGAATATTGATCCTTGGAATAGGCCATCAATATCAAACTGATGGGTATGGGGGTCAGATTTTTGGCACCTCTGTCAATAAACTATGGGAAAAGACTTCAACACCCGTGCAAGTAATGCAGGCTCTTTAATCTATGCATCTGTCCTTCTACCTACATACTGAAATTATGGAAGTGGTAATAAAGGGTATTGCAGCTTTGTGATTCAAGTGAGCAGAAGGCAAATGTAATGGCACTGTCCCTAGTAAGTAGATAAAGATGGATCAAGGTAATAGATATGGTAGCACTTCCACCATCACCATGGCGCATTGAAACAGCTGATTGGTAGAGGAGTCAAATCCCCAGCAATCTGACATATCCTGGAAAATCCCTTTAGGCTAAGGCCTCGCGCAGTGAATCCTCTGCGGACTTTCTGCCCCTATTATACCAGGGTTTCCGTAAGTATAATTGACATGCTGCAATTTTCATTGCAGCATTTCCGCTGTATATTTTTTGTTGCAATGTGTGGATGGGATTAGCCACTTTGCAGGTAATGTAAAACGCAGCATTTTTTGCTGCAGTGTTTCCAACGCAGCAAAAACACAGCATTTTCGCAACGTGGGGCCCGGCCTAAAGGATATGTTTATATAGAGTTTTTTGAAGTGGACAAATCCACTTTGAAAACTGCTCCAAAAAGTCATGAGATTTTGTCAATGAAAGTCGTTGATTTTTGGTGAGGTTTTTGTAATAGCCATTTTTGATGCTTTTTCGCAAGAGGTTTTGTCAAGGTTTGTAAGCCTCTCATTGACTTCTATAGAGACAGTGGCATGGATTCCATGCTGATTCCAATGCTATAATTGACATGGTATTCCTTTCTTTTCCTTGCTGTAGTTTTTAAAAACCTCATAAGAATAAACATTGAACAGATGGCATGGTTTTCCATTGAAGTGAATGGGAAACGTCTTGCATATGGATTTTGGAGTAGAAACACTTCAAATCCTTGTGGAAAAAACTCCTGTGTATATACACTATCTCTCTTTCCACCAATTTCTAGTTGACTGATTTATAAATATCAGTATTAAATTTTCCTCATTTCCCTCCACCAAATCCTGTTTGCCCATGTGTAGTTTGAATGAGAGGCCAGCCTTCTTACCATATACCTTATAAGTCTTTACTCTTTCCTCAGCAATGTGCTTAAAGGGAACCCATCAGCCCTGTTATATGCTGCTCTGTAGTAGGGCCACACATGCTGATTTCTCACTTCATATAAAGATCATTTACATCTTTATTCTTGCAGTGGGCAGCCAGTGCTGCCAGAAGGCAGTCTGATGTATTCTTGATATGCATGTTTCCCTGCCTTCAAGCATCTGACTGACAGATTTCTCCCTACTACTGTGCATCAGGAGTGATCTGTCAATCAGCGGAGAGTGGATAGAGGGAGCTGCAATTTTTTGAATACATGAGACTCTTGTCATCTCTAAAACTAAATCATCTTATAATAATAATGCATTTTATTTATATAGCGCCAACATATTCCGCAGCACTGTACAATTCACACATAAGTGATACACCTCTGATATCAGAGTGTCTATTACTAACTTATTCTGTCCTCAGACAGGAAGGAATAACATGGCTGCCAGGTTCACTTCAAGTAAAGAGCTTGTGAGATACCGTCAGCTACAGAATTTATTTTATTTATTTATCTTACGTATATAGCACTATCATATTCCGTAGCGCTTTACAGATTTTTGACAGTCACTGTCCCATATAGGGCTCACAATCTATATTCTTTGGCGTGTGGGAGGAAAATGGAGTACCCAGAGGAAACCCACGCAAACAAGTGGAGATCATACAAACTCCTTACAGATGTTGTTCTTGACAGGATTCGAACCCAGGACTCCAGCACTGCAATGCTAACCACTGAGCCACTGTGTTGCCCACAGAAGTTACAGCATCCAGTCAGAGCCAGTTTTACAGTGCCATTTTACTGGCCGAAGTTTTACTAACTGAAAAGTACATGCCAGTATGCCACCAGCTTTAGATTTATTAGCAAGTCACATTGTATTCATCACCATTTGGACATTCGTCTTTCGCTTGCATGTTACAACACATGACAAGTGCTTGATTTCTATAGCTAGTGACATCCTAGAAAAGCATATGTAAGGGCATAAAGCAATCTCATGTTGGTGATATAGTCTTCATCTTATTACTTGTTTAAAGTAAACCTGTCAAAGCTATTTAGAGCACTAAGGTACCCTCAGCTCCCTATGGACCAGTGGCTATGTGTCCCTAATTATTTATTTATTTATTTTGCTTACTTATATAGCACCATCATATTCCGCAGCGCTTTACATTGGCACTGTATCATATAGGGCTCACAATCTACATTCCCTATCAATGTGTCTTTGGAGTGTGAGAGGAATCTAGAGTACCTGGAGGAAACCCATTAAAACACAGAGAGAATAACCTTATTGTCCCAAATAGCCTACTTCTAACTCTGTCTATGGATTTAATAAAACAAACTTTTATACTTTCCTAGAGATGAGTCCGATTTTCACTGAAGCCGGGGAAGTACACCTCAGATCAATGCGCATGAGCTCTGCACAGGCTCTGGGAGTACAGGAATAAGTATATAGGTTTCTTTTTTACATCCCAGGGATGGACAGCACTAGCATATGGCTATTTGTGACACTAAACAGGTGGTCTATAAGGACCAGTGGGTGGTTTAGTGCCCCAAATAGCCCTAACAGGTTCCTTTTAAGAGTCTTCTTTAAGCAGCCCTCCAGGCATCCCCATACTAAGGCCTATTCCCACCAGGGCAGCAGTCACCTGATATTTATCCTTTTCTCAATGGTGGTTTACTATTCTGTATTTTATAATCATTCACATACAATGTAATATAACTCATCTCTATTCACTTCCTGGTGACCATGTGATAGTATTGTGTTTACATATAGCAGCCAATCTGAGGAGATAGAGCAGACGCAAGAACCAATGAGGAGACAGGAGGTGTGTTTCAGACTACCTGTAGGTGACATAGCTAAGCTACAGCTACTGCCTCACACATGATGTGGTCATTACACGTGTATAAAAGGCATTTTGAAGGCATAAGTAAGCATACTATTTAACATAGAGATAATGTTTACCTAGAGCTCCTTTAACGGCAAGAAAATAGTATCAAGGCAGTAGAAGAATATTTTTATAGTAGGCTTTAGAGGGGTATTCTGTTCTTGAGAATGGAAGTCGATGCACCCCATCTCGTGGTTGCTGTGAATGCATGCACAGCTCTCTCCATTCATTTCTATGAGAGCCTGGTTGCTGGGCTACCTTGGATTTCCCATATACGTCAATGAAGAGAACCGCGCATATGTAGGCACCTTCTCTTTTGCAGAGACTGCAAGACAAGGGTCAGGGGTCCTTGTTCTTGAAAAAGTTGTGTGTTCCAGAGAGGGATTTGCATCTATTGTGCAGTAAACCAGTGTCTAATAGAATGGATTGTGATTTCTCTGCATGCATTATATTTTTGTTAGACCTGGAGGTAACAATAGTTTTTATTTCTACATGTTATTGTGAGTGAACTAAACCTGCATCACTTCCAGTCTGAGCACACTAATCTATAAAATATCTCCATATGTGTAATATTGTGGTATTTATTCCACTCCGCAGAATCATTTCTAGAGCACAGAATAAAGCTCTGAGCGCCCATATAGCTAGACACCAGTGTAAAGCCTCTGGAATACATAGAAGCTCTTCATCCTTTATGGTAATACAGAAGTAGGATGATGAACACGTTCTGACATGCCCTGCAGTGTCTCAGCAGTGAAGCTGTGTTCTGGATTTGCATAGAGTCTGAAGGGTTTAATTAACCACCTCTGACTCTGACAATTTGCATAAATATATTCTTAATGGGGAGAGGTCACATGTAGCCTCAGCACTAGCGCCAAAACCGGCACATACAACTTCTTCTATCCCTTTGCGGATGAATTAAATACAACAGAATTGTACAAGGACATCTTTAACGCTATAGAATTGCTTTGAACCTTGGGTTATATTTTTAAAGAATGTATTACATTTACTACATATAGCCAGAACGATATGTAAATTGCATTATACAGTGGGGAAAAAAAGTATTTAGTCAGCCACCAATTGTGCAAGTTCTCCCACTTAAAAAGATGAGGCCGGCCTGTAACTGACATCATAGGTAGACCTCAACTATGAGAGACAAAATGAGAAAACATATCTAGACAATCACATTGTCTGATTTTTAAAGAATTTATTTGCAAATTATGGTGGGAAATAAGTATTTGGTCACCTACAAACAAGCGAGATTTCTGGCTCTCACAGACCTGTAACTTCTTCTTTAACCCCTTAACGACCCAGGGCGTAATAGTACGTCCTGAGTCGCATGACGCTGAGCGCTCTCCATACACCGCGGGTACCGGCTGTATAATACAGCTAGGACCCGCCACTAGCAGCAGCGATCGGTGCCTGCGTCTAAATTGCACAGCCGCCACGGGCGCCGCCATTCGGTCACTTACAAACAAGCAAGATTTCTGGCTCTCACAGACCTGTAACTTCTTCTGTAAGAGGCACCTCTGTCCTCTACTCATTACCTGTAGTAATGGCACCTGTTTGAAATTTTTATCAGTATAAAAGACACCTGTCCACAACCTCAAACAGTCACACTCCAAACTCCACTATGGTGAAGACCAAAGAGCTGTGGAAGGACGCCAGAAACAAAATTGTAGACCTGCACCAGGCTGGGAAGACTGAATCTGCAATAGGCAAGCAGCTTGGTGTGAAGAAATCAACTGTGGGAGCAATAATTAGAAAATGGAAGACATACAAGACCACTGATAATCTCCCTCGATCAGGGGCTCCACGCAAGATCTCACCCCTTGGGGTCAAAATGATCACAAGAACAGTGAGCAAAAATCCCAGAACCACACGGGGGGACCTAGTGAATGATCTGCAGAAAGCTGGGAGTAATGTAACAAAGGCTACCGTCAGTAACACACTACGCTGCCAGGGACTCAGATCCTGCCGTGCCAGACGTGTATCCCTGCTTAAGCCAGTACATATCCGGGCCCATCTGAAGTTTGCTAGAGAGCATTTGGATGTTCCAGAAGAGTATTGGGAGAATGTCATATAGTCAGATGAAACCAAAGTAGAACTGTTTGGTAGAAACACAACTCATCGTGTTTGGAGGAAAGTAAATGCTGAGTTGCATCCAAAGAACACCATACCTACTGTGAAGCATGGGGGTGGCAACATCATGCTTTGGGGCTGTTTCTCAGCAAAGGGACCAGAACAACTGATCCGTGTACATGAAAGAATGAATGGGGCCATTTATCGTGAGATTTTCAGTGCAAACCTCCTTCCATCAGCAAGAGCACTGAAGATGAAACATGGCTGGGTCTTTCAGCATGACAATGATCCCAAGCACACCACCAGGGCAATGAAGGAGTGGCTTCGTAAGAAGCATTTCAAGGTCCTGGAGTGACCTAGCCAGTCTCCAGATCTCAACCCCATAGAAAACCTTTGGAGGGAGTTGAAAGTCCGTGTTGCCCAGCGACAGCTCCAAAACATCACTGCTCTAGAGGAGATCTGCATGGAGGAATGGGCCAACATACCAGCAACAGTGTATGCCAACCTTGTGAAGACTTACAGAAAACATTTGACCTCTGTCATTGCCAACAATAACACAGTATTGAGATGAACTTTTGTTATTGACGAAATACTTATTTTCCACCATAATTTGCAAATAAATTCTTTAAAAATCAGACAATGTGATTTTCTGGATTTGTTTTCTCATTTTGTCTATCATAGTTGAGGTCTACCTATGATGTCAATTACAGGCCTCTCTCATCTTTTTAAGTGGGAGAACTGGCACAATTGATGGATGACTAAATACTTTTTTTTCCCCACTGTATATGTTCTTGCTTTTTTTTGCTTTGTGATATGTTGTGTCTGAGATGTTTTGACTATTTTTGACTACTGGAAAAGTGACAGGTCGTGGGAAAACCATAGCAGCATCAACACCAGTTGTCCCACAAGGCCAGTCATAAGGCATGAGTACGTTCTCGGGTTTGTGTATGTCACTGCTTGTATTGGCAATTTTTGGGTTAAAGGTCAAACTCTACATAAAACTTGCTTGAATCTAACACCAACACTGAGTCACTGGATATACGTGGTTAGTCTCACAGCTGACAGCTACAAAAAAGCATTAGATGTAGAGCGCTGCAGAATATGAATGCGCTATAAAAGTAAGCATAATAAAAAAATAAATAATAGATGCCTTTTTAGAGCAAAATAGCATTGATGGTTATGGAAATGTTTAGAATGTCATGGCATTTCCCATCCACTGGTTGAACTTGATGGACATATGTCTTTTTCCAACCATACTATGTAACTATGTACCGTTTAGTTGCTGATCATTGCTCCTTTGAGAAACCTGAGTTTAATAAAGGATTGAGTATCTCCAGGCTAATGAATTTCCCATGACTCTACCTACATGAGGACTTTTTAACCATTGTTGTGCACACTGTGCAGGCACTTACAGGGAAGCCAGATTACTTTTGGAAGTTTCATTGAAGGGAATGGAAAGAGATGTGCACGCATAGCCATTTATCCTTTCAGAGCAGATGCTGCACATGCGGAGGTCAGAGGACTCCTGTTCTGAATATAAGTATGGGTCCCAAAGGTGGGGCCCTTATCTATAAGATATTTATAGCATATCCTGTGTGTACAGATGTGGCAGTGGTTAACTTTATCCAAGTGTTAAGTTAAACTTCGTTATATCGGTATATCTAAGATGAGAATACCCCCTTTAGCATCATATCCAGAAATCGTAATACTGAAAAATGCCTCTAAAGCAAAACTAGTGCTGTATCCGAAGGCTATTGCCTAAATTGTTCTAGGCTTCATCTACGTTTAAAAAGCAGAAAAACTGGGACTACATAGTGAGTCCATATTTGCTTTTCTACTGATTCTAGCCATGGGTAGGGAGTCAAAGGAAATGGATGTTGTGCCTAAATAACATTACGGGATGTTACATTGTGGAATCCCTGCTTCTGTTGCATTGACCTACTTCAGCTTATAACTATTACATTTCAGTTTACATGGCAGTAAAAGCTTTTGACTATTGACTCATGGGTTGGGTTCTATTTCGTACAACAACAATATCAACAGAACGGCAAATACTGAAAAGTGATCGTTGCTGGGTGACAGGTAATAGGGATCAGTTTCACATACTTGGCTACAAAGCATTTACCCACCCATAGCATATTATTATTATGTTACATTTCCTTGCAAAGTTTCTCAGTAAACTGCTTGAAGCTGTAAACTGTAGCCTATATTACATGTCAAGATCAATAGTGTATTCATAAAAGTCAGCCTACCTGTCTTTATGAAGCTAGCAGAATACAATTTCGACTACTTTTTGTTAGGTTTGCATGCATTTTTTATCCTATGGGACATTGCACCAAATACAATGCATATATACAGTAGTTTACTGCACATGATTAGAAAAACATGGCTGCTTTTTTTCCAAAAACAGTGGCACACGTGTCCACAGTTTTTGTTTGGCATTGCAACTCCCCAGTCACTTCAACAGAACTAAGTTGTAACACCAGGCACAGTACAGTATAGGCATGAGGAGGAGAGCAGCCATGTTTTTGTAATCCTGGACAATTCTTATAAAATCAGCGTGAGAACTTCTTTATATGCCTTGTGGAAGTGTAAATTTCACAGCCCTTCTGCTACTAACATTGGCAGTAAAAACACTTGTACAGTATGCATAGATTACAGAAATGCCTATAATATCCCTTTAAAGTAATATCACGTAAATGGGCTTTGATGTATTGAAAAAAACAGAATACCCTCAGAACTGTTGTAAAGGTTCAGTCATGTTAATTTACAGCACTATAACAAATATAAGAGTGGAAAGTAGAAATACTCCACATGTTAGGCCTGGACTACATACTCGCCTCAACACTGAAACTGAAACAGGACAAAAATGGACAAGTCTTAAAGAGGTTGTCCAGGATAACCCGTTTTTTAATATGAGGCCAGGGAAGGTAAGAAAAAAACCATACTCACCTGTCCCCTGTGCCTTGGTGTATCCCACCGTGGTCCGGTCCCGTTGCTCTGGGGTCTTGTTTTAGCAGAGGTCCCCACTGCACATCAGCGACCTAAGTAAAGGAACCGAGACATCACTCACACACCAAATGTAGGCAAAAAAGGAGGCAGAAAAGCGCTGGTCCAGATCGAGTGAAGTCTTTATTCCAAATGGGTAAAATACACAACGCATTTCGGAACAAGCCCTTTTGCAAGTGTGCTTTTTTGCCTACATTTGGAATCATCCCAACATGTGCTTGCCACCACGTTCCCGAGGCCAGCAGCTGCTCTATGAGGTCCTACTGAATCTAATTTGATTATACAAGCTTACAAAGTAGTTGTGAACTGATCACAACCCGCCAAGGTGAGCAGCTTTATACCAGCCACTTGTTATTTATCACCCTTTGGTTTTACACTATTAGCGCTCTGCGTTGTCTTTTTTTTTTTTTTCTTTCAACGCCACTCACATATGTCACTATGATGTCCCGGGTCCTTTTCTTAGGCCGCTGATTGGCGGCGGGGACTCCCCCCAAAACAAGACACCGGACACTGGAGCATTGGGGAAAACTCTCCCATACAAGTGAATAGGGTCTGCTCCAGACCATTGTGTCTATGGACCATGGTCCTTCTATAACAGGAACCCAGGAAGTCACATAATGTTTTAGGTTTAGTGGCAAAAGTTGGAATTGCAAGATCTTTAGCATTTTTTTTAAATATAGATACTTGGAAAATTAAAAACAACATGATCAAAAATTCTTAAAAAATATGTTTAATATAAAAATGGGATTTAAATAATAGGTCATTCCCTTAAAGGTTATACAAATTGTGGAAGTAGCAGGTGTTGCTACTCCAATATGTGACATGTGGGAGGTACATAAAAGTCAGCTTGAAAGCAAAGTTTTTTAGCTACATGCAACCTCAAAGATCAGATCAGGTGGTGTGGGATGATTGTTTGATGCTTCCTTTTTGACATGCCACTTGTCGCAAACTGAGACAGACTGAATTCTTGCACTGAGAGACCATGGTTTATCATTCTGGCAGATCTCTATGTGCTTAGACTGAATGATGTCAGCACTGTTCAATGTTATATGTCCCGGTGGTTGGGAGAACAATGACAAACTGGAATGACAACAAGAAGTGTATGGAGGCAAACCTCTGCATAGACGGATCATCTCTGATTGGAAGAATAGTATGTAGCAATCCATTCTGTACTGCAAGTGAAATTAGATGTCATTGCAAGCCAAGGGCAGCAATCACCATTGCCACAAATCATTTACCTTGGCTGCAGTGATAAGATTACGTCTACTCCATGTGTCCTAAGCCACTCATTGCCTCCCACAAAGCCAGCCAGTTCACTTTGCTCTGCACTGATGAGGGACAAAAATCCCGAAACGGTGCTGTATGCAGATAAGTGAAATTGGCTTGGCTAAAATCCCATTTGCTGTCTCAAGACTCAGTGAGTCAAAAGCAAATTGAGGATCTGTTACATCCAACAGAGGGCGCATGAGCTTCCCAGCTCCTTTTCCCATAATGCCTTGTGATCTGTTGCAGACAGCCATCGGCCCCAGCGGTGAACTGCTAAGGTCATTGGCTACAGCGGTCATGATGTTCAGCACATCATTGTGGATCTATTTAAATTAATATTAAATAAATATTAATTTCCCATCTGTCCATAGACTGTCGGGTGTTGCAGCTTGTCTCTATTCCAGAAAATGAAGTTAAAGTACAATAGCAGATATAGTCTATGGACAAAAGTAGCGCTGTTTCTGAAAAAAAAAAACAAAAAAACAGCAAAACACTGACACTGCAAAAGGTGACTGATGTCACTTTGTGTCCTGGATACATTTCTGGATTTCTACGTTTGAGTCATGCTCGGTGTACACAATAATGCAGGTGTGTTTGACTAAGAACAATGGCTGGTGTCTGTCATCTGCAGCTGGGCTTTCCCATGTCCTTCCTCTCCTGGACTGTCTTGCAGCTTCCGGCATACACATCTGGTTTATTTATTACACTTCCCACACACCAACAGAAAAAAATGAGCAAGAAGACATCTGGGACTGAATACTCAATGACATTCCTCTGGATAAGATACATGATGTCTAGACAGTCCCAAGATCACCACTGTGGACAGAAAAGTAAAAAAGGAGCTGTCAGATTTATAAATAAAATGAGCAATAATTCTGAAATCCGCCACTGACTTCCCCGTAAACATACATGTTCAGATTAGCTGATTGTGTTGTGTCTAAGGCTAGGTTCACACCTGCGCCTGCTTCACATTTGGGATCTCTGCCGCTGAATCCGCTTGAAAAATGCGGAGAGAAAAGTCCTGCAAGCAGATACTGCTAGAAAACCGACAGTGCGCTGAATTCAGTCGGCTTTCTCGGTATGTGCCCTGGGGCTGGAGATATTGGTGCCGTTAGTTTCAGGACCGATCTCTGCCCACTGTCAGAAGGGTGTTCCTGATAGTCTAGCAGGGCTGTGAGGAATGCCCCCCCTGACAATATTCCTCCATAGCCCTGTACTGGGGGGGCGTTCCTTATCGCTCAGTGATGATGCTGAGCTGTGAGGAATGCCCTCCCCCAGTACAAGACTATGGACGAGTACTGTTAAGAGCGTTCCTCACAGCCCAGCTAGACTGTCAGGAACGCCCTTCTGACGAAACTAACGGCACCGATATCTCCAGCCCTCGGGCACATAACGGGAAAGCCGACAGTGCGCTGAATTCAGCACACTGTCAGCTTTCTAGCGGTATATAAAACCACATGTGCATGAGGACGTGAAAGGTCCTCTTTAAGCGGATTGGGTTTTTGGTTTTTGGGGGTCGCCAAGCGGATCCGAAGAACGGAAACTCAGGTGCAGGTGTGAACCTAACGTCAGTTGTGCACGCTGGAAAAGAAAATGTTAAAACAACTTCTGTTGAGATGAGCAAGCCCAGTACTTACTGTACCTGTCAGCATGCTACCCCCATACACATTACATTGGTAATGATAGTCAATAAGATACTTACTTTGCCTGTTCTTTCATGCCTGCATTGGATGAGACAGATTTGAAAGAATGGGTTTCCCCAAACTATAAGTGGCCCTAGAAATTCTCATGCTGACCCAAACTTACATATGAAATAGAAACTTAAAGATGCGTTCAGCAAATAATGCCTGTCTAAAAGGGGTTGTCTGAGAGATTGGACAATACCTAGCTAAAGGATGGAAATAGCATAAAAATGTCAATGATCCATTTATTGTCCTGGCATCACTTGACCTCATTTATGATGCCATATCTACAAATTGTGATCTCTGCAGCCAGACATAGGTTTCAGTTTTTTTGCCAATAGGGCGGAGTAAACAAAGGTCGAAGGGGAGGACTGGAGAGCAATGGCGCAAGAGTGGTGGGGGAGCTCACAGATACGTAAGCAATGCTTTGTTTTTAAAGTCATTGGCTAAGTTTTGTCAGATCTTTGAAAAAGCCTTTAAGTCCAAAAGTAATATTTTTTTGTTTGTTATCTATTTCTTCTTCTTTTTCACATAGCATGACTAAGCTCAGGTATGGCTTGAATCCTTGCTAGGAGCCATGTTAAATGTCTTGACTACATCTGGTGTGCAGCTGGCTCGATGGAATGGAATGTCAGGCCTTTTTTCCATTTGTTCCTGATCTAGAGGCCATAAACATTATCATGCCTTACATATCACGCTTTTCTCTGTGCCTAGGCCATTCCATGGTCTTGGATCTGTATTAAAAACCATGGGCAAAAAATATCATAGATTCTGTATTATTATGTAACCCAGTCTTGTGACATTTTCTGATATTGGTTATTGGATTAATATCATAGTGTCTCAGTGGTTATTAGCATAGTTACATTGCACAGATGGAGCCCTAGTTTTACTTACCGCCAGCAGCAACATCTGCCATTTGTATGTTCTCCCTGTGTTTGTGTAGGTTTCCTCCTACACAAAAGATATACCTATTAGTTAGTCACTGATGAAATTGACTGGTTAATATCTTTACAGGGCTTCAGAATATGTTGGCGCTATATAAGGATAAGAGATAAAATGAAATCAAAGTGTAACGCTAAGATGAATGTTGCGGATTATTGGCTGACAAATCAGAAATACAGTGTTGCCTGCTCTGTCTGCATTGGTTGAGTATGTACTTCAGCACAGAGCAGGACTCCCTCCTGAGCTTGCCAGTATAAAAGTTAATGCATCATTACTAGCTGCGGTTCCCAGGTCGTGACCAGTTGACATACGGTTACAGGTTCCTAACTGAGCCAATCAAAACTCAGCTCCCTACTTAGCCCCTTGACAGGAGGGAGGCGATGGGCTAATGAAGTGGCAGCACATGCTGAGCTTTTGATGACTGAGCATTAGAGCTGGCTTTCTGCCATTGAAGTCCAGCTCATCACAGGCTGTCAGACCTAGTTAACCTGTTCAGTGCTTTGGCTTTCACCTTTTTAGAGAGTTGTGAATCTCTGTTTTATGGCACAAGACAAAAAATAATTAGCAGTTTCCACAAGGTTCTAGTCTTCACATTAGTCCGTAAATCATTTGTTGCCTCCATATTGCAGAAAAAAAATTCACAGCCCCTTTCCATTAAGAGTCCGTTACTTTTCCATACGGAGCTGGGAATCTGTTAATTGGTTAGAGCAGTGGGAATTCCATAGAAAGTAACCCTATAGAACATTTCTTCTTGTTATAAAAGGGGCTGGTAGATTTTCATGGATTCAGCTTTTAATATAATTCTTATAAATGTTAAAGCAGATCTTGTAGCCTCGACACTTGGACAATGAAAACTGAATATACATTCTTTTATTGCTGTATATTAGGGTTTTTTTTTGTCAGAAATTGTGGTAAATGAAACTTTCCATACATATTATCTTTTCATTATATACATGAGATGCGCCCTAGATTATAGCAGAGAGTTACAAGCAAAGAGCCCTGCTTTATGATACCTATATACGTTAGAGATTATTTTGGAGTAAGAGATGTGCCGTATGGCCTACACCTGGCAGGACAAAGGTAACTGAATGTCCATATACTGTATGATTCATTCTGTACACCGTGACTTCAGAGATCACAAAATACATCATATATTTTATGTAAAATATGTTTATGCTGCTGTATGTTCATAATCATTTATTTTACTTTACACTTCCTTGAACCCTTATCTTTCTAATACATACACATTGGAATAGTTTAGCCTGGAATGGGTTAAGCTGACGGGTTGTGTCTTAAGAAGACAGGATAATAACCATCAGCATTACTGTCATTGGGAGAGAGGAAGTATCAGGGATCTGGAGAAGGAATGGATGAAACTACACTTGCATTTGATACATTATCTGCTAAATGGACTAACGTCCGTCATCACGATGAGTGAGTGTCATGTAGTTTAGCCTTAACCCCATGTTCAGCAAGGAGCAGTTCAGTGTAAACTGTGTTTGTGTGTTAATCTGTAGCTTTGCTTGTTATATGCAGACAGTAAACATTTCATAGAGACTCCGCCATGTTGTCCTTCTTTACTTGCTAAGAACTGAAAGACCTGTGAATAGGAACATTGCATTGTTCACAGAGAATAATGATCTGTTTGACCTTCAAGTAATCTTAAGACTTCACAAGTTAATATAGCACCTCACTGAGGAATGTGGCTGGAACGTTCCTGTCTCTTTTATTACTTCATTGGCAGCAGACATGAGATATAATGTACAACTTGTATCACCCAGCAAGAATCTTTTAATGGTAGCAAAACAGGGTTAAGCATAGAGTCTGATAAGCAAACTCTGTAGGACTCGGACAGCTTAGTTGCCCAGCAGTTCCAAGAAGTCCAGGTGTTGTGGACCTAATATGGATGGTAAAAAGCATCCAGGGTATGGCTGTGTGAAAGTGGCGTAAGTCACCTTCTTCACTGAGCTAGAGAATTATACTAGGCATAGTTCATCTTCCGATTTGTTAGCAACCAACCTGAGTACATCCTGTCCTTGTGAGGAAAATAAGACTGTATTATATCTAACTATATAGGATAACTGACTTGTACACCAAAATACATGTCAATAAAGAATATATACATGCATCCATTAATGATAACTAATTAGTGAACATAGTTTTACCAGTTCGGCTGGCCAAGGCCTATGCGGTCTACATATATTTAGGCTTGATTAGTTACTTAATAGGAAGGGTAAGTGCTACGGTAGAATACTACAGTATTACATCCTCAATTTCTTTGGCATTTCCAGCCTCATGCCTTTTCCATGTTGAATGCACTGTTGGCTATGGATCCAAGGCCTGCATCATTCCCCTGCCCGATTTTTGTGCATAGGACTTTTTGGAGATGTTATTTTATGGATTTCATTGGTTTTCCAGGACATTATGATATGATCCACAAGCCCACCATTGCATACCGGAATGAGGGGGCTACCAGTGTGCTATACCCTGTTTATTGTTTAGATAGACACAGAAGCTCATCTGCATCGGAGGCCTTATTTGATAATTGCAATTGGTGACGTTTGTAAAAAATAATGGAATTGAGAACTCCCTGGAGCACCGCGGCCTCTTCATCTTGCTGGTGAGACTCAGACCTCCATTCAAACACTGATGGCCTGTTCTAAGGACAGGCTACCAATATTCCCTGGATAGCCTCCTTAATGCTATTACCATTCATTCTACCTTATTTAAACTTTGCATTCATTCCTTTTTCTTTGGTAATAAATATATGTGTAACATCTAAACTAAAAGACCCTCACTGGGTATGATTTATTAAGCAATAATGCACCAGAATTCTAGCATAATTGTGCCAAAAACTAACATTTCTTGCACCATGGTGTTTTAGACAGTTTTACAACTTGTACGAAATGGGGTATGACTTAGTGGAAAGTGAGCATGGCCTAAGTTGTGACACCGTGTACCAAAAAGCGCCAAAATTTTGGCACATTTTTAAGGCATAATCTAAGCCAATGTATAGGTGTAACGTTAGACTGGACAGTCTAATAATGCAGCAGATTTATTATCCAGCATAAGCTATGATAAACTATGAAAAAACTATTTCAAGACTGTCTAGTCTAGCACTACACTGTTTAAATTATAGATAATATTAGTAAATCTGCCCCAGTGCATAACCAGCAAATCTGTAATAAATTTGTTAGGTGCTAAGGCACAACCACATAAGAATTGAAATGGTGCACCATTCACATGCCCCATTTTTAGAACACACAGTAGTCCACTTTTCTGATGCATTTGCATGATAAATGTTCTCTCAGTATATCTGTATGTATTTTTGGCAGTTTATGTATTGTAAAGACTCCCAGCAGGATATATAAAACTGTATAACATTGCACTCTCTCTTATCCCTCTCTTCCTCATTAAAATGCACTCCAAAATGTACTGAATTGTTCCCTAGGGAGATAAGCTGGTCTGTACATATCTCTCAGTGTCAATGCAGATAGACAGATCAACACTTGCAGACCAGCTTATCTTCACAGGGAATAATGTCTTATTTCATATATAAGGATCTTACATTTTCTGTCTAGTACACTGACAGATGTGTTCTGAATATGCAAATCACTGGCTGAGCGGAGAAAGTAGTACAGATATAGAGGAAAGTGATAATACCAAGTCTAAAAATGAGATTTCAGAACATCTCAATAATGCCTCTATTTTATTATATACATAGTTTCCTTCGGCATTTATTTATCTATGTCTAAAAGTGGAATTTCAAGGACTATAGTACTGAGAAAAAAGAAGGGTTGTTTATAAGGGTCTGTTCTTCTTAAATGGATTTGCTGTGTATGTAAGTGACCCCCACTGATCAGATGCAGTTGGCGTCTAGATACTCCTAAAGTTCGGTGTGAGCGCTTATTCATACCCTCTGTGCAGACCTATATGCCACTTAAAAAGGACCTTTCACCAACTCCTGTTCTTTGCATATGTTCATAGGTGACGATCCATTGATTCCGGCACACTTGGAATTTCTAGCTGTTCCCGAGCAGTTAGTGCTGTTATTTTAGGTGCCTGATATACTATTTAGTCTCTGTCAGGTGGGCAGTTTCAGGTAGGAGCAGACAAAGCTCCAATCAGAGGTGGACAGTGTCAGAGCGCAGAATCACACCCTAGTGACGCTAGGTTCACACAGGTCTGTTGGAGGGCCAGAACACTGCATAGGCGGATCACAAAAAGAGCTGAATGAGCATTCATAGGAATGTTCATTCTCAATCAATTCCCAGTGGTATGGGGGGTTTATATATTACACATGCAGTGCATACAACATGTGCCAGAGATGCTGCCAAACTCAGGGATCAGAGGAGTGTAGCTGAAGGCAATTTTTATTTTTAATGGCAAAAGGGTACAGGATCGGTTCCCTCACTATGTCACCGCAGGCCACTTCTAACTACTATAGTCTTGTTAAAGTTGGTTAGAGATTTGTGTGGCTATGAGTTCCCGGCAGTTGATCTAGAAGGCAACATTATGATCCTCTATTGGCAATCATACCAGCTAGCTTGGATTAGCAGATTCTGCCAATATAAGTTTATGTTCAGGTATTATTAAGAATTTCTAGTGCAAAACATGGTTTAGTTCAGTGCTTCTCAAATTGTGAGGTGCACCCCATTTGCTTGTAGGAGATGACTGCTGAACAGAACGACAGTGATCTTATTTATCAATCTTATTTTATTGTTATACTGGCAGAGCCAGGGAATGGTGTTTTGGTACCCTAAGCAGTGATCAGTGCCATTGCCAACCAACCTCACTGCAGCCCAGGCCTCTTGTACCAATGAGTGCCTCTATCACTGATGGATTGATTGAAACACTCATAGGTTTTTTTTTTTCCACCATGAGGGCTGGGCACATGTCAGGGGAAAGAAGGATTGAACTTTTGTATTTCGACATGTCCAATCCTTCTGTTTTCAGGGGAGATTTGCCACCACCAGAAGTTTCTGGCAGCAACTTACTCCCCTGCCCCATTCATCTGAGCATGTATGTGTATTGAGATGGCGGTAGTTGGCCGACAGCTATCTAAAGTGTATGCCAGCTTTAGTTTATGTGTAGAAACAAAGCAAGATTAAAAAAAAATGTAATATATTAGTGAAAACTATTACTGAATTATTCTGTTCCAGTTTTATTCTAGAGAATGTAAACTACTAACACATAATACGTATAAGCCATCTCTTCCTCTTGTCCTTTAACAATCAAAGATTCATCTGATAATTGCGACTTTAGCATAAAGGGTTAATCTATTGAGTAGTGTGTGCCCCTTTGCGTGTGAATGAAGAATGTCAGGCGGTAGGGAAACTGAAATGTATCAAACCTTCACATAAAGCCGCAGTCAAAGACTTTGCTGGAAAGGCTTCAATAGTAAACCACAGGCAGCTGTCATGGTATATTGATCATCATACATCCTCCCATCCGAGGCTGGAAACCTGATATCCAATCACAAATGGGCAGAGAAGAGTGTCAGGAAGCAAGGGTTATGCTGCAGTAATAGTATACATTAGAAAGCCAGCTAACAAAGCAGTTATATGATCCCTTTGTGCAACTGCAAAACATTTGCAGCACCTTCAACTATGCTGCAAAATATCTTTACTGCAGAAATGGCTATCAAAGATAAAAGGCACTGATATTAAAACTAATTCTCCCACGTTGCATAGGGTATATAGCTGACAGTAAGATATACCTTACAGAGGTCACTACTCACTGTATTTCAGGATGCAGAATATGCTGAATACATCTGTAACTTGAAGACCATGGCCACCACTGCAAAATCTGTAACAGACTCCAAACGATAGTATCGTGCAGGCATAAGGGACTGTAGGACCTTTATGCTTTCCTCAGGCACAAAGGTCCAGAGCCTGAGTTGGGTTCCATATTAGTCTCTGAGGGCCATTAGCAGGGCTGTGGAGCAATTTTGGTGAAATCGGAGTAAAAAAAAAACTCCAGCTTATCGCATAGCTTGTTGCATATTTACTTTCATAGTAATTCAATCGCTGGATTTTTTATGTATTTGAGGATTTTTACTGCTACTGACTGACCATGGCTGCTAGTCATATATGAAGGAGTCGGAGTCAGAGTAGGAGTCAAGCTATGGGAAAATAGAGAGGTCAGTGGTCTGGCCTACCAACGCCACAGCCCTGATCATTAGGCAATAGTGTCTTTGTGCTTTCCCTAGTAGTGGACAGTGTCTGTTCCCCCATGTGTGCTTTCCATATGTACCTGTCATCCTGTGATACCCCTGTTCATCTACTTGTTGACCTGTGCCCTCCCATCCTCTTGCTTGTCCCTCTGTGCATCCATGAAGGATCTCTAGAGGGGCCACAGTATTTAGAGAGTCTATGTAAAGAAATGGGCAGCAGTAGCCCCCTGACATGCAGTGGACTTCATATCTGTCCAGCTTTGCCTGGTGCTAATGTTTTGTTCATTTTATATACTTATTTTTTTCTGTGTTGCATTGTTTTGTTGCCTTTCAAAGCGATAGATAGTATAAAGTGCATTGCACAAGGAAAGTTCGAGTAAAGTATGTTAGGTTAGGGATGTGTTGTTACTTTATTCATAAAGTCCACAATGGTAACCTTTGGAGTTGGTTGTAAAAATTGAACATGATCATTTCATGAGAGCTGCACCGAAAGGCAGCTTTTGAGAGTGTTGTCCATATTAGCCATTAGGCAAGTTCTCCATACATCAATGCATTTTTTATTGCAATTTTTGCTATAAAAAGTATTATAAAGTCAGGAGATCCTCATATCACCCAAAAACACTGGCATATTGTAAATATAGAAGTGCAGGCATCAGGGGCCCTCCTAAACCTTGCTCAATCCAGTAACTACACTGTTTTTTTTATAATAGTCTAGTTTCTCATTTTAGTATTATTGTTTCTTGTATTATTAGTATCATTATCACCTTTTATTTCTTACAATTCATACATGATGCAGGATGACTCTATGGGATTCCATTTTATGTAGTGTAAAGGGCTATCCTTGTTCTCTTCTAAGTAGACAGTCAGGTTAAACAGCTTAATTCAGAAAGAGTGTTCTATATATTTAATGGTTTCATCTTTTGTTAACTAGAGCATCTCTTTTTCTCTTTGCAGCTGTCAATGAGAGAAGTTGGAGAAGGTTTACAGGAGCAGATGAACTCTATGATGGGTGCACTCCAGGAACTGAAACTACTCCAGGTTCAGACAGCTCTTGAGCAGCTGGAAATTTCAGGGGAACAGAACCAGCTCCAAACTATGAGATTGAATCCATATTGCCAAAGTGTACAAGAGGCTACTGAGGTCAGGCATGAGTCCAGAAAACAGTCTGAGAATATACGGGCAGGTGGAAGAAGTCTAGACAACAGCTCGTTGGCTAGTAGCCGAGGGTCATGGACTGCAAGCACAGTTAGCTCTGTCTCCATTCCAGGCTTGAAACAAGGTCATCAGGTAATGTTAGAAAGAGTAGCAGAGACTGAAACTTCATTGCCCATAAAGCCTCCAATGGACAGGTTAGCTATGTGTGAATCACGGTCTACATCTTCCAGCTTTCACAACCATTTCCTACATGATAATACCCACTCTGATTTCGAACAAAGTACTGATGATTTTATATGCGATGAAGCCAATGACTGGACATCATCTCTTATGTCCCAGAGCCGGAACAGACAGCCTCTTGTCTTGGGTGACAACATTTTTGCAGATCTTGTTGGAAACTGGTTAGATCTACCAGAGATGGAGAAAAAAGGAGAAAACTGTGAAAGCCTTTTAAATGTTAGCAGATCACATGAAATTTACAAAAAGTTTTCCCTAACAGCCAATTTTTTCAAAAAGTTTTTACGAAGCGTTCGGCCCGACCGGGATAAACTTCTTAAAGAAAAACCTGGTTGGCCAAACTTTGAAGATCAAAAACCTCAAATCTACAAGAGAAGTAAGAAACCAAGTAAACAAAAAAGTGTCTTCTATTTCCCATCGGCAAATGACTCTAAAAGTAAAGTCGAAAAACCAGGCAAAGGTGGTGGGAAAAGTATTGGTATAAGTGGCAAGAAAGACCAGAAACAAAGAGATTCTATGTACACGGGGTTTGATATGAACACAGCAGTTTGGGTTTAAGGTGAAATGCTTAATATGAATGCAGATATTGGATTTAACCAATATTAACCCTTTAATGCATATTCATCATATTCATAAAGGGCATTTGCATTGTTTTTACTTGATTTTATTCACCTTAGCTGAAAACTAAAAAAAATCATGTTTTTTTTTTTTAAGTTCTGATATCAAGAATTTTTTCTTGTAACTTTTGTATATAACAACTACCGTAGATAACTAGAAGACCGAGCTGGTTCTTGGTACTCAAGTGTCTTTTTTCTTTCTACTATGTTCTTCTACACTTTGAACTACAAAAAAATGTTGACAATCTGTCCAGAATGGGCTTGCACATGGTTTCGCGGATTTCAGAAAAGTCGGGTTTTAGGCAGTTATGAGCCTCAGCAATTCATTTAGTGCAATTATAAAACAATGTAAATTGCCTGCTATTTAGGTTAATCCCTGACATGTCAATATGAGAAGCCAGACTGGTCTCTCTTAAAGCCTTGAACCTTTTACTGCTGGGATCTTCTTGCGTCATATGAGTTCAGAAAGTCTATTTTTATATTATATGGATAAAAGGAAGAAAAAGGTCATTGTTCTTTTTGTCAATGCTAACAGCAAGAGAAAGTCCTACTAATACTTCCTGTGACTGGGCCGGTCTGTCCAGCAAATTACCTCAAGCCCTATCATATCCTGGTATCATCTTTGCATCTCTAGAAATACAGTAACTTGAAAGTTGCGAGTAGTTCAGATGAATGATGCTATATTGACACGTATCTAAATATATAATGCTTAGTCTATTGAAGCATGGACACATATTAAAGGGGCATGAGCACTGTATACAACTTGCAGTACATTGTAATTTTTGTTTAGTTATGTATAGTTGCACTCGGTCTATTCAACAGAAGCACTTGTGATACAATATGGAAAAGTTGTTTTATTCAATGTTTGCTGTCAAGGACTATATGAAGTTCTAAAGGCTTCCTTACTCATATCTTCATAAATGATCATCCACTGAAATGCTGATAATTTAATATCCACTGTAGATTACTTATGGATTATTAGGCTCATCTCCATATCATATTGAATGGACTATCATCAGCTCGCTGCATTATGGTGGCAATACTGGCCACAAAACATCACCAGTTTAATGTATCTTCTTTTCATCAGGGCAGGGCTATGTCATTTCTTTGGACCTGGACAGTTCTGTATCGTTTGTGATGTTAACATTTTTTTTGTCAAAATCAAATATTTTAATAGTGAAATAAAGATGACCAATATGGCGACTATCGGTATCAGGTAGCTTATTTGTGTTGGTGATTTCTTATAGGACATCACCTGGTATCCCCAGTGTTGCCTAGTGACTTTGGTTAGAAGCATTCAGTACCACCTTAGTGTTTGTTATAATCAAAGTTGTTCAAAGCTGAGCCAAGCATGCATGTTTATGAGGGGAGGGGGATTGGTTTCTGCAGTGGCACTTAGGTAGGTATATGGTACATACCCAGTTGCCTGGAGCAAGGTTGAAAACTTAGCTTCATATTATTATTGTCACGAGACAGTTGCCAAAATGTGGCAATGGCCCTTAATGTTCAAAACTGTCTATTTTTTCAGGACAGCTAATGTAAGCTGATTTCTGATTGGGCTTTTTCGGCGACAAGCCACTTTCTAAAGTAGATGCAAGAAGAGTAATTTTAGATTTCTATGAGAGTTTGACATGTAGGTTGCTATTCTCTAAACAGATGTGTGTTTCCATACTGTAGTGAAGTAGTTGTGTGAAATGTGACTGTGAACATATGTTTTGCTTGTATGCTCGTCCTTGGTGTGGAAATTGATTTGTACTTTTGCTTTTCAGATATAAATTGTCATCCACTTACAGTGTGCAGTCTAGATATTATGTTAGGACATTAAGGCTGGGGCCACATGCTGTAGAAAAGCTGTTTTTTTGGTGAAGATTTTGCTGAAATTTTTTGAGCTAAAGCCAAGAATGGATTTTGCAGGAGACAGAAGTATAAGGGTTTCCTTTATATTTCCTATTACTTTTGGAGTCACAGCAACAACAAAACTTCACAGCAACAAAAAGTGCAGCTATTCCCCAATGTGTAGCCTCAGCCTATAGAGTAATCTCATCCGAACAAGTTATTCCCTATTTCAGATATGCCCTAATATGTAGATTGGTGAGGCTAGACCACCAAAACCCCACTGATTGGGGGAGGGGGGGATTTCTGCCCCATTCTTGTGGAAAGGTGGTGGGACAATGAGCAGTTCCATTTGCAAGCGAGTGCCAGAGATAGCCAAAGTACAATAGCTATTTTCCTGCATTCCCATTGAAATATATGGTGTGATGCTCACGTTGTCTGCTTATGACAACATTGACATCAGGGGATAAAATACCCCCTCCCCCAATGATCAGCAGGGGTCTCAGGTGACACAACCCCTTTACGGCTATTTGAATCTGTCAGAAATTCTGTAGGCCTCATGTGCACAGCATAGCCGTTTGCACAGACCCTGTACAATGGAGACCCTATTCCCCGTGTACTGTAGAGACAGTCATGTAGGGGTCTTCTATTGTAAAAGTAGTGCTTCCTGGGGATAATGTCTCACTAAAACAATATTCAATTAAACATTCCACAGTTGATATATGGGGATATTGCTGCTATATGGTGTCTCTGTACAGCTTGGATATGACTGTGTGCACAAGCCTTTATTATTGCCCTGACTTGTTCAATATAGACACTATAGACCTCAGAAAAACATTTCATATGGAAGTTCCGTTGCTTTTATGAATCTTAAAGGGGTTTTCTGGGCAAAAAATTATTTTTTTTTTTTTTTTAAAAAAAGGTCTGTTAGTGCTGTTAACACTGACATACTTTTAGCAGTGTAAAAAACAAACCGGACCCCCCCCCCCCCCCCCCCCCCTATCAGTGATTTCTGGGTTTCTCTGGGAGCTCCTGACATTTTTTGGATTAGTTTACATGGTGTAGCTTCCTGTTATGTAGCTTCCCGTGTACCTTCCACACTACCTCCCTCTCACTGCCCCCTCCTCTCTCAATCCGTTAAACCCCCCTCCCTGTCTCCCTAGGTAAGCTATCCCACCCACTACCTCTACTAGCCCTTTCCAACTAACTAACTAAGCCCACCTCCCTACTGCATCATACTTACCTATCTTCTTCTCTGGGAGACGACTACTCCTTTTCACTGTGCGCAAGCCGGAGACGCTTCTCTTCCACTCTCCTAGTGTGTGCACAGATCAGAAGTACCTGTGACGCCTGCACAGTAGAGATGGAGTGCCATCTCTATTGCGCATGTGTCTCAGGCACCTCCAGACTGCGCAAGCACTTGCAGAAAGGAAGAGGGGAGGAGCTGTTCCCGGACAGGAAGACACGTAAGTATTGATGGGGTTGGGGGGGAGGGAGTAATGGTGACGTTCCGTTTCGGAAGTGGGGAAACGGAAAGTCACCGGATTATCAGAAAGTGTCCCTGGGGTGGTCACATGACCACCCCAGGGATATGGGTAATTATAGATTTTTTTTTAATATAAGTAAATTAGAAGTTAGGCGGGGGGAAGGGGGTTTAGTTTTGGGCTAATTTGTATTTCATCCCGGACAACCCCTTTAAGAGCCCAGAGTGCTCCATGTAATTGCAGCAATCTTGCTCATGTGTGGACTATTCCATTTACTTCTATGGGACTACCGACATTTTTTTTTTTTCAGCAGCTCCACAGAAGTGAATGGAGCATTCAGGGAAAATTGCAGGGCCCCTGTTATCCTAATTGAATGGGGTCTCATGGTCAGGTCCCCATGATCACACACTTATTCCACATCCTGTGCACAGTGGAAAAGCCCCTTGTAGGTTTAGGAAGAAGTTGAGATAATTTCCGTAGATTTTTAGATTTACTGTAATATAACACAGGAAATATAAAAAATACATGATAATCATTCTGTATAACATATCAATATGTTCCTTTTCCACATCAGTTGATTTATGACATGTCGGAAAGCATTGTGTGATCTGGTGTTGATTGGTTGTACGAAGTTAGCGCTGGAATAAATACTTAACAGGTCTTAGCTAAAAATACTGACATTATAGATCTTTGGCTGGAAATAGACACTAATTAAATAGCTAAACCTGAGCTCGTGAAACTGAAATGAAAAACATTTTTTTAAAGTCATTCCTGTATCCCGAGGACTTGTGTCTGACAATGTATAGCTTCTCAATGGTTGTCATTGCAGAAATTCCTTATTTCCATGCAGGTACGCTAGGCCCTTGCTCCAAGTCAAATGTTTAGCCAGGGCTTTCAGTTATGACATAATCTGGATACCTAGAGGGGACATTCCAGTTCTTCAGCGTTGTTGAATAAGGGATATATTATGCTATAAGCCCAAATCTACAGAATGCATGTCATGCTTGTATAGAGGGCTGCATCTCAAAAACATAAACAAACGTAAAGAATTATTAATGAATAAAAATGAGACTAAAACCTTTTTGTCGCTTACCTTGGAATGGACTCTTCTAAGGCTACACGGTGCCAGCAAATCACAGTAACATGAAGGAATTGCTACATCTTCAAATGTTTGTATGGTGGTTGCCATAACTTTGTGTTACCATAGGGAAACTTTGAGGTGGTGATACAGGGACTCCCAGGTGTCCAACTGGTAACCGTATACTTCATGGTGTACCTGCATATAGATCAGCCTCCATGCACAACATGTCTTTTATCTTATACTTACTAACATTAACATTTCAGAAAAGTGTTCACAATTTTCCACATTCTGGTAAAAATACAATAGTCTTGTCTATCTTCTGCTCTTTATTATTACAGACAATAAAATACATTGTTCTTTTACAAATGTCTCCTATGATCTATAATTCATTTCCTTCTGTGTCTTTGATTTATGGTTAATATCTGTTTTCTACTTTACATTTTGCTTCACCAACATCTTATGCAATGGGCAGAAATGAATTGGTTTGACGAATACATCTCTTAGGCTAAGGTCCCACGTTGCGGAAACGCAGCTTTTTTTGTTGCAGAATTTGTTGCGGTTTTTTGAGCCAAAGCCAAGAATGGCAAACAAAAAGAGTGGGAAATATATAAAAAGTACTTAAAATTCTATTTTTTGCTCAATCCACTCCTCGCTTTGGCTCAAAAAACCACAACAAAATCTGCAACTAAAATTTTAGCGTATCCGCAACGTGGGGCCTTAGCCTAACACTTATGATATTTGTTGTCTTCAATGTCTTTTACTGCATGTGAAGGCAAAGCCATTGGCATTTACCGTAACAAAATAGCCATCTACAGTACCTGATATATCAATTTTAATAAAAATCCAAATATATTACAGATCAGCAAGACAGATCTGTGGGGGGCAGGGTGATGCATAGCATAAGAATTTAAAGAACCCCCAAAGACAGAAAGAATCGAATGTCATGCAACGCCCCTTCAAGTCCTTGAAGTCCAGCACTAGGCTAACACAGCGTTTCAGTTTCCCTGGTTTATAAGGCTACATGCACATGTTGCGAATTATGCATGGTTTTCCATGCAGATTTTCATATGTAAATTCAGCAGTATTATACAGTAATATTTAAGTTATTGACATTCTCTTACGCTGCTGTACACAATGCAGATTGTTTTCCACAGAGACATCGACAAATGGTGCGGATTTTAAAATCACAGTATATCAATTGATCATTGCAGATTTCACAGCAATAAATCCACCTACTTATTTTGTCACGAGTTTGGTGCAGAAAATCGGAAGCAAACACCTTCAGGCTAAGACCTCACATAGTGAAACACAACAAAAAATATGCTGCAGAAAAATACACAGCGGAAATACGTCACTTTTTTTTTTTTCACGTTTTCCATTGTGTTTTTGCTGAGTTTTTAGAAACGTAATTGACATGCTGCGATTTTCAAAAATGCAGCTTTTCCGCAGCTGATTTTTTTTTCTGCAATGTGTGGATGGGATTAGTCAGAATCAGGCTAAGGCCCCACATAGTGAGCCACAGCCAAAAAACGGCTTGGAAAAGAATGCAGTGGAAACGAATCATGTTTTTTTTTTCCGCAGTGTTTTTCACAGAAAGTCAACAAATTTTTTCTCTGCGGACTTTCTGTCTCTATTATACCTATGCAGAAAACGCCAGCATTTCCATAGGTATAATTGACATGCTACGATTTGCAAAAACGCAAGTATTTCCACTGTGAATTTTTTTCTGCAATGTGTGGATGGGATTAGCCAGAATCCCATCCACTTTGAAGTTAATGTAATATGCAGCTTTTTTTTGCCACTGCCAAAATGCTGTGTATTCACAATGTGGGGCCCCTGCCTCACTTTTCAGGTATTGTACAATGCTGCATTTTTGCAACATGGGGCTTAAGCCTCAGGCTGAGGCCACACTGCTTGAGGAAACACTACTTTTTTGTTTTAGATTTTGCTGCAGTTTGCAATCCAAACCATGGCTACAAAATGAATGGGAAATATATAGGAAGTACTTATACTTCTACCTGTTCAATCCATTCCTGGCTTTGGCTCAAAAACCGCTGCAAAATCTGCAACAACAAAAAAGGAGCTTTTCCGCAAAATAATATAAATATAATTACAATAATATGATATAATATATTAGAATAATATGTAATTATAATTGTAATAATATAGTCATTAGAACACCCCATGAGGCATAATGTCCGTAAACTAGAGAGAGAACAGCAAAACATCTGTTCTCATTGTGATTACTCCTATGCAAAAAGTACTAAACATTGGCACATTCCAGCGTATTGCCATACTGTATATCTATTGAACCAGTTTCATAGTCATAATAATGGATATTATTGTAGAATCCGCTTTAATAAACGCCTCCCATCTCCCATTCATTTCAATAGGGGTAGGTAGTAGATTGTGTCCTCAGACTGATTATTCAGCTGGAGGAAATTAGAAGCATCATAACCTAACTTATTGTAGTAGAAGGAAAAGGCGGCACTCACCATCTGTTAAAATGTTCCTTTATTTAGCAAACTCATTCCAGCATGGTCACATAGATTGTGGGGGAAATGAAAAGGCGACGGCCGTTTCACATACACACAGGCTTCCCCAAAGCCTCGAGGCCTTAAGGAAGCATGTGTACATAAAACGGCCATTGTCTTTTCATTTCCCACAATCTACTATGTGACCATGCTGGAATGAGTTTGCTAAATAAAGGAGCCTTTTAACGGATGGTGAGTGCCGTCTTTTCCTTCTACTACGATATTTATTTGCACTGTATTCGGCTGAGCACCACGATATACAGGTGGGGGGAGTGAATACTGGAGGAGGATAGTACCAGGATTTTCTTTTTTTTGTGTAGTAACCTAACCTTAGGTGGATTTCGCCTTGCAAAACCCATTGAAATGAATGGGAGACAGAAGAAACCGCTAGCATTTTTTGTAGCTTTTTTTTTTTTTTTTGCAAAAACCGCTAAAAAAACACCAGCTCTTTTTTCCACCTCCCGTTCACTTCAATGAGCTTTGCAAGGTGGAATCCGACTGAAGATAGATCATCTTTCAGGGGGAGAGTTGGCATACTCTTATACACATAAGGCACTGAACTGGTTCCACCAAAATTTTGGCAACTTTACTCTTATGTACATGGGCACCTTTAAACAATTATCACATGGAAACATATGCCCTATTAGTCTCACTGTGAGTCTCCCTCTACAAGAGCAGCTTCCACTCACGCGGACCCAGGCTTCCATACATTAAATGGACAGACGTTTACTTGAATGGCCAGCATCTATGCCACATTTCCCAGCAGTAGCCTGGCTTGTGTGGCTGGTAGCAGCTCGCTCAATGACAACAGCTGTTCTCCGGGAGTGAGAGAACCAGATCACGTCCATCAGCATTGATTCCTGAGACAGCCCCTTTAAATATTCATTTGTTCCTATGAATGGGGGGTTTGCAGTCTTGGATCGACACTGAGTGGTTACGATTGAAACTAGATTTGTGTTTAATATGTCATTTATAATACCGTTGGAGTTACAACTACATTCTTACAATTTACATACAGAGAGAATATAATATGAGTTCACTACATGTTTTCTCTATTCCTGAGAAGACAAAATACAAGTTGGGTCTTTAGTGAATGTCTCTGTATTTTGCAGTTCTAGTAAGCGCAGCTCAGACACAGAGAATATCTTGACACATCAACAGAGCATATCCATCTGAAAAACACCCTAGTGAGATGGAGGAAAGAAGACAATTCTCTGTGACGGCCTTTTGACTGTGAAAAAAAGGACATCATGCACTTTAAAGGAAAGTCTTCCATCTGACACTAAATAGGATTATCTCTCAGAGGATTACTTATTCAGAGCCATGCAGCAGCTTTCTACAGGAATGGAGCTGCAATTAACTCTGCCTATCATTGTCAATGAAAACCTCTACATCAGATTTTGCAATTTCTCTATGTAAATTTCCTTGCATTGACGGTTATTCTATGATGCAAGTCCATTAATACAGTGTAGAAAGTTATTTAGTGTAGGTGAAGGATGATAAGGTTTAAAGGGGTACACATCCCCCAAGTGGAAGTCCTGGGGGCTAGAATTGTCAGGAGCTCTTTCAACAGTAATACATAGTGATACAAGTAAGGGTCATCTGCACATAGATTGTAGAGGACTTTCTTATTTTTCCATTGAAAGTTATCATTTGTGATGCTTTGAGTGAATTGGTGGAAGTTCACAAAGTTTTAAAGGTAGTCTATCAACTCCCCCAAGCATACTCACTGTCGCTGTCTCCATCGCATTACAGGGTACATTACAGTGGTAAACAACAGACCTGTGTTATATATGCCACTTTTGTAGATTTAGAGAAGAACATCTTTGAAATATTTTGCAAATGAAGCAGTTGGTGCTCTAGGGGTGGGTCTTCGGCTCCCTGGAGCACTGCTCTTGCCGCTCAGACCACTACCTTAGGACCTATTGTTGTCTGTTATCAGATGGATCCATTTTATTGTTTAACCAATTATTCTGGTCCTAGGACGGACAAGAAAACGGGTTAAACAATGCTGATGCGAATGCACCCCAACATACATGGTAACCAAAAATGATACATGTAAAAAGTACAACTTATACTGCAGAAAACAGACCTCATACTGCTGTGCAAAGCTTAAAAGTTATTAGCTCTGGAATGTCAAGAAGAAAAAAAAGTATGTTTTTTTTTACAGCTGTTGTCTTGGCCTTCTTTCCCACAAGTTTGAAATATCATCCCCAAGGAATTTCTTCCTCTTCATATTAAGATCTCTCACATGGAATTTCATGGGGCTCAGTGGGACATACTGTTTATATGGAAGAGGCCAGACTGTATGAACTTCCTCTGTGTGCAGATGTGTCTGACTGCAAGTTGTGGGAAGAGTTTATGCAGAATGGAACACCATGGGCTTGGATTATAGTGAGGAACTGCAAGGAAATCTGGACATGGTACATTCACAATTCATACTGTTACCATGGCATGCCCTTCATGCATTAAACGAAAACCTGCCTTTTCCGCACAATTGTAGCACCAAACATTCACATTTCTTAACACAAACACCACACACTAGTTGTCACACACAAGCATATTCACATAAAAACCACATATACCACAACATGCACAAAGAACATTTACAGGGTGTAGACTGCATTGACACCAAATTGTGACATGTCACAGTCACCACTCCTTCCTAACACAAGCTTTATCACTTCCTGCCATACTACTTGCTATGACCACACGCTATTCTATGACTTTCAGTCAACAAGTAGTTCCACCTTTATATTACTCTGGACTCTATAAAATATAAGTCTTGTTCAGATTCATGTATTTTACCGACCTTTAGACTGAATCTCCACTTTGCGATAAACACAGCGTTTTTCAGTACCTGTATGGATGGGATTCTGGCTAATCCCATCCACACATTGCAGAAAAAAATCCCAATCGCACATTATGGAAACGCTGTGTTTTCAAAAACACCTACTGTATGTTTTTAAAAATCGCAACATGTCAATTATACCTGCGGAACACTGACGTTTTCTGTCTAGGTATAATAGGAGCAGAAAGAGCAGAAAATGCAATTAAAAATGCTTCGGAAAAAACGTAATGTGTTTCCACCACATTTATTTCCTGTGCATCGCTACGTAAATAGTTTTTCACATCTAACATCTTGCTTTCATATCTACAGCATGTTTGTCTGTTTTCAGAACTTCTATAGACTTCTGACTTTTGTTTTTGAGTTTGGAGACTGCATTTGTAAGACATTATGCTTGACGAATCGAAGCTAAAAAACACAGTGAAAACGCATTACGTTTTTACCCGCAGCGATTTTCATTCAGTTTTTTCTGTGTTTTCCTCTGCGGACTTTCTGCCTCTATTATACCTATATGGAAAAAACTGCAGATTTTTATTCTACAATGTATGGAAGAGTTTAGCTAGAATCCCATCCACTTTACAGGTAATGTAAAATGCAGCGCTTTTTTGCCACAGCATTTTTGCTGTGGCGTTTTCGCTGCAATCAAAATGCTGCATTTTTGCAACATGGGGCCCCGGCCTTAAAGTATATCCTGTGGATATGCCATTAATGTCCGAGATGGGAAATACCATTAACAGTCTTTCATCTGGATGAAATCTCCTACATTTCTACTGAACAAAACAAAAATATCACCACGTGTGTGTGGTATTACAGCTCAGCCCCTTTGACATCAGTTGAGGGGCATTACCCAGCATAACCTATGGACAGGTATGATATTGTTTTATGAAAGAATGTAGCCATGTTTTTCCTTGCCTGCACGATTCTTATACAGAGGCACAGCAGTTTCAGGCGAACTCAGTTTAATATCCGCCATTTTATTCCTTACCTGTTAGGACACATCCCTACATTTACAATAAGACAGGTAAAGCTTTCATCAAAATTCAAAAATTAAGTGTACAGCACTAATACATGCAATGAGTTAGTCCAGCATCTATCAAAAGTTACCCACAGTATCCAAAGTCTATTCCAAGATTGGCACATATATTGTCAGGGTCTACTCCATGATTGCCCATGCTCGACTGTAATATTTCTGTTAGCTCTGTAGACATTAACATAAAAGGTCAGTTGCCCTGTTGACCTGCTCCATACAAACTCCTCTGAGTCCTCACCATGTTCAGGCAATGAGGAGGTATAAGGGACTCAAGACATTCATGCTAAAGTTCATTGAGGGTCCCAGAAAGTATACATTTATCATCTATCGTATGCATAGGTGATGAATATCTTTTCTGGCTAACCCCATTTGCCATACAATCACTACTACTACTACTACTACTACTACTACTACTACTACTACTACTACTAGTTCTTCCTCTGTCAACATCTACCATCTATAATCTGCTAAAAGATGTAAACTATCAACCTAAGACTAAGCAATGGTTAGGTTACTGCCTGTCAAGGTAATGGATCATGGAGGTATCGAGCGACACCCCTGTTCTGGACATAGTTGTTGGTCCCTGATGTGGAGCCTGCATTTGTCAGACATTATTGACTTATGTAGTATCCATATATAGTAGGAATAACCCATTAACTTGAGCAGTGACATAGCTATGGGGATCACAGTGGTCACAGTGTTGACCGGACCCATAACCCAGGGTTGCCCTCTTACCACCCTAAGGCAAAGTGTATTTCTTGGATCTCCTTTGATGACTGGAGACTTATATATTCTAAATCCTTCTCCCCTTCTCTTTGCAGTTAGATTTATGAGACATAGGGTTACATCAATACCCCTTGCCCTTCCCAGTAGATTAATAAATGTTTAGTGCTAAAAGTAGCTGTGGTCAGTATACAATGATGGAAGGGGGGCTGTAGAAAAAATGCAGATGGGAAGGTTTGGAGGGGGTTACAGTATTCGCATAGCACATATTTATGGATGGAACTGTTGAGCTATACCAGATTTTTTACTCTATTCTTACCACTAGAATTATAGAAGGTGCACTGGAATCACTTTTTATTGTGCATTTCAGGTATATAAGCAATATTTTGCGATTGCATTATAGAGCTAAATAACTATATAGAGACAGTCAAAGGGGTTGTCCAGGATTTAGGATTTTATGGCCTATCCTTTAGATGGGCCATAAATATCTCATCAGTGGGGCAGTCTGACAGCTGCCCCCCCACCAATGAGCTGTATGGTGCCACTACCGACATCTGTACTATACACAGCACAGGGATAGAATCAGATAGCTGCAGTCTCTGTATTGTACTGCAGCTCAGCTCACATTGGCTTTCAAAGGGAGCTGAATTGCAGTACTGGTACCCAGCCACTATACAGGCCATAGCATGGGAACCGACTGTTGCCCCCCCCCTCCCCCAATGATCAGTTATTTATAATTCTAAATCCTGGACATCCCCTTTAAACACCACTGTATATAAGCCTGCCTTGTTAGAGAAGTTGTCTTATAAATATATCTCCAATATATATTATATTATATATATATATATATATATATATATATATATATATATATATATACAGTGGGGAAAAAAAGTATTTAGTCAGCCACCAATTGTGCAAGTTCTCCCACTTAAAAAGATGAGGCCGGCCTGTAATTGTCATCATAGGTAGACCTCAACTATGAGAGACAAAATGAGAAAACAAATCCAGAAAATCACATTGTCTGATTTTTTAAGAATTTATTTGCAAATTATGGTGGAAAATAAGTATTTGGGCAACTACAAACAAGCAAGATTTCTGGCTCTCACAGACCTGTAACTTCTTCTTTAAGAGGCTCCTCTGTCCTCCACTCATTACCTGTAGTAATGGCACCTGTTTGACATTGTTATCAGTATAAAAGACACCTGTCCACAACCTCAAACAGTCACACTCCAAACTCCACTATGGTGAAGACCAAAGAGCTGTGGAAGGACACCAGAAACAAAATTGTAGACCTGCACCAGGCTGGGAAGACTGAATCTGCAATAGGCAAGCAGCTTGCTGTGAAGAAATCAACTGTGGGAGCAATAATTAGAAAATGGAAGACATACAAGACCACTGATAATCTCCCTCAATCAGGAGCTACATGCAAGATCTCACCCCGTGGGGTCAAAATGATCACAAGAACGGTGAGCAAAAATCCCAGAACCACACGGGGGGACCTAGTGAATGACCTGCAGAAATCTGGGACTAACGTAACAAAGGCTACCGTCAGTAACACACTATGCCGCCAGGGACTCAGATCCTGCAGTGCCAGACGTATCCCCCTGCTTAAGCCAGTACATATCCAGGCTCGTCTGAAGTTTGCTAGAGTGCATTTGGATGTTCCAGAAGAGTATTGGGAGAATGTCATATGGTCAGATGAAACCAAAGTAGAACTGTTTGGTAGAAACACAACTCGTCATGTTTGGAGGAGAGTGAATACCGAGTTGCATCCAAAGAACACCTACTGTGAAGCATGGGGGTGGCAACATCATGCTTTGGGGCTGTTTCTCTGCAAAGGGACCAGGAAGACTGATCCGTGTATATGAAAGAATGAATGGGGCCATGTATCGTGAGATTTTGAGTGCAAACCTCCTTCCATCAGCAAGGGCATCGAAGATGAAACGTGGCTGGGTCTTTCAGCATGACAATGATCCCAAGCACTCTGCCAGGGCAACGAAAGAGTGGCTTCGTAAGAAGCATTTCAAGGTCCTGGAGTGGCCTAGCCAGTCTCCAGATCTCAACCCCATAGAAAACCTTTGGAGAGAGTTGAAAGTCCGTGTTGCCCAGCGACAACCCCAAAACATCACCGCTCTAGTGGAGATCTGCATGGAGGAATGGGCCAACATTGGGAAGACTTACAGAAAACGTTTGACCTCTGTCATTGCCAACAAAGGATATATAACAAAGTATTGAGATGAACTTTTGTTATTGTATATATATTTTTTTTTTTTTTGGAAAAGAGGAGAAGGCAAAACATATCTGTTAGTGCAAATTTTTTAAGACCCTAGCAAATAATTAGTACTACATCATTGATGGATTACTTAAAAGACCCAGCAATGCTGCAGAAAGCTACAGTGGTTGGGAGGAGTATGGGGGTAGCCCAAGCTGAAATTTTGCACTAGAGCTTGTGGGTCCTTACCTCCAGCACTAAATTGGTGTACCTTAGCAGAATCTAATCAAGCAAAACCTGCAACAGTTAAAAGGTACTAACCAGGCAACAATGTCTCCCCAATGCCAGAGAGTCAAAATAAAGTTACCCAATGCCTAGTGAATGGCTCTATTCAAGCATGGACCAGATGTACACTTTTTACACATACATTGGAAGTTGGGCTAGATTTACATAGAGCTTGCTCGTCTATCTTCAATATTTAAGGAACAAATAAAGACTTAATTTGGTCCCCAGTGAAGGTGCCATTTGAGATTTCTCCTCAAATTTTGAAGATTTGTGATCATGGTTCCTACTGAAAACTTACCATTGTTTCACCAGACCTACTGAAACAAATAGGTTAATGTTCTAGAAGTGTTTTTCTAAAAAAGATTAAACAGATTGCTTCTACATAAATGCCTCCTCCACATAGAAATTTCCAAATTGCTCCTCAGTCCGTATGCTGCTTTTGACTTCTTGACTGTCATTCGTGTCTTCAAGATTTCAAACATTCTATATGTAATTATGCCAAAGTAAGACAGATTTAATACAAGCTAGTAATTTCCAAGTGAGAATGTCAAGCCTCATCACTGTCATGCAGATCTTGGTACCTTCAGGAGCTCCCACACAAGTTTGTATGTTCCTTTTTTAATTTGTATCCAACTGCATGAAAACAGCTTATGCATTACTATGCAGGTATGTAGTGCAATAAAATGTTTGCATGCTACATTATTTGTTTTACATTCCCAGGAAGTTTTGCGAATACTCATCTTAAATACATCTATAGAGCAAAATTTCAACATCTCGTGTTTGAAGACATTCAGCTTCTGGCTATTTTTGTCTAATCCCAGGAATATACAGATCCTGTTATTTTTACTATATACTAATTTTTTGGCATAGTTGCACATACATTAGAGAATACAATACAATAGAGAAAGCAGATACATAGCAAGCAATAGATTATCATTAACATACTCAGCTTGTGGAGTGTATTTGTGTGTCTAGTTTTCCCATTGGCTGCCGAAAATTTATATGCTTTTCCAATAGCCTGTTTGAAGCCTGCTTTGGGTATATGGTTTGACGTCTGAATAGACTGTTTAGTGTGCTTGCAGCTGATAGTGTATATTCTTATATAACATTTGTCCATCCAGTCTTCCTTTTGGCTGCTTGAAGCTTATTTGCTTTGCAGCAGATTTTTTTTTTCATGTATAATGCCACCTCCTAGATAACGTTGCTTGGTGAGGTTCACGAGTCAATTACCACTGTTATAATGCAGCAAAGCAAGTGTGCAAGTTCCGCCTCTATTAAACCTATAGGGAAAATGCCAGTTTTTCCACAGGTATAATTGACATGCTGCGATTTTTAAAATCATGGGTATTTTTGAAAACGCAGCTTTTCCGCTGCAGAATTTATTCAGCAAGATGTGGATGGGATTAGCCAGAATCCCATTCACTTTGCAGGTACTGAAAAACGCAGCGTTTTTTGCCATGGCATTTCCGCAGCGGCAAAAATGTTGCTTTAGGCAACGTGGGGCTTCAGCTTCTGCCATTGACAATTTACAGTATCATCTGTTCTCATCTTACAGTGTATCATGATGCTGACAAGATTGCAGCTGTTGTCACCAAAGGTCTCCTGTATGTCTGAACTCTCAGAATAGCCGGACAGATGGTGTACTGAGCATATGCATCCTTTTCACTTTGTAGAGCAATTACAGTGAGCATTTGGGTCACGGATAAGATAATATCCCATGTGAATGCACAGTGCAGTCTAAAAAGCAAAAGCCGTCCTGTCACAATTACTGGAATGAAACATCTCCACGTCAGCTCAAATAAGTGTTACAAACATATAAAGTTATTAGTAAAAACATATTCATTAACATGCCTAAAATATTATGGGTAGTGATTGGCATGTGCGCTAAATGTTTCAGAAGTCTGTACACTTGGCATTAAAGGGGAATTCCGATGGAAATATGGAGATCCTTCTCCCGTCCATAAGGTTGGGAGTTATAAAAACAGCTAAATGTGGCTTCTCTATGGTGTTTGTGTAATTCCCTTATGCTAGGTTCACATAGTGGAAAATGAAGAGAAATTCCTCTTCATTTTCTGCCGCTGTATTCAGCCGCGTGATTACTTATGCAAACTCACCTGAGGTGACCTAAATACACTAATTTGGACATTGCGGTATATTTTTTTATGGCGTTCACCATACAGGATAAATAATGCTGTACTGATACACACATGGAGATAACTAACATGTTAATTTATTTTATTTTGTTTACATTATGTATTTTTAAATTAAAAGAAGGGTGTGGTTTTGAACTTATTATTTGTTTAGACTTTATAACTTTTTTTTTACCTTTTTCCTGTCCCACAAGGGGATTTGAACCTTGGATCTGCAGACCCCCAATACAATGTACTGCAGTTCATTGTATTGCAGTACATTGTACATAGGCTCCTTATGTGCCATAGAGATAGGCAGCCAGAAGGACGTTGCTCAGCCATGGCAACCCCTCGGATCTCTCATGATGAGTTCCCCCCACGATCTTGCCCCCAACCACCTGGATAGTGTCTCTTGCTTATTTAGTGTCTTGTTGTTGTCAATGTCTAGTCAATTTCAAGAAATCTTTCTGCACACAAACTTTGTACAACCTCCTGACTTAAGATAAGATAAAGATAAGATAAAATAAGATAAGATAAAGATAAGATAATCCTTTAATAGTCCCACCATGGGGAAATTCAAATCCTTAATACAGACCAGATTTTATAGGGTCCTACTATTATTTTGCATGTCTCAGATTTAATGCAGATCAAAATATGGAGACTTTGTGATGTCAGTAAACCACACCATGTCCTATTGCAGTGCTTCTCATACTGAGAGGCAGGCTACACTGATGAGGCAACTCCTTCCCTCCAGTTCTTGATGAAGCATGGCATATCTACCAATTGTTTTTATTCAGATGGGCACTTGTATTATTCTGTAATTTATCACTTTAGCTAGGAAGATCATCTTTTTTCAAATTGACACTAAAGTTAACTTTTTTTCTTGCAGGAGAAGGAACACAAGCACAAGAGGTGATACTAAGGGGTACTGTGGTTCAGCTGAGGGCACTGCGGCTGGTAATCACAGAATTCTACATATATTACTTTTGGCATGGATGCTGACCACTTGTAATGTCAGGGCATTATCCTAGTTTTATTGGAAAGGCCCTAGAACAGAAAGTTAAAGGGGTTATCCAGGATAACAATTTTTCAATATGAGTCCAGGGAAGATGAAAAAAAAAATAAAAAAAAACCCATTGTCCTCAGTGCTCTGTTTTTTCCCAGCACAGTCCTGGCCTGTTGCTCTGGTGTTTTCTTTAGTCAGAGGTCCCTGCTGCACAGTTTCATATAAAAGGCCTCATACAAAAAAAAAATAGTTCCTGGATCCCGGACAACCCCTTTACGAACCCGTTTTTCTGGTTACTTTTTTAAGGAGATACTCTCAACTAGATGCAATAGAGCTCTGCACAACGTACCATATTGTACCACATGGAGTGCCTTTGACTCTGTGATACCCTGCTGTGTATACCTCCATATAGACTCCATGCAGTGTTCTGTCATGTGTGCATGAGAAGGTGTTTGCCTTTTTCATCATGAGTCTATAGAGTGGAGACCCTTTAGACTGAGGCCCCATGTTGCGGAAATACAGCTTTTTTTTGTTGTAGATTTTGCTGTGTTTTTTTAGCCTGACTTTGGCTCCAAAAACCACAGCAAAATTCATTTAGCCATTTTATACTGTATGTATATATATATATATATATATATATATATATATATATATATATACACAATATTTTTTTATTAGAAAGTGAGTTGAAGGGTCATATGTATAATAGCATACAAAAGTTAGGAGCTTGCCATCTCAAGGCAGTGATAAACATGTTCTTTTCCTGGCCCCCCCTCACTTGCAAAAAAAAAAAAAAATTGAAACTAAAGCATGTGGAAAATAGAAAAGGCAATGAGGTGCAGGAAAATTGTATTAAAAAGGTTCAGATCAGCACAATGCCATCTGACTACAGATCCAATGTTTTGCATATACATATTAATATGTTTACATTTCATATCCCATACTTGCTGACTGAATCCCATTTATACAAAATATAAAGAATGCAAAAATTATAAGAATCTTTATTCCCGTATAAACTTATATATTAACTCCTTAATAACCAGGCCTGAAAAGACCATAAAACCTTCCCGGTCTGTGCCATATTGTTATGTCACACTGAACTTACAGATAATGCTCAGTGCTGTAATAATAAGGCGCTCCCATGCCGCAGGCACAGGAGCTTGCAGCATGACTTCAGCGTCTTGGCTGTATTACATATCCGGGACCCAGGACTAGCTGCTGGGGTCAGAAAATAAAGGGGTTGTTTGGCCTCAAATAGTTTTTTCAAACTGATGACCTATCCACAGATCATCTGGGTACTAGAAGCTCCTAGTAATAGAAGTGGTGAAGCAGCCCGGTCCACTGCATAGAGGTGGTTCTGATAAACTGCAGCACTGCTCATGTTACTTGAATAGAAGGTGGTGCTGTATGCCTATCCAGTAGCTGCTCCAGTACCTGGAGGCTGCTAGAAAAGATGATCCACAATACCCAAAAATAACTATTTATCCTGTACGGTAAATGTAAAAAAAATATATATACACTGTATACCACAATGTGCAAATTAATGTGTTTTGTTCACTTCACCCCCTCCCCCCCAATTTAATTTTTTATTGCATTTTTCCATTGTAACTGGAGAATACATAGGAGCAGGAACATAAACTACAGCAGCACTGAAAGACTTCATTGCAGATTCAGCAACTGCATAAGACATGGTCGCTATTAAATTAAAAATGTTATGCTGTCCCTATAGTGTACACCTGCAGATGTTGCATAGCAGTCTCAGTTTAGGCCAGAGAGAGTCCAACAAATAGCCATGCAGTGCTGAACCTGTGTTGATGTATAGAGAGGAGTTTGCAATGTGGCTTGTACTGACTGGCAGGGAGAAGTCTGTCTCAAATCAACAGTGAAGCTTGACTTGAATTTGGTATAGACAAGTAGAAACTGCACTGATATAGTTGACTGAAGCTTTCAGAGTTCAGTAACAATTCAAGGGTTAACAAGCAAAACTATAGCTTGAGAGATGCAAGAAGAGACCTAACTAGAAACTAAGGGGGAAATTTATCATTCTCTCTACACCAGAAAACTGGCAGAGAGGGATGAGATTGAGGCGTATGTTTGGTCCAAGCCCCTTTCTTGGCACCTCAAGCACCATCCTGAGCCTTTGCCCGCCTCATTCTGTGAATGTGGGCATTGTATAGATCAAGGCCCACCTCAGCCCAGCTGATTTACTAAAATCACGAAAGTTTCCTGGCTTGAGTTAGAATGGAAATCTATGCCAGTTCCTACCTTTCCATTCTGGCACTGGGACCTCCAACAGATTTATGAAGAAACTGCAGCTTCTTCTTAAGGCTAAAGCCCCACGTTGCGGAAACGCAGCTTTTTTGCTGCAGATTTTGTTGCGGTTTTTTGAGCCAAAGCCAGGAGTGGATTGAGCAGATGGTAGAAGTATAAGAACTTCCTATATATTTCCCATTCCTTTTGTAGCCATTGTTGGCCAAAAAACCGCAACAAAATCTGCAACAAAAAAAAGCTGCATTTCCGCAACGTGGGGCCTAAAGGGGTTTTCCCATCTCCCTGTTTCAGCATCTTTGCCTGCCGTCTCTTCTTCTCACTTCCTTTATCCCCTCCCTCAGCTTGCTGAACAGGACACTATTAAATATCACAATACTTATTATGATTACTAGAAATCTAATATAAATGCAAATCAAATAATATGCACATGCTTCTACAGAAGGGACTCAGTTTTATCTGAGTGTTTACATAGAAAGATAACAGACACAGCTTTATCAGCAAACTGCAGTTAGCTGAACTGATTGTCCTACAGAGCTGTAGATAACAGTGAGAGCAGTGAGTGACATCACTTGTCCTGCTTATCACACAGATCCAGTGCTAAGGAAATGCTGTATAAACAATGGGAGGAATAATTTCACATAGCACGAAAACAAAGCAGCATTGCTAAAGCAATATATTTTGGAAAAGTCTTCAATTTACATATTATATTGAAGACTTTTCCTAAATACCAGTATAGATAGGATCATTGAGATGGGAATACCCATTTAAATCTCTCAGTCCCTGCAGCGGTCGGGCTGTTTATTAAGACAGGTGTACAATACGCCACTTTCTGAAAAGGCTCGCTACGTGGCGCCTTAGCCTTTAACTAGGCAGCATCTCAGAGAAATGTCACTCTGTGTAAAAGAACTTCCAGTGACGTCATCAGTTGGCTGCCACAGCAACTAGACTCTGCTGGGGATGGAAGTAGTTAGGGGATGGGCCAGAGGCAGAAGACATGAGTTGCGGGACCTGAGACAGGTATGTAATAAACAAAAAAAAATGTTGTGTTTCAGTTTTCTATGTTTTGCTGTAGAGGCATCTTGTTGCTAATAATTGCCCTTCCATTGTAGTTCCATATGGTGAAGCATTTCTGGTGAATACGTTTAAAACTAAAACTAATAAAAATCAATAGGAAATTATATGAACACTAAACATTATAATCACCTCCAAAAAATAAATAATAAAAATTGTGGGTATTGTGTATATGATCTGTTATTTTTTGTTCTAACACAAAATGTGCAAGGAATGTTTTATGTTTCACATGCTCAAGTATCTAGTATATTTCTTATTACCAAGTCTGAAACAATTTTATCTCCACAAAAGCTTTTATTTATACCATTATTACCATTTATAAACACCAAGGCTTGGTCTTTGAGAGGCAAAAGGGGCAAATAACTTGGGTCCTTAACCCTCAGTCTGTGTCACAGCAAGTTATTGATACTTGGAATTCTAGTACCTAACTACTGTTTTCTGGGTGTGTGTATGCTGGTAGTTTATGGTGTTACTATTTAGGCATTATACAGTATAACTCTGGTATTTGTGCATTGTGGTGATATTACTGTATAGTGATCATAGCTGGAGACTGTAAAGAATGTTGTGCCCAGTGGTCTCCAGAGACCTGGATCCAGCCTGGTAAAGACATAACTATAAATATTTTTCATGGAATTTGATAGATAAAACCAATATCAGAAAAAAGGAATAGATGAAATGAGCCTCAAAACAATATTTGCATACTTGCTAATATTAAAGAGAGCAGTCTGTCAGCAGGAAAATCGATATCAGACTAATGATATTACCTTGTAGAGCTGCTTCTACACTTTCCAAAAATGTATTTTTTATTCTGCATTGCAGCTCCATTTTAATTTAAAAAAAAATAAAAAATCAGTGCTTTATTCTTATGTAAATTAGCTGAGAAGGGCTTCAGGGGTGTTTTTTCTCCTGTTTCACTCTCTATTCTAGATAACCTACCCTAACTGCCGCCCAGCTGCACCCCCCCATCTTAAGTGACATCTTAAACTAAATAAAAATTGTTTTTGTCTCATTATGTATCTATGAATATGGCAGTATTTATTAGATTTCACATCCCCAATGTATACCTCCCACATATGTCACTAAATAGTCATATGTTAAAATATACTATATGGTATACTTTTTTGCAGCTCAATGTATAGTAAATGCTTTTCAATACAGTAAAAAAATAAGGTATGTTGGCACATATCACATGGACCAAATTTAAAAGAACACTCTCTTAAATTGGGACCTATGACTATGTTTGATGTATGTTCCAGGAGCTGTCCTGGAGCATACACCAAACATAATAAGATGTGAACAGAGCCCTATGTGTTTTAGCTATCAGCACCATAAATTGTTAAATGTGTCTTGAAAAAGGATCATAAGTTAGTGTGGTCTGTGCCAGAAAATTGACAGAAATATATAAAATGTGCTTAGGCTAAGTTTACATTTCCGTTAGTAAAGCCTGTTGCTGTCATCCACAATTTAAACAGTGCTGGAATGACTGATGGAGAGGGAGCCCCCTCTGCCTGCATTAACTGGGGGAAACCACAACAGAAGCTTTCTTTCATCATGTTTCTTTTGTTTGCTTTTTAGACAGAAGATGAAGTCCTGCATGCACATGAAAGCAACGGCCTTTATTAACGGAAATGTGAACTGTGCTATCAGTCTGGTACAAGCTTTGCTTAATTGTTAAATCGGACATTCTACAAAGCTATTGATAAATCTCCCAGATTGGCTTACTATATATTGGTGAGATAATAACTATTCTAGCTGTCTTTATTAGATGTTTTATTAGGGTTTATTTATTGTCACCCATACCAACTGTTAGTGTTATATCCAAGTTTATTCTGTGACTGTGGAAATGGCTACCACAAATTTAAACCAGATTAGAGCATAGTGGCTATGCACTGTTCACCATAGACAGCTAGAATACAGTTTAGACAGCTATTCTTCCTACACAGATGCACCCTGGACTCAGCCGACCATGCATGCGTTTAAGTGGGGGAAGTGGAATAACTTTCTGCGTCTATGCAGTGGCTTAATTCCTGTGGGAACAAAGGATCGGGCATGTGAAAATCCTACATATCAGATCCTACTTGTCACCAACAACTTTCCATAGGGGTGGATTGCGACACCTCCACTAGATGGCTGGCTGGCCTCAGCAGCTTCAGCCAGCAAGCATTTAATGTGTATGGGCACCTTAAATGCATCCTACTGTTCAGCATCTCAAGCATACTGTATGATTGACACATTGTGAAACTTCTAAAGAAGTGTGGATGGTACCGACCCAACACCACGTAGAGGGTATTTGTGAGGCATAGATTTTTCTTAGCAATAATGGGATAGATTCATCTATAGTTCTCTTTCGTAGTACCTGATGAATAAGGGTAATTCTTGCTGTGTCTTCTTAGGTTCTGAGGTTAAAGTACAAAGGTTTTGAAGTTTATGAGGGGTTGAAGTAGATTCTCCTGTATTTTAGCCGTGTGTCAGGGATGTACTGTGTTACATAATAATGGAGGAAAGTAGGGCAATGTCTGATAAGTTGGCACAGTATGAAAAGACAGACCATCTGTCAGAGCACACAACATATGTAATCCAAGTAGTTTAATTCTGGTCCACAATTTAATGTTTTTTTGCTGTATTCAATCTAGGAATGTGGCCAGAACCCTGAGCATTTAAAAAGCCTGACAAGATAAAAGACCATCATCTGGAAAGCCTGACAAGATAAAAGACCATCATCTGGACTTGTTATGCATAAGACAATGCAGAACTATAGTGATACCATGTCTGAAGAAGAGAGCTAGCACTCTCGAAAGCTTACTTATCAAATATACTCAGTTAGCCTCTAAAAGGTATAGCCTGATTTTTTTCACTCTTCCAGATATACCTATTCAGAAAACGCCAGCGTCTCCACAGGTATAATTGACATGCTGCGATTTTTAAAAACACAGCTTTTCCTCAACGTGTAGGTGGGATTAGCCAGAATCTCATCCACTTTGCAGGTAATGTAAAACGCAGAGTTTTCAAAACGTGGCGCTTTAGTCTTCAAAATAATACTGGTCCCTACTGTCTAAAAGATTTCATGTAAGGGGTTAAGCTTCTCCCTACAATTACTAGTTGAATTTGCATGTAACAGATTTTCTAGTACTATGTATGAGGTGTTTTATGACTAGCACCCTCTTGTTATCTGTAGCTAGGAATTATGGAGCTCATATACTGTTGTGCACAGTGCACCATGCATCTACACATTCAGGCCTCCAGCACACGGGTCAATACATATCAGAAATTACAGTGTGTACATTGACTGGATTATCAGTCCCTGCCTCCTTGTGACACTACTGTCCTATACTACATTACTAAGTATACCCCTAACTAGTAGTGTATTACTAACTATACAAAGTATATTACTACGCAGTATATTTATTACACTCAGGTAAGCTGCCAAGACATCTCAACGTTGTGTCAAGTAAGATCCTTTGACATCATAAGTGAGCTTCAGTCAGGTACAAGCTACTGTGACATCACAATTAGCTGCTGAGGGAGCCCACTGATTGTTGGCAAAGAATGCTTCTGAATAGATGGAAGCACTCAATGCCTGCTAACAGCCCGGGGAACAAGTGGTGCTACACACTCCAGCATTACTTACCACTTACAGCTCCCTGGATTCACTATCTGGAGTAGCACTGCTTAATCCCCAGAGCCCTGCCAACAGAGATGGTAGCAGGCATATGGGGCCAGCAGCCATATACAATGTGGAGACAAAAGGGAGGGGGGAAAACTGTGGGGGGAGGGAAAAGGGTGTCCGCAAATTGAGGGTAACTAAAAGATGGCCATTATACCGTGGGGAGGGGCAGAAGGGGCCATTATTCTGTTGTGCTGCAAATTTGCCATCAGCTATCTCATTGCCATCTACAGTACCAACAATGTGAATGACATTTCTACAAGTCTTGTCCAAATGCTGAAACTAAAACCTACAACGTGTCAATTCTTGCTGCTGATGTGGTTTTCAATTGCAAGGCTTGAAAACTACAGAAGACCTATAGCAGCAAAACTACCCAATATTAGGTGTTTGTTGCTGTGGTGACTTTTAGAGGAACACACTGCTACCACCTGAGCTGTGCCACAAAAGAGTCCACTAATGATATGTTGCCCGGGGATCCACATAAACCTGGAGCCAGCTCTGTCTGCTGTGACATCATAGATGGGTTTTAGCCAAAAAAGCTTCTGTGATATCACAACTATGCTTCCATCAGATAATCTACTGTGACAATATAAGTGCGTTTTTATCACGTAAGATAAGTAACTAATTGAAGTCGGATGAGCTCACAGGTCAAAAAGCATATGTAGCAGCAAGTTAATCATAAAGGAACCCATATCCATACTTGCCAACATTTTAGTATATAGTGAAAGTTTTTGAAGGAAAGCTATGCCCCCTATGGGTGTGTCCATGCCCTGCTTTTGTATATTCCTATGCCTGCTTTGGGCATTAAATGTGCTGGCCACACCCCTGTTTGGACATGACCAGCACATGAAGTACACAAGGGGCATACAAAGTGACTGCTACCCTGCTGGCCTGGGAGATTTGCCTCCGTTTTTGGAAGCCTCCCAAAGCTTCTAGAAGAGTTGGCAAGTATGCTCATATCCTATTCCTGCACACAGGCCCTCTGAGGTTTATGTACAACCCTCAAATACATACTGTATGTGTTATTATAAGAAATGGTTTAGGTGATAAGTGATCCATTTATTTTGCATATGTGAGAGTTTTTATTAACGCCATCATTCACATTCCTGTTAAGGTCCACCATCTTTAACTTGTTTTTACTTAAAAGATGTATTCATATACAGCAAGAACAAAAGTCAAAAGATTGCAATATGAAAACCTAAATTCACAACATTCCCACATACTTTTGGTTTATGCATGACACCTCATGGTAAGAATACTGTGTGGTCACATAAAATATGGAACCTTAATGGCTAAATATTGCATGAATGTTGTTGTGCAGCTCTTCATAGAGACCTATTGTTCATTAGGGATCAACCGATCAATGAATTCTATTTGCATCATTAAAAGGATGTCTTCTGACAAGGCCACCATTGATAATCATTGTCAACAGGGTCTTCACTTACATATCTGAACTTCATTGTATGACGACGTCAAAGTCACAAAGAAACCTTGTAATAATAGTGATGTAAGTTTCTTGGTCTGCAGTGATTCTGAGCAAATACCACAAAACCTCATGCAACTCAGTTTGGCCTCCAGAGATTGATATTTGTGAACTTTCAGTCAATTCATTAGGGCACAAAGAGGCAGTGAATAGCTAGTTGTGCGTCAGAGCTGACAAATTGCTCATAAAGAGGTCTAGTGTTATAATGACTATTTTGTAACAACTTCCCTAAGACTTGACCCTTTATTGAACTAATGCAATCAATTTTCCAGAATGTCATAGAAAAAAATTATTTTAGGATAATTGGCAAATATTTTGCCCTGTTAAAGGGGTTTTAAGGACAAAAAAAAAAATCATTTTTCAATAAAGGTCTGTTAAGGCTATTAATAGGTTAATAAGTGCACCCACATACCTTTAGCAGTGTTTTGAGTGATTTCTGGATTTCTATGTGAGCTCCTGGCATCTTCTGCATTTGTTTACATGGGTATCTTCCTGTTCTGTTTTTCTAAAACTACCATGATGCCTTGAGCCACTCAGAGCTGACTCACACCACCTCTCACTCCCTCCCCCTCCTTTTCTCACTCACACCCCCTCCCTGTTTCCATAGCTAGACCTCCCACTACTAGCCTTTCCTCACTAACTCAACCCCCCCACCCCATCATACTTACCTGTCTTTCAGGCAGGGCATTCTGGGTACAGGACGTTACTTCTACTGTGCATGCCGGCTCTATTGTGCAGGCGTGAAAGGCCGGAACCTCCTATTATTGATGTCTGCAGAAGGCCCTGCCTGGAAGACAGGAAAGTATGATGGGTGGGTGGGTTAGAATAGGTAATATTCCATTTCTTGAAATGGGGAAACGGAACGTCACTGGAAAATATGCCTGGAGCAGTCACATGACCATCCCGGCAATCTAGGTAAATATAGATTTTTGGTACGCTAAGTAATTTAGAAGGTAGGCGGGGAAGGGGGGGGGGTGTTTAGCTTAGATTAGAGAGATCAATTTATCCCAGACAACCCCTTTAAACAAGGCTGACTACAGCTCTCAGCTGTGCCTGTCACTCCCATAGACATTGAATTTAACCGCACAGCACATTTGTAACCACCACACTTTTCCATGGTTATGTAGTGAAGAAAAATGGGGACTTGGGATCAGGGCCATATTGACCCCCTAAGCAATCAGTCTGAATAAGCCGCCATTAAAGGCCCATTTACACATGACAGCTGTCATGATTTGCTTAATTCTGAGCAGTCATAATGAAAATTAGTCAATGTTAAAAGGGTATTCCCATCTAGACATTTATGGCTATATCCACAGGACATGCCATGAATGCCCAACAGACACACCCATCACCGCAAGTGAATGGAGAGAGTTTTACATGCATGGTTCTCTCTATTCACTGGTAAAGAATTTCACATGAACTGAGGATGCACCAACCTGAAGCTGATGCCCCTCCCCCAGGATTGACTACAAGTACCAGCAAGTTGAGCTTAGTGGAGAGCAGGGGAAGGTGTCCTGTGCTGCAAAGTGCACTAATGCTAGCCTGTAAAGGGAGGTAAGGAGACAAACTCAGCAAAACTGTAGATATATTGTACTGGATTGGATGCTTATCAGGCTATGAAGTTATTTTGAGTGAACGTAGTACTATGTTGTGGGTGACTTGAAAAGTACATTTTACAGGAAGTAAAAAGTGCTGGAGAATTAGTATAGACAAAGCTGCTCCCAGGCATGAAGTTCCCTCAAACATAGAAGAAGGTAACAGAGGGAAGTGCCCCCTACTGGTAGCATTCAGAAAATCTCTCCCAGTCAAGACTACACTGTACAGCTCTCCCCTGAACAAGAAAGACACGTAAATAATAAGTCCGTCTGAAAACAGGTTTTTTTTTTATTTAAAAAAAAAAAAAAATTAAATTAAGTTAGGAGCTAGCTACACCTCCGCAAGAAGCTACCCTAGGCCCCGAACCTCCCGTGACTAGTGATACAGGCAGCCCTGCTCACTTACAGCCATTCTCACTTACACTGTGTTAAAGCCTAAATACTGATATCAGCATAGTACTGCGCCTGCACGAATGCAGTAGTAGTGTGAAGTCATGATAAAAATGGATACCACGACCACCACCATTTCACAATATCAGAATAGTGGTTAAAAACTGCTAGTGCAATAATATTGCAAAAAGCACATCCATGATATAATTTGTAAAACTAATGGCACAGATATAAGATACACGTAGATATATAGGTAATATATAGTACAGACCAAAAGTTTGGACACACCTTCTCATTCCAAGAGTTTTCTGTATTTTCATGACTATAAAAATTGTAGATTCACACTGAAGGCATCAAAACTATGAATTAACACATGTGGAATTATATACTTAACAAAAAAGTGTGAAACAACTGAAAATATGTCTTATATTCTAGGTTCTTCAAAGTAGCCACCTTTTGCTTTGATTACTGCTTTGCACACTCTTGGCATTCTCTTGATGAGCTTCAAGAGGTAGTCACCTGAAATGGTTTTCACTTCACAGGTGTGCCCTGTCAGGTTTAATAAGTGGGATTTCTTGCATTATAAATGGGGTTGGGACCATCAGTTGTGTTGTTCAGAAGTCAGGTGGAAACACAGCTGATAGTCCTACTGAATGGAGTATTAGAATTTGTATTATGGCAAGAAAAAAGCAGCTAAATAAAGAAAAACAAGTGGCCATCATTACTTTAAGAAATTAAGGTCAGTCATTCCGAAAAATTGGGAAAACTTTGAAAGTGTCCCCAAGTGCAGTGGCCAAAACCATCAAGCGCTACAAAGAAACTGGCTCACATGAGGACCGCCCCAGGAAAGGAAGACCAAGAGTCACCTCTGCTGCGGAGGATAAGTTCATCCGAGTCACCAGCCTCAGAAATCGCAGGTTAACAGCAGCTCAGATTAGAGACCAGGTCAATGCCACACAGAGTTCTAGCAGCAGACACATCTCTACAACAACTGTTAAGAGGAGACTGTGTGCAGCAGGCCTTCATGGTAAAATAGCTGCTAGGAAACCACTGCTAAGGACAGGCAACAAGCAGAAGAGACTTGTTTGGGCTAAAGAACATAAGGAATGGACATTAGACCTGTGGAAATCTGTGCTTTGGTCTGATGAGTCCAAATTTGAGATCTTTGGTTCCAACCACCGTGTCTTTGTGCGACGCAGAAAAGGTGAACGAATGGACTCTACATTCCCACCGTGAAGCATGGAGGAGGAGGTGTGATGGTGTGGGGGTGCTTTGCTGGTGACACTGTTGGGGATTTATTCAAAATTGAAGGAATACTGAACCAGCATGGTTACCACAGTATCTTGCAGCGGCATGGTATTCCATCCAGTTAGCGTTTAGTTGGACCATCATTTATTTTTCAACAGGACAATGACCCCAAACACATCTCCAGACTGTGTAAGGGCTATTTGACCAAGAAGGAGAGTGATGGGGTGCTACGCCAGATGACCTGGCCTCCACAGTCACCAGACCTGAACCCAATCGAGATGGTTTGGGCTGAGCTGGACCGCAGAGTGAAGGCAAAAGGGCCAACAAGTGCTAAGCATCTCTGGGAACTCCTTCAAGACTGTTGGAAGACCATTTCAGGTGACTACCTCTTGAAGCTCATCAAGAGAATGCCAAGAGTGTACAAAGCAGTAATCAAAGCAAAAGGTGGCTACTTTACCCCGCCAGCTGAGTAGGTACAATTGTACCTATTCCTATGCAGCCTGTAATGTTGTAAAATTATGCAGCCTGACGAAGGTTAAAGAACCTAGAATATAAGACATATTTTCAGTTGTTTCACACTTTTTTGTTAAGTATATAATTCCACATGTGTTAATTCATAGTTTTGATGCCTTCAGTGTGAATCTACAATTTTTATAGTCATGAAAATACAGAAAATTGTTGGAATGAGAAGGTGTGTCCAAACTTTTGGTCTGTACTGTATATACCTTTATAGATAGATATGGTTGTACCTCGTACATCAAATAATGCTTCTTATGATTCAGGACAAAAGGAGAAACTTTGCAAACTACATACAAAAGGAAAGACCATATATATAATACTTATACATACAGTACCTACTCACTCCTTTTACCCCTGAGCTGACAATAGAGTAGTGTCTAGAGGAGAGAACCAAAGCATAAGCAGGTGCCAAGTACACCATGTAGTGAACAGAAGGATATGGTATTGAGTAAAAGCAGAAGGTGGGACAGATGTAAATGTTCACTTGTAATAAACGTAAGAGAAAAATAAGCTGAAGGTGTGGAATTTTACTGCTTAAGTTTACTTTTCTTGTTTACTACTTTTGGACGTGATGCTATGAAATCTCAGCTGAATTGCAACTGTAGGTGTATTACAAGGTTTCAGCATCTGAAACAGATGTGAAGTTTTTTCTGGGGTCCCCTTTTAAAGGTTATTCTTCAAAAAAAAAAATTAAAAAATTAAAAATTTTTAAAATTTTTTTGTAATATATTTTAGCAGAGAGGAAAATGTTCTTTCTCCACTTGTCAGGTAATTTTCCTAGCCTTGCCCCTTCCCTTCACTGATATTCACTTGTTAAACTCTCCTCAATCTGCTTTTGTCTCCCAAGACAGATTGCAAATAAAATAAAAATTAAAATAAAATTTAAAAATAAAAAAATACTAAAAAAAAAAAAAAAAAAAAATTCAGATCACCACCCTTTCCTTAGATTTGAAATAAAAATAAACAAACATGAACAAACACTTGGTCTACAAACATTATAAAAATATTTTTTTCCATATAGTGAACGCTCTAGTGGGGTAAAAAAATGAAAAGAGCCAAATCACTATTTTTTCGCTGTTTTGCCTCCCCTAAATATTTGAATACAAAGCGATCAAAACATCAGATTAGCGATCAGAAATTCCCCAAAATGATATAACTAAAAAGTACATCTGGCCCGTCAAAAAAAGATGCCCTATGGATCCCCATACACATAAATACATAAATATAAAATGTTATGGGTGTCAGAATATAGCGACTCCAAGAATTTTTTTTTTTTTTTCAAAGTTTTGGATTTGTTTATACAGTGGGGAAAAAAGTATTTAGTCAGCCACCAATTGTGCAAGTTCTCCCACTTAAAAAGATGAGAGAGGCCTGTAATTGTCATCATAGGTAGACCTCAACTATGAGAGACAAAATGAGAAAACATATCTAGAAAATCACATTGTCTGATTTTTAAAGAATTTATTTACAAATTATGGTGGGAAATAAGTATTTGGTCACCTACAAACAAGCAAGATTTCTAGCTCTCACAGACCTGTAACTTCTTCTTTAAGAGGCTCCTCTGTCCTCCACTCATTACCTGTAGTAATGGCTCCTGTTTGACATTGTTATCATTCTTTCATGTACACAGATCAGTTGTCCTGGTCCCTTTGCAGAGAAACAGCCCCAAAGCATGATGTTGCCACCCCCATGTTTCACAGTAGGTATGGTGTTCTTTGGATGCAACTCAGCATTCACTCTCCTCCAAACACGACGAGTTGTGTTTCTACCAAACAGTTCTACTTTGGTTTCATCTGACCATATGACATTCTCCCAATACTCTTCTGGAACATCCAAATGCTCTCTAGAAAACTTCAGACGGGCCTGGATATGTACTGGCTTAAGCAGGGGGACACGTCTGGCACTGCAGGATCCGAGTCCCTGGCGGCGTAGTGTGTTACTGACGGTAGCCTTTGTTATGTTAGTCCCAGCTTTCTGCAGGTCATTCACTAGGTCCCCCTGTTTGGTTCTGGGATTTTTGCTCACCGTTCTTGTGATCATTTTGACCCCAAGGGGTGAGATCTTGCGTGAAGCCCCTGATCGAAGGAGATTATCAGTTGTCTTGTATGTCTTTCATTTTCTAATTATTGCTCCCACAGTTGATTTCTTTACACCAAGCTGCTTGCCTATTGCAGATTCAGTCTTCCCAGCCTGGTGCAGGTCTACAATTTTGTTTCTGGTGTCCTTCCACAGCTCTTTGGTCTTCACCATAGTGGAGTTTGGAGTGTGACTGTTTGAGGTTGTGGACAGGTATCTTTTATACTGATAACAATTTCAAACAGGTGCCATTACTACAGGTAATGAGTGGAGGACAGAGGAGACTCTTAACCCCTTAATGACCGGGCCATTTTTTGTTTTTGCATTTTCGTTTTTCCCTCCCCACATTCCAAGAGCCATAACTTTTTCATTTTTCAGTTCACAGAGTCACATGATGGCTTATTGTTTGCGAAACAAATTGTACTTTGTAATGTACTGGGAAGCTGGAAAAAAATTCAGAATGAGGTGCAATTGGACAAAAACTGCATTTGCGCCAAATTCATATGGGTTTAATTTTTACAGTATTCACTGTGTGGTAAAAATGACATGTTACCTGTATTCTGCAGGTCAGTACAAAGACGGCGATACCAAATTCATATAGTATTTGTAATGTTTTGATACCTTTTAAAAAATTAAAAACTTTGCTAAATAGAAAAAAAAATTTTGCGTCGCCATATTGTGTCACCTGGAACTTTTTCATATTTACATGTATGGAGCTGGGTAAGGCGTCTTTTTATGCGGGACAACATGACGTATTTATTGATACCATTTGGGGAAAGATCTAATGGTTTGATCACTTTTTATTAAATTTTTTATAAGAAACAAAGTGTTGAAAAAAACGCTATTTGGCCATTTTGATTTTTTTTCCCGCTACGCCGTTCACCATACGGGATAAATATTTTAATATTTTAAAAGTTTGGGCATTTTGGAGTGTGGGGATACCTAAAGTATTTATGCTTACTTTTGTTTATTTACTTTAATATCTGATCTAGGGAAAGGGGGGTGATTTTAACTTTTGCGTTTTTTTTAATTTTTTTCATACTTTTAAAAACTTTTTTTTTGTACTTTTACTTGTATGATCAGACTCCCTAGGGACCTTGAAACCTAGGGAGTCTGATCTTTTCTTTAAAAATTCCGCTTAGGTCGGGGTGTACGCCCCCACAGCCCCATATGATCGACAGTGCGCTTATTATTAAGGAGCAAACCGGTACTTGTAGGGTCGCAGTCGAGCCCCCCGGGGTTGGGTGTGGGAAGTCCCCACCATCTCCGGCCCCGCAATCCAGGGGGTGGACCAGCCACAAAACCTGGTCACTGCTATTAGACGATGCCTCTGGCATCGCGTAATAGCTGTAATGTAATAACAGGCCTGGGAGCCTTCAATAGGCTCCCGGCTGTCATGGCAACCAAGCGCCGCCCCCAGCGTCTGGGGGGGGGGGAAAAGGAAAAAAGGGGGCGCCCGTGGCGGCTGCGCAATTTAGACGCAGGCACCGATCGCTGCTGCTAGTGGCGGGTCCTGGCTGTATTATACAGCCGGCACCCACGGTGTATGGACAGCGCTCAGCGTCATGCGACTCAGGACGTACTATTACGCCCTGGGTCGTTAAGGGGTTAAAGAAGAAGTTACAGGTCTGTGAGAGCCAGAAATCTCGCTTGTTTGTAGGTGACCAAATACTTATTTCCCACCATAATTTGCAAATAAATTCTTTAAAAATCAGACAATGTGATTGTCTAGATATGTTTTCTCATTTTGTCTCTCATAGTTGAGGTCTACCTATGATGTCAGTTACAGGCCGGTCTCATCTTTTTAAGTGGGAGAACTTGCACAATTGGTGGCTGACTAAATACTTTTTTTCCCCACTGTATGGGTTAAAATGTAAAACACTCCAAAATCTTACCAGCCCATAGAATACAGGTGACATGATATTTTGGCTGCACAGTGAGTGCCGTGAAAACAAAGCACGTAAGAAAGTCGCACAAAAACAGTTTTTATCCAGTTCCACCCACCAGTGATATCTCGGCAACAGAGGCACTGATCCACTACAGGGGAACAGGTTAGCTTCACCTGAATCAGTGTTTTCTCCTTGTGAATCAGTGCCTCTGTTGTCGAGATATCACTGTTTGTTAATATGCAAATGACCTCTTTGGAGCAAGGAGGGCATTGTCACTTTCCTCTTTGGAGCAACATCAATGCCCTCATTGCTCCAAAAAGGTAATTTGCTTATAGACCAAAAAAACCTCAATATTTCGGTAATGGAGGCATCCAATTCCCAAGGGGAAAACACTGATTGCGGTGAACCTTACCTAAATTGGTTATATATTGGGTTCTGGTGATAGCCTTTAATTTGCAACAACTGTTTATAATCACCATTTTCATTCTGCTCATTGTATTATGACAAGAGACTGTAATAGTGCCAAAAGAGCGATCTCATTCAAGTGTAGCAGAGCTTAGCTGCAGCAGAATGTCAGTTTCTTCTAATATTCTCCTCCCCCCTCTCCATAGACTTCTATGTTAGAAGTAAATTTAAAAGCAGGTAAGAGGGGAGCAGCCCAATAAATGGAAAAAGAAGCAATTTTCTATAATACGATATATTCCAAAATTTCTTTTATTCACTAGCATTATACATTTATGAAAAGTTGTTTTTTAATTGGAGATACACTTTAATGATATGTAGTTTCTCTATGAACTGTAAGATCCCATACTGGAGGGGAGCAAATATTTGGGTATGCACAATGCTCTGTTCCATGACAGTGCAAGACATAAAAAGTCTGAGCAGCAGTGAAGGAGTTAACATATGCTTATTTATCAAAAATCAAGTTGAAAAATCCAAAATAATTTAGGAGAGAAGGAAAAAATTAATGCCTGAAGACAATTTTTTCCAGTTGACAATCTTCTTTAGACTCTTTGATTGTCATCCATGTGATTTGCTATGGAGATTTTAGATCCTATCTACATTTCCAATGTGCAGCCAAAGAATCTCTTTGCCAACTAAATTAATTGCAATTAACGCACATAATTTCAGACCCCCTCGAGGCCATGAAATGAAATCAATTTACTGCCATGTTGTATTTTGTGACTGATGAAGCAAATCTTATTGTTTTCCACTTGACTATGAGCATTTTCATTGCTGCATATAGACTGACTTTACTAGAAGTCTCTTATTTGTCGTAGACAAAAATGAGTTCAGATCTCTACATTAAAATTCCCATATGAAATGAAGACTATGAGAACTAGTCGGGGGAAATAGGCTAAGATTAATTATAGAAATTAAAAAAAAAAAAAAAACAGGATTCTGGCACAGACCATGCGGGGAGGGGTGAAAATGATATATATGAACATTATGTTATTCATTTAGCACCTATTTGGTTATAATAAATGTGTCGGAGGATCTGGAGGTAATAATTACAGCTACAAAGAACGTGACTGCTCTGTAATTGAGACAATAAAGGTCTTTAGCATGCGACTTCAAGGGAAATTTCTCATTCTCTTCACCTTAAAAGAATACAATAAAGCTTCACAAGTTAGAAATTAGGCTGTAAGGAGAGAAGTGCATAGCTTTCATACAATAAGAAAGCAGCTGTTTCCCGCTGTACAAGGCTATACTTGTGATCTATAGAACATTTTTTATTTGTCTCACCTTATAAAAGGCCACTCCTGTGAAGCAATGCAATGAGTTTACTATATATAATATTTTTAAGTTCTTGTGTATCGTACATTTTAGTATATATTTTTCAGATACAGCATAAAATTATTTGCAACCTAGAAGAGAGGTCACTCTTGTGTTGCCGAGTTTTGCTGCTCATTGAAGAAAGGCCTGGTGTTTGGTCTCTACCCCCTTTTCCATGTCCCCGTCCTTCAGGGAGCCTGGTTTGGTAGCCCTTATTTATTTATTTAGGGGCAGAAGTACGACTTGATGCTCCTGGACCCCAATGCAAAATCTGTAATGGGGCCACTAACTACCTTATGGTCCCATGACATATATCCTGACATATACGCCCCTATTTAGAGTGTTTGGTGTGGGGTCATGTTTGGGGTCTGGATTACTTTCTGTATTTATTTTCTGTATTTCTTCAGGGGGTTGTATTCTGGGGTCTGATCTAGAGTACAATATGTATTCCTTCTGGGGTCTGTAGTTTGACATTATTTTGCAGTCTATTTATACAGGGCTCTGTATCTTGGGTCTGGTCTCAGGTATGTATTTGTGCTTAGGTCTTTATTTAGTGTCTATTGTCTGTGATCTATATTTATTTTGGATGTCGGATAAGAGATATGTATTTATTTTGGGGTCTGTATGTATTCAGTGGTCTTTATCCTGCGGTCAATATTTAGTGCTGCTAATTTTGGGTTGTGACATACCTTTGTACAGAGGCCCAGGAGGTTGGGCAACCCACTGTCACCCTAACGGAGCTTTCTACTGTCTATTAGGTTGTATATAAATCTCTAAGCTAGTGAATTTCATGGATAACAATTAATACAGTAATACGTTGTTAGAGCAACATATGAGTGGTGCCCGATGATAATATCAGGGGCCCTCTAAAGTTCATGTCTGCCAGCGGGTTGTGATGAACTACTTGTGATTGGAATACAGTAGGTTGGTTGTATTTCGATGCCTGGCCAATATAAATGGGCATATCTTTAAAAAATGACAATGTCTGTAAAACACTGTGAAATATTTTGGCACTGTACAAGTAACGCTGGATTCACACTAGCATTCGGGTCTCCGTCCTTCGGGTCCAGCTGGGGAACCGAAAAACAGAAACCCTATTCGCTTAAAAAGCAGTTACACACGTAAACCCACGGACCCCATAAACTATAATGGGGTCCTCTGGGTTTCCACACAGTTTCTTTCGATTTTATACTGAAATTGACAGAGAGGACTTTTCTTTCCTCTGATTTAAACGGAATCTGGGACTGAGACAATCAAACACTATTGTAAACCTAGCATAAAAGAGAGAAATAAATACATTACATAAATAAAATGTTTTGGGAACACTTATGTTTGGCAACCTAGGTCAATTTAATACCTCAGGCAAAGGGTCCGTGGACAGCTGTGGCAGGACTCAGGTACTGCCTTTGTAAAGTGCTGTGGAATATGTTGTCACTTCATAAATAAAACTTTTACTCATTATTACTGCCAGCAATGCGCTATGAATTTGTTCTTTTCTTTAGAATAGTCCACTGTAGTCACAGAAAGACATGGTCAGGCATGGGTCAGATTGGTAGCAGCTAATGGAGAATCCTTATGCCCCCATGGGCATCATTGACAGCAAAAAATATGTTTTGCTACCACTAGGGATCAGACTGTGCAGACAGCGCAGAGCAAGTGCTGCAGGAACTCCAGCTAAACTACTTGTGTAGTCAGCCACTGCAGTCAGCTAGGAGGTGAGGTAGCAGTGAAGTGTTCAACACTGTTATCTGCTGCAAGAGAGCTGAAACAGTGCACCTAGACCATCTATTACCGAGGCATTCTGTCAAGCAGCAGGTGACCCAGACAGAGGGGTCTTTGATTGACTCTGTGCCAAGACTGGCATATAACTGATATATTGTATTTGTAAATATATATTACTGTATATATGCAAAGTGGCTGTCCACACTGTTTTGCAGCTATATGTGTAGTAAACCACTGGAGGAAGCCAGGTGGCTGGGAGTAGTAGTACCGTACTGGCACTTGGTCTCAGTAGCTATGAAGCTCTACTAATTCCTCCAGCTCTCCTCCTGGGCTGGTGCAGTGCTGAGGGGGCCTGCAGTAAACCTGGTGGTGGTCTTAGTCTCTCCCCCAGGGCATGTCCTTGTTGTAGTCAGCCTTTCTAAGCCTGATGGGAGTTGGAGTGCCCATGATGGTTGGGCAGGAGCAAGACTCATGAGACACGAGGTATGCTGAAAACAGGGTAACTTGCAATGTTACTTGAGGTAGAAAGCAGTATAAAAGCTTCCACAAATGGAGGTACACTTCTTGCAACTTTACCACTGTAATTTGTAACTGATTTGATACTTGGTACACTCGGGTGGCAGTCTGCAATTTGCTTACTAAGGCTCCATTCAGATCACATTTTTTATGTTTGTTTAGCCATCTAATGGATGCAAATGGATGGTCATCTGTGTACATAGACATTAATGTTAAAAAAAAAAAAAAAAAAAAAAAACCTGTTTCTGTCCATTTTTTTAGACAGACTAAAAAGTATGGTATACAATGTTCTTGTGTCTTTGAAAAAAATGACAAATACAGATACTTTTTTTTTCTTAAAAACATTGATGTTTATGTAAATGATGGTCATCCGTTTTCGTCTGTTTTTTGGCCGTTACTAAATGGATGTAAAAACATGATCTGAATGGAGCCTAAGGCTGGTTACTTTACTCTGTGTGCCACCTTCACTCTCATACACAAAGTCCCATACAGTCTTCATCAAAACTCTCTCTTGGGGTTGAGGCTAACAATTTGCCCAGTGGAATGCTGGGCTTGTGTATCCTACTGTTCAAGAAACATTTTTGCCTCCTGTGAGACTGTTGTAACCATAATGCTCATTGCCTCAACTGAGAACTCTGTAACCAGTAAGCTTGTTACTTTCAAGTGAATAGAGTTCCACCATTCACGAGTTATATCCGTGTGTCTTTTCGCCACACCACTCAAAAACCAAAGGGTCAAAGGATCCTATATTTATCCACTATTTGGAATCCATAACTTTCATATATTATTTATATATCACTTGGGCATAGTCTCAGTGTCCCAGATTTAGAGCATCTATTTTATTTTGTTGCTACATGTGTGTAAGTTTGTAGCAATACACATGTCACATATGCTTGATCTTTGGCATTGGGAGGCCAAGTCAACACCTTGAACTCTTTGCCTTTTTGCCTTAAAATGTGGAACAATGTTCATAGGGTGCGTTGTCCTGGTGAAAGACATGGCACCCATAAGGGTACACCACTGCCAAGAAGGAGTGTATTTGGTTTGCAGCAATGTATGGTAGATTATGTCCAAGTAAAATCTGCATCATTGCCAGGATATAAGATTTACCAACAGAGCATTACCCAGAGCATCACACTCTTTCTGCGGGCTTGCTGCCTCTTTATACCTTATAGTTCATTGTGGTGCCATCTGTTCTCCAGGTAAACAGTGCATATGCTCCTGGCCATCTACATATTGTAAAGGAAAATGTGATTTAATAGACCAGGGTACCAACATTCATTAATCTTTGGTCCAGTTCTGATGCATGTGTGTCCATTATAGGCGCTTTTGACAGTGGACAGGGTTCAGCATGGAGTGGCTACACAGCAAGCTGCACCACACAGTTGTCTGACACCTAGCTACCATAGTCAGCAAAAACATTTTCAACAATTTGTGTTGCTTTAGCTCTTATCTTGATTGGATCAGACAAGCTAATGTTCATAATAAGTCTTATCCATGACCTTGTCACTTCCTCCTTGTACCACTTTTGAAAGACATTAACCACTGTACATAGAGTACACCCCAGAAGACTTGCCTTTTTTGGAGATACTCTGACCAAGTCGTCTTAAAGGGGGTTTTCCGGGCAAAAAAAAATCTTTTTTTTTTTTTAAAAGGTCTGTTAGTGCTATTAATGGGCTAATAAGTACACCCATAAACCTTTAGCAGTGTTTTGAGTGATTTCTGACTTTCTCTGGGAGCTCCTGGCATCTTCTGAGTTTGTTTACATGGTATAGCTTCCTGCTGTGTAGCTTCCTGTGTAGCTTTCCACACTACATCCCTGTCACTGCCCCCCCTCCTTTCTCATTCCGTTACACCCCTCCTTGTCTCCCTAGCTTTCCCGCCCACTACTAGCCCTTCCAAATTAACTAACTAAGCCCACACCCCCACCGTATCATACTTACCTGTCTTCCTCTCTGGGAGACGGCTCCTCCCTCTTTGTTCACTGTGCGCTTCTCTTCCTCTCTGCCAGCACGTACAGTGACCGGAAGTTCCTCTGATGCCTGCGCAGTAGAGATGGAGTGCCATCTCTACTGCGCATGTGTCGCAGGAACCTCCAGACTGCGCAAGAGCTTGCTGTGAGGAAGAGAGGACAACCCCTTTAAATACACTTCATCTACTTCAGTAAAAAAAAAAAAAAAAAAAAAGTTCAGTGAATTGTCTGTGTCTTTCGGCTTCAGGTGACCTGAAGTGGTCTGTGTCTGGGCGTCAGCTCAGAAGGACTATGATGACAGCCGCAAAGAAGCAGCCATGTTACCACCATACTACAGCCCTGGTGATTACTTGCCTGGGGCTCACTTACAGCACTATATTGAGTTACATTGGCTAGTAATCATATGAGGCACAGTTAAAGAAGTTGTCTCAGTTACTAACAACCATTCTTTTAACAGCTTTCACACGGCTGCATTAAATTCAATACATGTTAACAGGGCTATTCACATGACCATTGTTTTGATGGTCCATTTTAACAGACCATCAAAAAATAGTTTCATTACTGTATTTCTGGCTGTTTCCACAGATCCCTCAATAGACTCAAATCTATAAGGGATCTGTGCAAGGGCGTAACTAGGACCAGCATAGCGCCCCCTTTCCTGGCATACTCACAGTATAACGCCCCAGTAACGTCCATAAACTATAATGTCCCAAAGTGGCCTCCTCACAGTATAATGTCCTATAGTGGCCCCTCCACATACTGTAGTATTATGTCCCATCGTGGCCCCTGATGCAAAAATTACCGATCCCTGCTCCTGCTCACGGCCGCTTCCGCTTCTTCCCTCCAGGGGGCCCCAGCAACGTGATATGAGATGCACAGGGCGCCCTGGAGGGCAGAAGGGGAAGCGGAGGTGGCTGTGAGCAGGAATGGGGATTGATAAGTAAATAGGGCCCTTTGCCTGCTGGGGTTACTCCAGCAGGTAACGGTGCTGAAACTCAGATAGAGGAGACCGGAGGATGGGAGTTGTAGTGGCGGAGGATGTGCCACCTACAGTCTCTCACTTGCGCGGACTCTCTGGAACTTTTACAGGCACAAAACTTGTGATTGATGCTGGTGGGCAGTGTACTACGCATAGGACAGGATGCGGATGAGACTCATCCAAGATGGCAGTGCCCAGGAGGCTCCGTTGACGCTGTCCTGTAGGAGGCTGTCCCGCTGACGTCAGCAGCTGCTGGTTGGTCTCTTTTGAACAGGTGGGAGAAGCTTGTCCGTTGCTATGCTGACGCAGGTCTTTCCCGCCTGAGCGCTGGTTTGGCGGGGGTGGCGATTAACCTCAGAGGATCTGTAGACTTTTAAATGGTGCAGCTCCGGCTTGAGGCTGGAGTTAACCCCTTGTGGGCTGCGCTCACGTGCACTGGTGATGTCCCACAGCAAATACAGTCCAGAAAATGGCTAACAGTCCTCTGGCTTGCAATAAAGTTGCTTAACTCGGCAAATAGTGCAACTGTCCACAGTCTTTGCAATAATCCAGGCAACTAGCGACACGATAATCCAGGCACAAATATCAAAGTCCACAGTAAATCCACAAGGAAAAGTCTCTAGACAGCCAATAAATTATTTGCTCACCAGTTGTAGACAAGGTTTCTCTTAGGATCTTGACCATAATCTGTGATGTTGTAAGAACACGGGAGTCTGGATCCTGCCGACTACACCAAACACGACTTGCCGCAACCCAGATGGAGGAGACCGGAGGATGGGAGTTGTACGTTGTAGTTGCGAAGGATGTGCCACCTACTAGGCCAAGCACACTCAACAACCACTCCTGGGCCGGACAGAGTCGAGGGGGGTCCTGCAGCACTACTGGATGGCGGTGGTAGTAGTTGTTTGCCCCGGGGCGCTTCCAGTTGGATAGGGGACCTCTTCTCTCTGAGCTGGTATGATGGAATTCGGAAGGGCCCTGATGTTAAAGCAGGCACGACTCAGGCAGACACTGGTAACAGATGAACAAGGAACGATCTTTATTACAGCAACTGGAAACAGGTACAACAGCAGCTTCCCAATGGGGGTAGTAGCACAGTGTCCAATCCCCCAGCCTTGGTTCTAGGAGGGTGCCCAAGGATAATACAGTCTCTATAGCAGACTTCTCCTGCAACTACTCAGCCTCTCGTGCCTCTCCCAGATGTGGATGCTGGGGATAGTGGTGGTACAGGGAGTCCTGACAGGGTTTTGGTTACCTTCTGCTTAGGCCCGAGTGAGTACCTCCTGTCAGGGTCCTCTCCTGTTCCTCCTGGCATGGCACAGGTAATGTCCAATAGTCAAGACAGCAGAACTCCCTTCTCTGGGCTGTCTCTGGGGCTGATCATACTCCTCCTGGAGGCTGTGAAGGCGACAGTTGGGCCCTAGTCCAGCTGCAGGATGAAGGGATACTCTGCACCCTCTCTCACCAACTGCACTCACTAGACTGAGAGCTCAACTGTCGCCGTGGAGACTATAGTCTCCCACAACCCTGCCCAGTGGCCTGTGATAGGCCAGGGCTGAACCATGGCATGGTTTTGAACACGGAGGGGGAAAAACAAGGGAAAAGCTGCATAACAGTGACACAGAACATAGAACGGGACATAACAAAACAACCCAGAGGTACAAAAGACAAACAATTTAAAGCAGCAGCCTCTAGGATGCTGCAATGGCCTACTAAAAAAAAAAAAGTTCACGGGACCGTGGCAGCCGCTACGTCTGCTATGGCGGTACTTACAACACTGGATCTGTGAAAACTGGTGCCCATCGGATGCAAAACAGCCATGAAAAACGTTATGTAAGACTAGAAAACATGGCTGCTTTCTTCTTCTCAGGAAGTGACCTAAAGTCTATTGGTCACATGGCAGTGCAAGAACTCAGTCCTATTAAAATGAATGAGACTGAACTGCAGCATAGCCATGTGATCAACAGACCTGATGTCACTTTTTGAGAAACAGAAGTCAGCCATGTTCTCTAATCCCGCACAACCCTTTTAAGTATACTAAAATAATAATGCAATGATATAACAAAAAATGAAATACATTAATGTTCTTATCTTTGACTCTAGCTTAACATCATACATATTTTATTCAGGTCGGTAAGCTTTTGCAAGTATAGGCTTTTACTGGCTTTCTCTGTAATAGTTTACAGCCGTATGTAGTGATCGGTATTCTGGAAAACGTGACAGTTGACTGACTTTGCTTCTAAGTAAAACTGTGTTGCTGTAACATGTTCACTGCCAGGCTGGCTTTCTGTAGATGGCACAGTTCAATCTGTATAATGGATCACCCGAATATGATTACATGCTTTCTTCTAGGTGACATGGTTCAGTATTGAACATTGAACCAGACAAAGGGTCCTTGTTACGGAGACTGTAGGCAGTGAGGATCATTTACAATTAGCGCTTATGGATAATAATCATTGACTGGGTTGTAACCTCTTTACTCATGAGTAGATATTCTAATGCTCTAACAAAAACTGAATTCTTTACATTCTGTAGAAGACGCATTTCATGGCGGTAGAAGCAAAAATACTTTAAAAGATTAACTCAAATGGGATCAGGAGAAGGATGACTGAACATTCGTCATATGAACAAATTCTACAAGCACCAGGGAATCTTTCATCCATTTTTCTGCAACTGTTTATGCTCCAAGCCTTTTCCACATGGCTGACTTAAAAGTATTACAGCCAGTTCCCTCAGTGAAATTGGAATTAAACTTTAAATAGGAGCTTGTAGTCTGAGAAGACATAACAGCAAAAAGGCAAGACATTGACGTATCTGATTAATTTAACTAAGAGAACGCCAAGGGTAGAATTCAATTAAAATAATAATGGTAGCGGCAAAGTACCCCAGGCTATCCCAGCTTTCCTATATTTATCCAACCCCTGTTGGGAGTCTTCTGGTTGCCCATGTTTGTGATTATATTGCATTGTGGTTCTATGGCACCAGATGTAATAGGATCTCTATCAAAATCTCCTTTGGGGGGGGTTTCACACACAGCATTTTGACACATTTTCAGTAGTATTTTTTGCAGACTCTTCTGCACGTTTTTATGTTTTCAAAAGTATTGTGACTAGATGTTACTTAGTTATACATTCTATATATACTATGTATGTATATATGTTTACTTTTATGTGTGCTCAGTGACATTGTTATCTTGCTTTAGGTCTGGAATTTTTTTCTGGCACTTTTCTTTCCTGCCACTTTTCAATTCTTATAGAAATTCTAAAAACACCAGGAATAGCAATAAATTCACGAAAAAACACTATTGTTGCTTGAAATGCATGACTTTTCATTACATGTGTATTAAAACATAAAGTTTGTGTGCGAAAAAGGCCTTAGTATTGCATAATGTTCCTACATATAAATACATTATACCAATAGAATATATATCCATACTACTCTTTTAACATACTGTAATGTCAGTTGCCTTATCAGACTGTACCATCTGTAAAGTCATGTGTATAAGCCCTTAACTTTTTGTAACACATTTTATAAAATTATGTCTGTATTACCTCCAATCCTCCAAAATATTACAATATATTACCCACTAGAATTTAAGAATTTAATTAGAATGTCTGTGTCTTTACTTGATCTATGTTAGGCTCTATATTGCCTAAGGGAACTGCAAAGTTCAATTTACACACCATTAAGTGATTAAGAGATGGGATCCAGGGAAGAACATTTTTGAGCTATTCTACCTTTGAAACAATGAAGACTTTGGCAGTGTAGGCTCACTCATGTCATATTTTACCTAAATTGGTTTGCTTACTGTTTGTTTGTTTTTTCATTCCATAATTTTGTGCTGGAATTTTTTTAATATATTTTTGTAGCTGTCAGAGCTTACTGTTTCTCATGTATATTAGCTCCAAATGTCCTCCAAAGTCATAGCATTAAATTTTAACATCCCGCTTGTCTTCACCACCACAAGTCTGCTTACTACATAACATATATACTGTATATTACCTACAATGTGTAAAATGAAAATATTGTATAGCGTGCTTAAAAATTGAAAGCAATGTATAAAATAAATAAATCTGTAAACATTTCTTAAACCTAATCCTAATAAATATATTCTGTACTGTTATGTATTACTTTGTATGGAAATGTTACTAGTACTTCAGTGTATGTACTTTGGTTAAAAAAAACTACAAATAGCAAAAACAAAACCAATGAAACAGAAAAGACTGAAAAAACAACCAATGCAGCCTAAGTTTATATGCAGTGTATACAATAAAGTATCCTGTACCCATTTTCTAACCCTAACAAATAAAAGACTAAAATGAAACAAACTGCAGCTTAAAACCTAAAGGCAATGTATAAAATTAAGTCATCTGTACATATTCCTTATATGTAAACGTGATGCATATTTGCTAACACTAATGCCAATAAATAAGACTAAAATGATGCAATGTTAGCTTTATAATAGTCTAGTTTGCTAGTAAACATTGTTTATCTCTATCAAAATGTCCTTGACATCTAGACTGCTGCACTAAATACTAGACAAAAATTATAGTGTTACCTATAACAGTTTATTATAGGGGGTCACCAACTTTAAAAAAAAAAAAATAAAAAAAAATCAATGGCCTATCCTTAGGATATGTCAATATTAGATCTGTAAGAGTCTGACGTACAGCACCCCTAGCTGATTATAATGGCCGGGCCTCTTTATTGTTACATTGCTCTGTACTGCACAATGAAATACTTTTAGTAGCTGCTGTAGTAGTGCTGCTTGGTATTACAGCCTGGTCCCTTCAAGTAGCTGATCAGCAGGGGTGCTCACACTCAGAACCCAATTGATCGACAACATAGGAAGACATCAGTATTATAGATAGCATATGGTAAGTGAGGGTCCTTTTACAGGGAGCTGATATAAACAGCTACTTCCACTGTGCTCAATGTGGCTATGAATTACATGGTCTTGTAGGGGTAGGGAAATAATGCTGGCTAACCACTCAGTCTCATTTCTTGCAGCAAGTCAGCAGACCTGGAATGTAGAAGGAAAATGTTTCTGTTTAGTTGTCACTTATAGGGGCACTATTAGTATACAAATACAGGGGTCCTGTGGTTGTCACGAGTGTGGACATATAAAAACTTGTAGTCCCTATTTAATTATATTTTTCCGTTAAAAAGCTGGCAAAAGTATTTATTTTATTTTATTTTACTGCTAAAATTTATGCAAAACTATGGAACCATTCCTATATCAAACAATACGTACAGTGCCTTGTGAAAGTATTCGGCCCCCTTGAACTTTTCAACCTTTTGCCACATTTCAAGCTTCAAACATAAGGATATAAAATTTTAATTTTTTTGGTGAAGAATCAACAACAAGTGGGACACAATTGTGAAGTGGAATGAAATTTATTGGTTATTTTAAACTTTTGTAAAAAATAAAAAACTGAAAAGTGGAGCGTGCAATATTATTCGGCCCCTTTACTTTCAGTGCAGCAAACTCACTCCAGAAGTTCAGTGAGGATCTCTGAATGATCCAATGTTGTCCTAAATGACTGATGATGATAAATATAATTCACCTGTGTCTAATCAAGTCTCCGTATAAATGCACCTGCTCTGTAATAGTCTCACGGTTCTGTTTAAAGCACAGAGAGCATCATGAAGACCAAGGAACACACCAGGCAGGTCCGTGATACTGTTGTGGAGAAGTTTAAAGCTGGATTTTGATACAAAAAGATTTCCCAAACTTTAAACATCCCAAGGAGCACTGTGCAAGCGATCATATTGAAATGGAAGGAGTATCAGACCACTGCAAACCTACCAAGACCCGGCCATACCTCTAAACTTTCATCTCAAACAAGGAGAAGACTAATCAGAGATGCAGCCAAGAGGCCCATGATCACTCTGGATGAACTGCAGAGATCTACAGCTGAGGTGGGAGAGTCTGTCCATAGGACAACAATCAGTCATACACTGCACAAATCTGGCCTTTATGGAAGAGTGGCAAGAAGAAAGCCATTTCTCAAAGATATCCATAAAAAGTCTCATTTAAAGTTTGCCACAAGCCACCTGGGAGACACACCAAACATGTGGAAGAAGGTGCTCTGGTCAGATGAAACCAAAATCGAACTTTTTGGCCACAATGCAAAACGATATGTTTGGCATAAAAGCAACACAGCTCATCACCCTGAACACACCATCCCCACTGTCAAACATGGTGGTGGCAGCATCATGGTTTGGGCCTGCTTTTCTTCAGCAGGGACAGGGAAGATGGTTAAAATTGATAGGAAGATGGATGGAGCCAAATACAGGACCATTCTGGAAGAAAACCTGTTGGAGTCTGCAAAAGACCTGAGACTGGGACGGAGATTTATCTTCCAACAAGACAATCATCCCAAACATAAAGCAAAATCTACAATGGAATAGTTCACAAATAAACGTATCTAGGTGTTAGAATGGCCAAGTCAAAGTCCAGACCTGAATCCAATCGAGAATCTGTGGAAAGAGCTGAAAACTGCTGTTCACAAACGCTCTCCATCCAACCTCACTGAGCTCCAGCTGTTTTCCAAGGAAGAATGGGCAAGAATTTCAGTCTCTCGATGTGCAAAACTGAAAGAGACATACCCCCAGCTGTAATCGCAGCAAAAGGTGGAGCTACAAAGTATTAACTTAAGGGGGCCGAATAATTTGGCACGCCCCACTTTTCAGTTTTTTATCTTTTACAAAGTTTAAAATATCCAATAAGTTTTGTTCCACTTCACGATTGTGTCCCACTTGTTGTTGATTCTTCACCAAAAAATTTAAATTTTATATCCTTATGTTTGAAGCCTGAAATGTGGACACAAATAACAAAGTTGGACATGCTAACCCTGTGAAATGTTTAAAGGGTTAACAAACTTCCCAAATGCTCTTTTGAATATATTTGAGGGGTTCAGTTTTGAAAATAGGGTGATTTATGGGGATTTCTAATATATAGGCATTTATAATCCATAATTCAGAACTGAAGTGGTTCCTAAAAAATGGAAAATCACTGTTACACTTGTAATCCTTCTAACCTCCAAAATAAATTAAAGGACAATTAAAAGATGATGCCAATATAAAACAGAGATATGGGAGATAATATTTATTAATGTATTTAGCTGGTATGACTATCTGTCTGTAAAGCAGAGCATTTCACATTTTGAAAACTGCAATTTCTTTAAAATTTCCATCAAGTAGCCTTTTTTTAATAAATAAATACAAAAATATCAAACAATGTTTATTACAAATATGAAGTATAATGTATCACAAAAAAAAAACAATCTCAAAATCACTTATTTCAGTTAAAGCGTCTCAAAGTTATTTCCATATAAAGTGACATGTCAGTTTTGAAAAATGAGGCCGTGTTTAGGCTGCGTCCTTAAGGGGTTAAAGGGAGCCAATCACCTCCCCCCAAACACAGTCAACTGTCACCATCGTGCTACAGAGCACATTACAGTAAAAGACAATATAACTCTCTTAAGTATGTCAGTTTTTTAAATTTGGAGAAAACTTTGAAGTCTTATGCAATTTAGGCAGCTGATGCACTGGGGGCAGGCCTTATGCCCTGGGAGCACTGCTCTAGCTGCTCAACTAGGATAGGTGATGCCATAACATTGGGAGCATCAACTCTGACGGTAGCACAGGCATGAGGTGATAGGGGTCTGAGTTTCAAGAGCAGTGCTTCAGGGAGTGCACCAACTGCCTCATTTGCATAAGACTTCAAAGTTAGAGGAGGTGGTAGACTCCCTTTTAAGTTATACTACTTTTTCACAATAAAAACTCTTTTTGTTTTATATATATATATATATATATATATATATATATATATATACAGTGGGGGAAAAAAGTATTTAGTCAGCCACCAATTGTGCAAGTTCTCACACTTAAAAAGCTGAGGCCGGCCTGTAATTGACATCATAGGTAGACCACAACTATGAGAGACAAAATGAGAAAACAAATCCAGAAAATCACATTGTCTGATTTTTAAAGAATTTATTTGCAAAATATGGTGGAAAATAAGTATTTGGTCACCTACAAACAAGCAAGATTTCTGGCTCTCACAGACCTGTAACTTCTTCCTTAAGAGGCTCCTCTGTCCTCCACTCATTACCTGTAGTAATGGCTCCTGTTTGAAATTGTTATCAGTATAAAAGACACCTGTCTACAACCTCAAACAGTCACACTCCAAACTCCACTATGGTGAAGACCAAAGAGCTGTGGAAGGACACCAGAAACAAAATTGTAGACCTGAATCAGGCTGGGAAGACTGAATCTGCAATTGGCAAGCAGCTTGGTGTGAAGAAATCAACTGTGGGAGCAATAATTAGAAAATGGAAGACATACAAGACCACTGATAATCTCCCTCGATCAGGGGCTCCACGCAAGATCTCACCCCTTGGGTGAAAATGATCACAAGAACGGTGAGCAAAAATCCCTGAACCACACGGGCGGACCTAGTGAATGACCTGCAGAAAGCTGGGACTAACGTAACAATGGCTACCGTCAGTAACACACTACGCCGCCAGGGACTCAGATCCTGCAGTGCCAGACGTGTCCCCCTGCTTAAGCCAGTACATATCTGGGCCCGTCTGAAGTTTGCTAGAGAGCATTTGGATGTTCCAGAAGAGTATTGGGAGAATGTCATATGGTCAGATGAAACCAAAGTAGAACTGTTTCGTAGAAACACAACTTGCCGTGTTTGGAGGAGAGTGAATGTTGAGTTGCATCCAAAGAACACCATACCTACTGTGAAGCATGGGGGTGGCAACATCATGCTTTGGGGCTGTTTCTCTGCAAAGGGACCAGGAAGACTGATCAGTGTACATGAAAGAATGAATGGGGCCATGTATCATGAGATTTTGAGTGCAAACCTCCTTCCATCAGCAAGGGCATTGAAGATGAAACGTGGCTTGGTCTTTCAGCATGACAATGATCCCAAGCACACCGCCAGGACAACGAAGGAGTGGCTTCGTAAGAAGCATTTCAAGGTCCTTGAGTGGCCTAGCCAGTCTCCAGATCTCAACCCCATAGAAAACCTTTGGAGGGAGTTGAAAGTCCGTGTTGCCCAGCGACAGCCCCAAAACATCACTGCTCTAGAGGAGATCTACATGGAGTAATGGGCCAACATACCAGCAACAGTGTGTGCCAACCTTGTGAAGACTTACAGAAAATGTTTGACCTCTGTAATTGCCAACAAAGGATATATAACAAAGTATTGAGATGAACTTTTGTTATTGACCAAATGCTTATTTTCCACCATAATTTGCAAATAAATTCTTTAAAAATCAGACAATGTGATTTTCTGGATTTGTTTTCTCATTTTGTGTCTCATAGTTGAGGTCTACCTACGATGTCAATTACAGGCCGTCCTCATCTTTTTAAGTGGGAGAACTTGCACAATTGGTGGCTGACTAAATACTTTTTTTCCCCTACTGTATATATATATATATATATATATATATATATATATATATATAAATATATATAGTATATATCTTATTGGTGCCATTTTGAAGAACATAAGAATTTTGATCATTTTTATTATGTTCTTTTAGTGGCAGATAGACAAAAAACAGAGTTTTCCTCTGTAGACTTTCTACTTCTATTTAATAATAATAATAATAATAATAATAATAATAATAATAATAGTCCTTTAATAGTCCCACAATGGGGAAATTCAGTGTGTTACAGCAGCAAAGATAAGCAGATACAACTACAAATACAACATGTATGGGATGGGACTTCTTCTCCTGCATGGAGCTCACCACGGACAGTATCCTTCTGTCACCCACCACCTGCACTGGGTCCAGTGGGCTCCCCAGGACAGAGCTGGCCTTTCTAATCAGCTTGTCAAGTTTATTTCTGTCCCTGGTTGATATACTGCTCCCCCAGCAGGCCACTCCAAAGAAGATGGCTGATGCCACTACCGAGTTGAAGAAAGTTCTAAGAAGTGCCCCCCGGATTCCAAAGGCTCTCAGCTTCCTAAGCAGGTAGAGCCTGCTGTGACCCTTCCTGTACAGGGCCTCCATATGATCTGCCCAGTCCAGCTTATTATTAAGGAGCAAACCCAGGTACTTATAGGTGTTCACAATCTCGATGCCCGTCCCCAGGATGTCCACTGGTTTAGGAGGGCTTCTGCCTTTACGGAAGTCCACCACCATCTCCTTGGTCTTCCCCGCGTTAATCTTCAGGTGGTTCCGGTGGCACCAGTCCACAAAATCCCGGTTCAGTTCTCTGTACTCCCTATCATCATCATCTGTGATGAGGCCCACTATTGCAGAGTCGTCAGAATACTTCTGTAGGTAGCAGCTGGATGAGTTGCGCCTAAAATCTGCAGTGTACAGTGTGAAGAGGAAAGGGGCGAGAACCGTACCCTGAGGTGCCCCCGTATTACAGATCACGGAGTCTGACACACAGTCTTGGGCTCTCACGTATTGAGGTCGATTTGTGAGGTAGTCTAGGATCCAGTTGGACAGGTGGTGGTCCACTCCAGCAAGGCCCAGCTTGTCCCTCAATAACCTGGGCTGTATGGTGTTAAAAGCACTGGAGAAGTCAAAGAACATTATTCTCACTGTGTTCCCTGGTTTCTCCAGGTGAGACAGAGCCCTGTGCAGAAGATGGATGATGGCATCATCTACCCCAATGCCCGGCCGATAAGCAAACTGGAGGGGGTCCATAGCGGGGCTCACTAGAGGGCGGAGATGTGTGAGAACCAATCTCTCCAAGATCTTCATCAGGTGGGATGTCAGTGCTACAGGTCTGTAGTCATTGAGGTCCATAGGGTGGGGTTTCTTTGGAACTGGTACCACACAAGAAGATTTCCATAATTCAGGGACTATTTCCTGCCTCAGACTCATATTATACATATATGTAATTATACCACACAGCTGGTCCCCACAAGTCTTAATTAGCCTTGCACTGATGTCATCTGGCCCTGCGGCTTTCCTCGCCTTGATCTTTTTCATCTCCTTCCTCACCTGGGCCCGTGTGAAGGTCAGACTGTGGTCAGATAAAGACGGGTTTCTGGATTTACTGGTCTGTTGGGAAGTGGCCGCATGGGGAGAAGTCATTGTGGTGGGGGGAGCTGAAGAACATACTGGGGTGGGAGGAGCTGGTGTGTGATCAAATCTGTTGAAGAATAGGTTTAGTTCATTAAGCCAATTAACATCTGCCTCAATCTGGCAGACAGACTGTTTATGACCCGAAATTAACCTATAGGATAACCGCCATTGTTTCCATAGATATAATTGACATGCTGCGATTTCCAAAAACACAATGGTTTTGGAAATTGCAGCATTTCCACTGTGGGTATTTTTCTGCAATGTGTGGATGGGATTCACTAACTGAGTGGGATAAATAATGGAACAGTCGTATTGCTCGGGTTCTTGGGTGTGGCAATACCCAACATATGTATTTTTTGATTTATAAAGCATTTTGGTGGAGAATTAATATTTTATTAAAAGGATTGTTCCAAAATGTATGCTTATTACTTGGCCACAGGATAAATGTCTGATTGCTGGGACCCCACTGATCACTAGAACAGGGCTGCTGAGAACTCCGCAATGAGGATTTTGAATGAAGGGGCAGTCGAGCATGCACATTGCAACTTGATTTAGAAATCTATGGATCAGTCCCATAGACTTTAAATACAGCAGTAGTGTACATGCTTGACTGCCACTTTATTAAAACTCCTTACTGTGGTTGTAATTTTGGAGGAATGAGGGCTCAGGATTCCTGTTGTTGTGATTGAGGGTTCCCAGCAGTGAAGCCCCAAATGATCAGATATTTGCCAACGATCCCTTGGATGGGTAATAAATGACAGTTGTAGGAATACCCCTATAAATTCCAGGGTCAGAATTAAATTCAATTTTTACTTGATAAAGGAAAGTTTTATCCCTCTTCTGGTAGTGTGACATGGCAGACAAATCTAGCACATGAACCCAGCCTTGGCAACTATACAAGGCTTTTTTCTGCATTAATCTGCTCTGTTAGTATGATGTATATAGAGCAGAGGACCAGACCTTATTCTGATATAAAGATGTTCAACAATATATCAGTTTATTTCTGCAGATTTTGTCAAATATTTTATGGAAATTTATAAAAATTCTGTGTACATATTGATGTAAATTTGGCACTAATTTTGAACATGGTTACTTAAGCTATATTCACACGACTGTGAATAAAGGCCTTGGGACATCCATTTCTTTTAACGTATGTCACAAGGCAGCATTAAATTCAATGCCAGTGAATGGGGGCTATTCACATGACCGTTATTTTGATGGTCCATTGTAACAGACCGTTAAAATATAAGTCTTGTTCTGTTTTTTGTCTGTTTTCACAGATCACTACATACACTAAAACATATGGGGGATGCGTGAAAACAGGTACCGCTCAGATGCAGGACGGCCATGCAAAATGTGTGAATGTAGCCTTAGAATATGGTATTGTAGATTTAAAAAAATCTTGTTTCCCATACTGCATTTAACAATCATGCTATTAATGATCTGCAGACCATGAACCCAGCGTCAGGGCTCAAGCACACAAGCGTATATTTTTTTATTCTGTGAAATGTTCTTCTACATACCATATTGCAAAGATATTTTGCTTTGAAGCATTGTATTAACTATGACACCATATGGGGGCATCATATGGCAGCACACAGCGATTATGGGTCTGTATCTAATATTAGTACACCTACTTCCTTGCATACAAGCTCCACTTTATCAAGTGCATTAGACTGTTATGAACTGCACTGTTGCCATAGGTAATCACCTCTCCGCTGCTGACAGGATGCCATTTGTTCCTGTTGGTCTGTTCAAGTGTGCATTTGTTTCTGAATTCCTTCTCTAGTTCTGTGTCCATTGTTCAGTCACACCTTGCCATGGCAGTAAAGTAATGGTTCTCATGAGTTCATGAAGGTCTGCTGTAAAAACCCATCTATCTCCCTTGCTTGGGTGTCAGTGAAGAGTTCACAATGGGGGAATTTATTATGAAGGGATTTCTTAAAATCAGTTTTGCTGGCTTTTGCGTTGTTGTAATTTCTCCAAATGTATCAAATGTCACATGTTGTTTGATAAATTTGGAACATGCAGTAAGTCTCACTTCTGTCTTCTAAGATGTTACTCCACCTTCTATGCCACCTGAGTGAGTTTGTTACAATTCTTGCAACTTGATAAATCTAGTATACATACATCTAGACAGGCTAACCATGGCCACTTTCCCATCCACTTTTGAAAAATGGAGTGAATGATGTAAAAATGAAAAAGTTGCAATTTTGTTGTGCAAATAAGCTCAAAAAGTCGCAAATCTCTACTAAGCACCTTTCTTATACCAGAATTCTAGAGTGCAGAGATTGATAAATTTCCACCATAGTCTTCCTGAAATAGCCAACTGGTCCATTGTTTCTGTGGGTCTTGACTCAAGCCACCCTGCTTCTAGTCTGTACCTAGTCAAGTCTGTTCAAAGTCACAAAGTCAGTTATTGTGGGAATTTAACTAACTCTGCACTACAGAATTCTGACTAAGAAGTTAGAAAATAAGTTTATGAACTTATTTCAGCAAAAATTTGCAACTTTCTTTTACACCTTTCAATTCACTTTTCAAAAGTTAGTGAGAAAGTGAGCGTGGTTATCCTATATAGTTTGTACATCAGATTTATCAAATGTAACATAAGAAAAAAAAAATTAAAATAGTCATAATCTTATTCCAGTAAGGGGGTGGAATGAAAGTGCAATAACATTTCGGGACATAATGCAGCATTTCATAAATTTGCTGCAAATTACTGCAATGCAGACTGCAACAAAACTGACTTTAAAAATTACCCTCAAGGTAAATTTCCCCCTTTGTTGCTGGTATTTGTAGTACTACCTGACTAATGGCTATTTCTGACTATGCTCCTGCTTGAAGTCTTACTATGTCTGGTTCCTGAACTGCTCTTTTGGTGCCAACCCTTGGCTGCATACTAGGGCACATTCTGCAGTGCTCTTGCTTCAGTGTCCATGTTACAGTCCTGTCTATACGTCAGTTTTTTTCTGTCCATGCTCCAGTCTGTTTGTGTTCCTGGTTCATTTCTGGTGTCTGAGTTTCTGGCCAGTCCTGTTCCACACTGGTCTGGTTCCTGTTCTGACATCAATGCTGAATGTAAACTGCTGACCAGTGACCATTCTGGGGACTACAACCTTAAAATCCACTTGCAGCTAAACTCACATCTCTTTAGGGGATTTAAGGGTAAAAACCCGGTATTCCCTTACATTCTACACATCACTCTAGCCGTCATAAAGCATTGCAGCCATAAACATCCTCATTCATTTCAGATTTTTTCACAGCTTTTTTCACCCCCATAGAAATACACATTATATGATATAAAGCAAAAATGGTTATTATTTGCTAGTACAAGAAGGGAGATGATAGTAGTGATCTCTCTGGTTACCAGTTTGTTGCCTGGTAACATGTGTCTCCCAGCACTTGCTGTCACTATATTCAATTGCACCTTTCTCCTTTCCAGGACCACTGCCACATGGTGCCCCATAGTATTTTCAGAGTATACCAACACCCCTGGCAGTTGGAACATTCCGCACAATTTTTGAATACCATTGTCAACTTCATTCGTCATTGCCAACACATCACATGTATCGCTGTTCTGAATCAGTATTCCAAATACTTAGTGCAAGCTGTTTCTTCAGACAGACGTTCTACATCAAGACTCACACTAGCATATTAAAGAGGCAATGCAAAGGAATAAAGGTAATAATTTGCAAGAATCAAGTAGTTCTCTCTAATTCACCAAAATAATTTAAATGCTATATTAAAACACATTAGTAATGACGTTGGAAACATTTGTGCCCACATACCCTTCATCGCCATCGAGTGGGCTTTGTTCCATTAAACATCAATCACATTTAAACAGTACCGTGTCCTACCTACTCATTATCTGTTCTCCAAGAACGCAGCTTCTGGGAGCCCAATGTCATTTTCATTTCCTCCAACGTTAACCCTTTAAGCATGACAAACCCCAAAAATGCATCACTTACAATATGTGTTTTTCTAGCATTGTTCTGGCCAACAAGGGGTTTCTAGGAAACGTATTTTACTTTATTTAAGTGTGGCTTCAGACATGACTTAATGCGTTCAGATGTGAATGCTAATGAATACTTGATGATCCCAACAAGGAGAGTAAATTATGCTGTGTTTGTCCTACAGATGCGTAACCTTCACGCTGAAGTCTGGTTTAGGCAATCAGCTGGGGTCTAATACTACATAATAATAGCAATTCAGCTGCACAGCAAGTCTGATTGCCCATAAACTATTAAAAAAGAGCCAAGTGGCCCTCCGTAAATAAGGAACTGATTATGAGCTGTTTGCCATGATCATAACCGGTTCATTCAATTAACTAGCCTTTGTTTCTTCTTTCTCTCATGCAAACAAAAGCAGAAATTACCCACAAGAAGAGGGTACTTTACTGCTCAGGATAATAGGTCACACCATTCTGTAATTAGCTTTACATATGTTACAATTCTTTCTTGCCCAGTAAACAAAGTGCCACACATTAGTATCCTTAAGAGTATATCATGTGACTAGTACAGCAATGATATATAATTATTATAGGATAGGTATTGCAATAAACTGAAAAAGAGTAAGGTCGCTCTTCAGCATTGCACCTTTGAACGAATCTTTGCATATTAATATTACAAAGAAAAAAATCTAAAAATATCTTTCAATCATTTAAAAAATTATTCATAATGAAAACTAAGCAGAGTGTTCTGGATTCACAGTTTACAGGACCATATTGGTATTCCTTATGCTTCAGTTTCAAATATGTGTGATAAGGTTCCCTATAGTTACATCACATGGTGATACTGTAATACTTTTAGCATCACAGTACAGAGTCATAAGCACTTCATGTGTTGCCATACAGTTTTGCTATATGTTTGGAGCCTTATACCAAAATGCACAATAGTAAAAAATCTTAAAATATTATTGTTGTATTTTGACAACAGGGTATGAAATTACTGGCACCCTCAACTTATTATTTGGTTGCACACCCTTTGGAAAAAATAATTGAAATCAATCGCTTCCTATAACTATTAACAAGCTTCTTACACCTCTCAAATGGAATTTTGGCCACTATTCTTTTGCAAACTGCTCCAGATCTCATATTTGAAGGGTGCCTTCTCCCAACAGCAATTTTAAGATCTCTCCATCCACAAGTGTTCAATGGATCCGAACTCATTGCTGGCACTTCAGAACTCTCCAGCGCTTTGTTTCCATCCATTTCTGGGTACTTTTTAAAGTATGTTTGAAGCCATTGTCCTGCTGGAAGACCCATGACCTAGAATGCAAACCCAGCTTTGGTAACCTTTGAATTTCATGTTGCCATGCACACAGTCAAGGCATCCAGTGCCAGAGGCAGCAAAACAACCCCAAAGCATCTTTGAACTTCCACCAGATAGATAAGAGATAAGATAATCCTTTAATAGTCCCACCATGGGGAAATTCAGTGTTGACTGTTGGTGCAATGTTCTTTTCTTTGTAGTCCTCATTCCGTTTTCAGCAAACAGTAGAATGATCTGCTTTACCCAAAGCTCTATCTTGGTCTCATTTGTTGACAAGATGTTTTCCCAGAAGGATTTTGGCTTACATACATTTTTGCAAACTGCAGCCTAGATTTTTTATGTCTCTGTGTCAGCTGCAGGGTCCTCCTGGGTCTCCTGTCATAGCGTTTAATTTCATTCAAATGAAATGATAGTTGGTCGCTGACACTGATGTACCCTGAGTCTGCAGGACAGCTTAAATTTCTTTGGAACTTGATTGGGGCTGCTTATCCACCATCCAGACTATCCTGCGTTGCAACCTTTCATCAATTTTTCTCTTCCATTCACGTCCTTTCACGGCTACAGTGCCATGGATTGTAAGCTTCTTGATTGTGTTGCTCACCGTGGACAAAGAAACATCAAGATCTCTGGAGATTGCCTTGTAACCTTCAGATTTTTCCACAATTTGGGTTCTCAAGTTCTCAGACAGTTCTCTACTCCTCTTTCTGTTCTCCATGCTTACTGTGGCACACACAGACACACAATGCAAAGATTGAGTCAACTTTTCTTCTTTTTAACTGGTTTCAGGTGTGATTTTTATATTGTCCACACCTGTTACTTGCCACAGGTGAGTTTCAACGAGCATCACATGTTTCAAACAAGTTATTTATCCACAATTTTGAAATGGTGCCAACAAATTTGTCTGGCCCATTTTTGGATTTTTGTGTGAAATTATGTTCAATTTGCCTTTTTTTTTCTCTGTTCTTTTTTTTTGTGTTGTACCAATACACACAAAGGAAATAAACATGTGCATCCCAAAACATGTGTAATTGCAATAATGTTCTGGAAGAAATACTTCATTTTCTGGAAGAATTTTAGGGGTGCCAGCACTTATGGCCATGAATGGATCTAACCAATGTATGACTTGTCTATGGAATTTTTTTTTTTACCAGTTTTATTTCTGCAGGCTCCTCTCTAATAGTTTTCCCTGAGCTTGTTGGCGGAGACTACCTGGTTTTTTTTATATCATTAGTTTTTATTGAAAGAATACATGAATACAATACAAATGTCAAACATAGCATGAGCATAGAAGACAATCATGGCTTTACAAACTACATATAAAAAGGGAAATAAAAAGATTTGCGTGAAGTACAGTCATGGCAGAAATACATTTCGTAATGTAAGTTAACAGCATATAAGTCTGTGTTATATATATGAGTAGCAGAACATAGTAAAAGGTAACATGAAACATTAATCAAGTCTTGCCATGGGAAGGGGAAGGGGAGGGGGGGAGATTGAGACATGCGGGAAAAGTAACAAACCAAAACAGATAACCAAATCAACGTAGGGATAGGCTTGGGGAATAAAATAAGATCGGATTGGATCGTGTCACTCTCAACATCCCACAAAGCGGATGACCCGCTCCATGGCCTGTGTGCAGACCTATCTGCTACCAGTTATCAACACTAAGAGTAATGAATTAATTAATTAGGAGGATAGTGTATAAGCATTCCAAGAACACTCAAGCAGGGTACCCCCCTAGGAAATTAAGAGAATATATAATGAGATACTTAGGGTACCAGTAATGTCTAGGGTGTATAGACCATCAATTGGCGTGCGGTGGGGGGAATGCGGTCGCCCATAGCTCCCAATGCTTCCTGAATCTGTTCAGACTTCCACCATTGCATGTGTAAATACGCTCATATTGATAATTCAATGACACCACCGAAATCAGCTCCATCAAGGTCGGACAGGAGGCAGATTTCCATCTACGTGCAATAAGCAGACGAGCAGCCCCAAGTACCTGGCATATGACGGTTCTATATCTGCTCGGCGTCGTATGAATGCTCAGCAAGAGGAGTGCCAGTTCAGGTGTCGATCCTACCGCTCCACCACACAGTTTATTGACTAGCGAAAATACAGAGATCCAAAAGGGCTGAATGAGCGGGCATTGCCAAAACACATGGAACAAAGAGCCAATCCCTCCACAACCTCTCCAACAGCCCAGTGAACACGATGGATAAAACCTAGCTAGGCGTAGGGGAGGGTAATACCAGCATAGGAGTAATTTGCTATATTGCTCCCAGTGAGAGGCACACACTGTAGATTGCTTTGCCCATCTAATCACCTCCCGCCAATGACTAGCCTCAAATCTGCAGCCTAGATCGTCTTCCCAAAGGTACATATGTTTAGTCTTTCAAAAGGTACAATCCATGTTCAAAGTACGATACAAAATCTTAGTCGTATATGCAGCTGGGGAAGTCTGTGGGTGTAAGAGGTCGGCGGCTGGCTGTGGCAAGCGTAGTTGGGCTGAGGTGGCGTCAGACAGATATGAAGCCAGTCTAGCATAGGTATATGCTTCCTTTGCAGGTAGATTTAAGTGTTTCCTGCAACGCGGAGAAGGGCACAATAGTGTCACCTCTGTAGAGATCAGAGATATGTTTTATCCCACATCTGTGCCACGCATCCAAGGATAAATGTGGTATCACGTGAGGGAGCATTGTAAGAGGTAAATTCAATGTGACCCCAGGGATATCACTATCTGAAATAGCACCTAAAACGCGCCACGCCCCAACCGTGGCCTGTACAGCCGGTGGTGCAGAGAGGGGAAGACGGTGACCAGGCCCTGATGCTAGCAGGAATCCCTCCCAATTGGAAATCTGGGCTATGTGAGCCTCCATATCAGGCCATAATTTATCATGATTCGATGAAAACCAAAATTGAAGTTGACCCAAAGTCGTTGCTAAATAGTAATGGTATAGATTTGGTACACCCATACCTCCGTTGTCTCTTTCCTTAAAGAGCGTCTTTAAAGCTACTCTGGGCTTACAACTATTCCATATAAAGGCCATCATCTGTTTTTGAAAGCTCAGGAAAACAGACTTGGGTATCGGGATCACTAAAGTTCTGAGGTAGTAAAGTATCCTGGGAAGAATCAATATTTTATATAAAACAATTCTCCCCATCCAACCGTGCTCGAATTTAGTTAGAACATCAAGTTCTTTCTGAAGGGTAGCCAACAAACCTGGAAAATTGGCTTTAACTAAATCTTTTGGATTCGGGGTGAGCTGAATTCCCAAATAGGGTATAGACTGCGGGCACCACTGGTAGGGCGATGTTGTTTTGATATGGTGTATATTGGTTTGAGTCAGACCAATCCCCAAAATCTGGGATTTGGATTCATTAATCTTATAATATGATAACACTCCAAACTCCCCTAGGGTTTTGGATACAGTACGCAGCACGTTGTCAGAGTAAGAAAGGGACAGGATCACATCGTCCGCAAATAAATTAATTCTATGGTCTGTCTGACACAGTTTAATACCAGGAAGACCAGGACGTGACCTGATTGTTTCAGCTAAGGGCTCCATCACTAAAGAGAATATTAGAGGGGACAGTGGGCACCCCTGTCTTGTGCCATTGGAAATGGAAAAGGGGCGAGACAAGACCCCATTCGCCAGCACCCGTGCAGATGGGCAGGAATAAAGTGCAGAAATTGCTGTGGCAATGGGGTCAGAGAAGCCAAACTTACGTAAAACCTCAAAGAGATATCCCCAATGTACCCTATTGAACGCCTTCTCTGCATCCAAGGACAGGAGCAGAGAAGGCGTTTGTCTAGCCCGAGCGGCCGCAACCAGCGCGATAACACGTCTCGTGCCGTCTGGGGCCTGCCTCCCCTTAGTGAATCCCACCTGATCCCCACCTATTAATGTGGGCAGGACATCCAGAAGTCTGTTTGCAAGTACCTTAGTGAATAACTTTACATCTGCATTTAATAACAATATGGGCCGGTAGTTGGAGGGTAGGGAGGGGTCCTTGCCCGGTTTAGGCAACGCCACAATCGTCGCAGATAGCATCTCTAGGGGAAATTTTCCTGTCAAAATTGCTAGATTAAACACCTCAGTAAGGTGAGTAAGAATAAGTGGCTTGAACTGCCTATAATATTCCCCAGAAAACCCATCTGGACCAGGCGATTTATTGAGTTTCAATCCATCTATTGCCCTGGCTACTTCCTGGGTGGAAATAGAAGCATTTAAAGACTGTAGCTGTGAATGTGTAATGGAAGGAAGGTGCAAGATGCTTAGGAATCAATTAATATCTATACCAGAAGGCTGCGTGTTGTCCGGATCTTCCCACAGGTTATACAAGCCCTGATAATATTTACTGAATTCATCCGCTATATGCTGAGGGTGAAAATCTTTAGCATTGGTTGATTTAGAAATGAGAAATGGGATTTTAGATTTAATCCTTGCCGCCTTAACTCTTTGTGCCATTAATTTGCTCGCTTTATTATATGACTGATAATAAGAGGCTTTCAAGCTTTTGGAGTGTTTTTCAAAGTCTACCAGTAGGTGGGTGCTCAGTTCATCTCTAGCTTTCTGTAAAAAAGGGGCAGCCTTATGTTGCTGTTCTAAAGTTGTAATAGAAGCGAGTAGTTCCTTCATCTTGTGTAATCTCTGGCGCTTAAAGCGCAAGGTATGCTGCATCATTAGGCCCCTTACAAATGCCTTATGAGTATTCCAGAGGCAAAACTTAGCAGCTACCGAGGGAGAATTAATCTAAAAAAAATTCAGTGATGTCAGCAGTCAATTTCTCGGTTACTGATTTCAGGGACATGACATATGTATTGTTGCGCCACAACACGGGAGGAACAGTGACACCTACCGAGCGAATGGTGAGAGTAATAGGCGCGTGGTCTGACCACGTGATATTACCTATCTCACAACCCTGCACTCTAAGGAGCATATCAGTCTGGACTAGGAACATGTCTATTCGTGAGTAGGATTGATGCCTAGCAGAATAGTATGTATAATCTTTCTCGGAGGTGGGTAAGCACCTCCAGACATCATGAAGCTCCTCTTGCTGGAGCCACGGTCCTAATTGTTGAGGTGTATGCTTGCTGCAATAAGTGGAATCAGCAGTAGCATCATGCACAATATTGAGATCGCCACACAAGAGAAACTGGCCCTGTGCACATTTCCTAACCTTTTTCAATACCAAGTTTAAAAAGGATATTTGGGATGTGTTAGGACAGTATATATTTAAGATAGTAAAAGGGCAATTGTCAATCAAACAAATAAGAGCTACATAGCAGGCTTTGGGGTCTGAAATGACACGTATCAGCTGAAAGGACACTGTGTGATTAACTGCTATGAGGACACCCGCAACCTTCCTGGTGGCATTCAAGCAAAAAACATGAGGGAACAGTTTATGAGAAAACTTCGGAGGGCGAGGGTCACAGAAATGCGTCTCCTGTATGCAAATTACATCCGCCGCAGATCTGAGAGCCTCCTTCCACAGCAATGAACGCTTAAAGGGACTATTTAGGCCCCTCGCATTAAGTGACAGAAATTTAACATCCATAGATTAATTTAAAAGTTAATAACATGGATTGGTAGCAGAGAGACTCAAGTATGAGAGTGATATCAAAGAGAAATCTATTAGGCCTAAAGGGGAAAAAGTCTTTAAGAACAGTGTTCAATCTATAACTATGCAACATTGAGTTGCCGGTATGAGCTGCGGGAATCTGCGAGGCCTCAGAGCGCTACGGACCAGCGGCCATCTCAAGCGGCGCCAAGCCACGCCCCCGCGGAGACTACCTGTTGATGTCTACCAGACACTGCAAGAAAGGAGTTCTTGCCCCTTAAATTCTTCGACACGCAAAGAGAAGTAACAGCATGTGGACATTATACAGCAGTACTGGAGACGAGCATACAGTCATATGAAAAAGTTTGGGCACCCCTATTAATCTTAATCATTTTTAGTTCTAAATATTTGGGTGTTTGCAACAGCCATTTCAATTTGATATATCTAATAACTGATGGACACAGTAATATTTCAGGATTGAAATGAGGTTTATTGTACTAACAGAAAATGTGCAATATGCATTAAACCAAAATTTCACCGGTGCAAAAATTTGGGTACCCTTATCATTTTATTGATTTGAATACTCCTAACTACTTTTTACTGGCTTACTGAAGCACAAAATTGGTTTTGTAACCTCACTGAGCTTTGAACTTCATAGCCAGGTGTATCCAATCATGAGAAAAGGTATTTAAGGTGGCCAATTGCAAGTTGTTCTCCTATTTGAATCTCCTCTGAAGAGTGGCATCATGGGCTCCTCAAAACAACTCTCAAATGATCTGAAAACAAAGATTGTTCAACATAGTTGTTCAGGGGAAGGATACTAAAAGTTGTCTCAGAGATTTAACCTGTCAGTTTCCACTGTGAGGAACATAGTAAGGAAATGGAAGACCACAGGGACAGTTCTTGTTAAGCCCAGAAGTGGTAGGCCAAGAAAAATATCAGAAAGGCAGAGAAGAAGAATGGTGAGAACAGTCAAGGACAATCCACAGACCACCTCCAAAGAGCTGCAGCATCATCTTGCTGTAGATGGTGTCACTGTGCATCGGTCAACAATACAGCACACTTTGTACAAGGAGAAGCTGTATGGGAGAGTGATGCGAAAGAAGCCGTTTCTGAAAGCACGCCACAAACAGAGTCGCCTGAGGTATACAAAAGCACATTTGGACAAGCCAGCTTCATTTTGGAAGAAGGTCCTGTGGACTGATGAAACAAAGATTGAGTTGTTTGGTCATACAAAAAGGCGTTATGCATGGCGTCAAAAAACACAGCATTCCAAGAAAAACACTTGCTACCCACTGTAAAATTTGGTGGAGGTTCCATCATGCTTTGGGGCTGTGTGGCCAATGCCGGCTCCGGGAATCTTGTTAAAGTTGAGGGTCGCATGGATTCAACTCAGTATCAGCAGATTCTTGAGAATAATGTACAAGAATCAGTGACGAATTTGAAGTTACGCCGGGGATGGATATTTCAGCAAGACAATGATCCAAAACACAGCTCCAAATCTACTCAGGCATTCATGCAGAGGAACAATTATAATGTTCTGGAATGGCCATCCCAGTCCCCAGACCTGAATATCATTGAACATCTGTGGGATAATTTGAAGCGGGCTGTCCATGCTCGGCGACCATCAAACTTAACTGAACTGGAATTGTTTTGTAAAGAGGAATGGTCAAAAATACCTTCATCCAGGATCCAGGAACTGATTAAAAGCTACAGGAAGCGACTAGAGGCTGTTATTTTTGCAAAAGGAGGATCTACTAAATATTAATGTCACTTTTCTGTTGAGGTGCCCATACTTTTGCACCAGTCAAATTTTGGTTTAATGCATATTGCACATTTTCTGTTAGTACAATAAACCTCATTTCAATCCTGAAATATTACTGTGTCCATCAGTTATTAGATATATCAAATTGAAATGGCTGTTGCAAACACCCAAATATTTAGAACTAAAAATGATTAAGATTAATAGGGGTGCCCAAACTTTTTCATATGACTGTATGTGAATCCAGCACTGTGGTGAAGTACAACTCTCACTAGAAGCTGTAGATCTGCCTTTGTGTGTTCTCTGTCTTATTCCATCAGCTCTTTTTTTTCTCCTTCCATCTCCAAAGACTTCTGTGGGCCACATGTATTCTGATACTTTACTGTAAAGTTCATCTTGCCTGCTGTGATGAATTTAGCAGTGAATTCAGATTATATGAGTAGGGAAGTGAAGGAAAAGAAGGAAGGAATTTTCTGTAACTTTGCATTGAATATATAAGACTTTGTTCAAAGTGCCATGTCTATGTGAATACTTGAAATTCATTTTTTAACCAGTTTTAAATGTGAGATTTTCCCCAACTCGTGGCTAAACACATTTATTAAGTCATCATTTCTAAGACGCGCATAATATGTGTGCATAATAAGTTTGTGCCTCTTAACGTTAATTTATGGAATCTTTCATTGTTCATACTTATTGCTAACCAGCAATATCGACAAGGAAGAATAGATTTTAAGTATTATTTGAGTCTATTTTCATAGTCTACAATTAAGCAAGAAGAAAAATAAACAAGCCAACATTACTGTAAGAAATGGAATATTGCAAGAACTTTAAAATGTTTAATTTTTTTTTTCAGCGAAGTGGCATAAGCCAATTTGTATGTTAATGCTCGGTGACTTTTTTCATATTTTCCCTGCCCGCCTTCCAAAATACAGACTTATTCTTTGCGTGACGAGTTGTACTTTCATTTGCCAGCATTTTGGGGTACATATAATGTTTTGATTAGCTTTTATTTAAGTTTTTTGGTGGTCCATATAACATAATACAATTCTATCATAATTTTTTGCATTTTGTTTTTACTGCATTCACTCTGCATTAAAAATGTCAAAGCATTTTTGTGCGGCAGGTTATTACAATTACGGCAATACCATATTTATATTGGTTTTATTAGGTGTTACTGCTTTTACAAATAAAACATCACCTTTTGAAAATGAGCGATTTTCCTGGGGTCACCGTATTCTGAAACCTATAACTTTTTTACTGTGTTGTTGACGAAGATATGTCAGGGTTCTTTATTTGCGGGGCAAGTTTTACTTTTTATTGGTACTAATGTTTGGTATGTATGACTTTTTGATCACTTTGTATTGTTGCTTTTTGGGGAAAGCAAAGTGTCAAAAATATGTTAATTTGCGCACTGTGGTATATGTTATTTTTTTTTATGGCGTTCAATGTAGGGGATAAATAATGCTATTATTGGAGAGTGGGGACTTATAGGCACAGGGGGATACCTAACATGTTTGTTTATTTATTTTTTTGTTTGCATTATGTAATTTTTAACCACTTCCGGACCGCCCATTGGGTTTTTTTTCCGGGGCCCCATGTACCGGTATGTCCAAACAGAACTCAGCAGCTGCATGAAATCGTGCAGCTGCTGAAACTGAAGCTCCCCTAGAGAAGGCAGGGAAGGTTTATTACCTTCCCTGCCTTCCTGGTCGCTGTGTATACAGCACTCAATGAGCGCTATATACACCACTATGGGTGCTGCCATCTTGCGACTCCCCTCTGACCCCGGCAGTCATCTGGCAGGAGGCTACATTCCTTCCTGCAACTAAATGTACCAGCCCTGGTTACAGGGGAAATCAGCCTCCCCACAACAAAAAAAAAGTGATCAGATGTCCCCAAAGGTCTATTATGACCTTATGGGGACACAATGTAGAAAAATAAAAAAAATAAAAAATAATAGTAAAGTTAAAAAAATGTAAATAAAATAATTAAAAAGATAAATAAAATAATACACCAATAAAACGCCCTTATCAAAGGTTATAGGCCCCTCCCCCGACAACCATACAAAATAAAAATTACCGTAATGGAGAGGAAAAACTATTTTATAAAGTTTTTTAGTAGCACTTTGTGTTATCAAATAAAAGAAAAATGAAAAGTGAAAAACGGACACGTTTTCCCTCCTCTTTTGTTAATATTTTCCCTGATATAAAAAAATGAAAAACATGCAAAAATAAAAACAACATAAAAATAAAGCCCTATGTGTCACCGAAAAAAAGATGTACAAATTAGTTGAATAACGCATGTGATAAAAATGTTACAGCCCTCAAAACCACACATCCAAAAAACCCGAAAATGTGTCTGGTCCTGGACCAGAAATTGGCCCGGTACTGAAGTGGTTAAATATAAAGGTGGGTTTATAATCTTTTTATTTGTTTGTTTATTATTGTGTGTTTTAAACTATTGATCATGGCATCCAGAGGGTTAATCTGAGTCTGACGGCTGGTCCCAACACACAACCGAGAGCCGGAAGTAATTCCCCAGGCACAGCTTTTGGGCCCATGGCAACACAGAGCTGTACTATTACGACGCTGAGTGTTAACTATACGCTCAGCGTGACGTAATAGTATGGCACAGAGTGGGAAGGGGTTAAAGGGTTTGTGCCAGGTTTGAATCTTATCTCCTATTCACAGGTAGTGTTACAAACAGCAGAGGTGCTTCTGCTGCTTTATGTTTTAAGGCTAGGTTCACATCTGCATCAGACTCTCCACAGGAGACTGCACCACAGAATTAGCTGAAAAACAGCGGAGAGAAAAGTTCTGCAAAGAGGGTTCCACAGGTGACCCCCAGTGGACCCAAATGACGGAGAGCCCAGGGCAAGTGTGAACCTAGCCTTAGTTACTATTTTGTTAAAGCAGTTTTGTATCTGAATCTGGATTTGGTTATCAGCTAGCCTTCCCTGGTTGATAAGGGTGGAGTTGCTTATGGTTAAAGGGGTATTCCCATGAACATAATCATATCTATATTTGTAGATAATTAAAAGATAAGCATTTTTGCAAATATAAGTAGTTAAAAATTCTGCAGAGTTTTAAAGAATTTCTCTATTTTCTTATTGGTGAGAATCTGTTGTCTTGATCGGTTGCCAATGGATACGACCACAAATGCAGAAACTTTATATGGTCTGGGACTTGTCAGGAACCCAGCCATGATTTTCTTATTGTAGCTGGGTTATCAGGCAGAGACACTACATGTATGAGAAGATATCCTGGCCACAATAAGGACATCATGGCTGATTTTCTGACCTTAGAAAGGTCCAGCATTCATGGTCGTATCCACTGGCAACCAATCAAGACAACAAGACTGTGACCACAAGATATTTAGAGAAAATCTTTAAAACTCTGCAAAATGTTTAATTACTTGTAGTTGGAAAAATGTGTAACTTTTAATTATGTACAAATTTAAAAATAGTTATGTTCATGGGAATACCCCTTTAAGCCTATTTATAGGCTTTATAGCTCTCACTCTATTCTGGTTGTTGGATATATTATTTGCCGTGTGAATTTCCTGCTAGGTTCTGTTAGGCTGTGTTCACACGGCGGAAAATGAATTCATTTTCCGCTTCTGGAAGTTTCGCCGTGGTCTAGCAGCGACGGGATGCCGATGCAGTGCAAAACAATAGTCCCATATTGCAGTTGAGAGGTGTAAGAAGCTTGTTGATGGTTATTGATTTCAGTTATTTTTTCCAAAGGGTATGAAACCAAATATTAAGTTGAGGGTGCCAGTAATTTTGTCTGGCTCATTTTTGGAGTTTTGCATGAAATTATACAATTTTTGGCTTTTTTTCTCTGTTTTTTTGTATTGTTCCAATACACAATGGAAATAAACATGTGTATAACAAAACATGTGTAATTGCAATAATTTTCTGGGAGAAATATTTCATTTTCTGGAAAAATTTCAGAGGTACCAACACTTACTGACCATAACTGTGTGTGTGTATATTTATATGTGTGTTTATATATATATATATATATATATATATATATATTGTGATATATATTGTGAGAGTGTGAACCTAGAGGGCGCATCATAAAAACTAAGTCACTCTCATGCAACCCATTATCTTTACTTGCACTCCACATGCTCTGTTCCGGGTTTTGTGTCTCTCTGCCTTGAGGCTGCTACAGTAACACACCTGTGCACAGCTTTTCTGCTTTCTTACAAACTGAAGTTTTCTTTTTCTTGCCCATGGTTTAATAACAAGATTACACAATATTCCACAGAAACCTTGGGTTCAACTGGCAGCAACTTTTTACTATCTTCTGCAGTCACATGTATTCATCAAACAGTTAACTTATGTGACACTACAACAACCAGCATTTTCTTCTGTCTTCCACAGAAAACACAAACATGGCACCATAGCCTTTCACATAGACTGTTTGCGATATCCAGCTTCTACACACATTACTTACTTTCTTGCCATCAGCAAGCACTGTTACAGACTTCTGTGCCACAATATACACAAAGTCCATTCCCTGGATTCCTCTTCCAGAGTTTTACTTTCACCAGTTTTGCACACAATTTGCTATTTTGGAGTTCCACTCACTCCTCCTGGGTTTCTCACTTGAAATCACAGACTTCTTTTTCCAGCTGTAGGACAGAATGCACATTCAGCGATACTGCAGTTACCAAACACTTGTCTTCCAGGACTTGCATGAATCTCTTTATGCCCGCATCCGAAGCACTATATGTGACAATTGGGGGTAGTTTAGCATCAAAGGTAGCAGCTTCCTGGACTTCACAGAGGTGTTGTTGGTACTGGGTGACAAATAAACAGCATATCAGATAGTGGCAATCCAAAATAAATGGCTTTATTCAGCTAGTAAGTGATAACAAGAACAAAAATAACAAAGCAGCCTAGCCCACACACAGGGCAATAACTCACTTCTTGAGCCCTGTCTAACTTCTGGGGGCAATAAACTTTACTGAGGTTTCTCCTCAGCAGTCTGGCTCACACTACAGCTTAACTAAGACCGTTGTGGAACCCAGTTCTCTTGGGACAGACCACCTATTTGTCTCTAACTGGTCCACAGTTACCTGCTCACTGCAGGTTCTCAGCAGCACTCTCCTGCTGTCTGCACTCCCCTCTGGACTGAAGCCCCACCTATGGGTGTGGTCAGTGGTGAACCTAGCCTCTTTGCTGCCTGAGGAGAACTATAAAAAGGCACCCCCCCAAAAAAAAAAATTTGAGTTTCCATGCTACTAGCTTCACACGCTGCTATTGTCACACAATAAACATACAAAATACACAAAGTGATAAAACAGTTTTAAAGAAATCTTCTTACTGTATTACTTCAGTATCAGAGACCAACAACATGGTATTAACAATGAAAATAACCACTGAGCAAACTGAGAAAGTTAAACGTCTTGTATGCCTTTGCTGTTCTTTTGCCTGTCTCCTCTCTTAAATTATTTTTTCAACTGAATTATGACCAAGTCTTTTCTTTCTTTTTTTCTTTTTTAATCTAAGGGCCCTTGCACACGACATGAGTCCCATCCTTGGAAAATGGTCTATGTGTGGGCCGTAGTACCTGGATTGAACTCGATTGTGTGCATAAGAAGTCATTGCCATAGTCAGTTATGATATAATAAGCTACCGAATTGCCCAATAGCTACAATATGAACTGACATAAGGCTGTCAGTTCAGGTCTGTAGCAATCAGGCCATTTGGGAGCTCATTGTAACATAACTAACAATGCTGAAACTTCTATGCAATCCGGGTTCTATGGCCCACATATGCACCATTTTTGGCAGATGGGATTCAGTTCTGTGGAAGGGTCCAAAAAGGTTGTCCAGGGAAGGAGACCGGAGGCAAAAGAATGCTAATAAAAGAATGTTAAACGGCCTTCTGCAGCTGGTATTGCAGTGCTTATACAGACAAACTGTAGATGCTAATCAACAAAAAAATTATTAATTAAAGGGGTGTTTCAAGTCCTTTTTTTTTTTTTTCTTTTTTTACCCCCTAGAGAAACTTACAATAATAAACACTATATACTCGCCCCCCCCCTTTGAACAGGGATCCAGCAGGAAGTCTCAGTTCGGGTCCTTGTTTCCCTTCATACCTGCACATGAGCACGATCAGAGGCTCTGCGTGCTGAGACTCCATTTCAACAAAGCATCACTACTTAGCCAACGACTGGATGCATCAGTCACGTGTGGACCAAAGGTCAGGAACACCGGGGACCCAAACAGATTCCCTGCTGGATCCTGGAGAGCTAAGTCTGTATTAATTTTATTTCAAGCCTTGCTAGGAGGTAAAAAAAAAGCCTCTGAACACCACTTTAAACCTGATTTCAAAAAATATTTTTAAGCCCAAAATTCATAAGAATCAATAATAAAAACAAATTTCCAACCAATGTGTACATAGCCTTTAAACCTCCCTATAAAAAGTAAAACAACAACAATCACTTAGATAGGCACAGGATATAAGAACCGGAAGGTAGATGATTTTCTGCACGAACAGTACAAAAGAATAGTAGACGATATTCTGAAAATATAAATAGTATTTAAGGAAAGTACATATTTGCCACTAATACACATTGGGGCAGATTTGCTAAACTGTCATAGTTGCACATAGCAACCAATCACAGCACAGCTTTTGTTTGTATTCTGCTCCTGAAAAATTAAAACTGTGCTGCGATTGGTTGCTATGGGCAACTATGACAGTTTTGCTTTTAGACAGCAATAAATTTGCCCTGATGTGTTCCCTAAAAAAAAGTCAGCAATCAATGAACCCTAAAAGAGTGGGAAACCTTATTAAATAATGCAATAAACCATATACTTTTAAACGCCCCCTATGCAACACCAAAATGCTGGTTTGATTACTGTTATTTGCAATAAAATCAATCTCCACAAACCAGAGACGATGACATGTCCACTGCTGTCAATCATTAGCCTCACCAGTCACATATACACGACCTATACGTCACCTGCTCTAATATGCTGTTCATGCACACTACTACTGAGGTCAGTGATTGGTGGAAGTGCTCACATGAAGAATGGGATGTCACTATTTCCAGATGATGGTGCTGGAGCGGCAGCACATGTATAGGTGACTATAAGTTATTTATAATACTTTATAATATTTCCTGTTCACAGCTTTTTTAAAACATCTCTTACAATTCCTTTAACCCCTTCCCACCTGTGACATTTTTCAGTTTTCGTTTTTGACTCCTCGTCTCCCAAACTCCATAACTTTTTTATTTTTCCATTCACAGAGTCATATTAGGACTTACACGGGTTATCCAGGTGAAAATGGACAACCCTTTTAAAGTTTAAATAAGCTGAAGGCAGTGAAAAAAATAAAAAAAAAATACACACTCACCTGTTCCCGTTGCTCCAGTGTCCTCCCACGCCTCCCGGTTCATCTGCTCCAGCGGGTCTCTTCCAGCGTTGTCCCGAAGCTGCTGATTAGCCTCAGTGGTCACGTAACTGCTGATGCCAATCAGCAGCTTCAGGACAACGCTGGAAGAGACCCGCTGGAGCAGATGAACCGGGAGGCGTGGGAGGACACTGGAGCAACGGGGACAGGTGAGTGTGTATTTTTTTTTGTATTTTCACTGCCCCCAGCTTATTTAAACTTTAAAAGGTGTGATGATTCTGCTTAAATATGGCTATAATTCAGAGCTGTATTTTGGTCTCTGGGTAGCGTATTTCTCTCTAGTTCCATTTACTCATAAGGTGCGCAGCCATAATCCCAGGTGTATATTGGCAATAGTGGCCAGGCTGGAACAATAGGGTTTTTTATCCATCACAGCAGGGCTTCATTGTATTCCTATACAGTCCTGAGTGATCAAAGAAACATGCATGGTGCAGTCTGCACTGGTTGATCAGATATGGCTGATAACATTGTATCATTTCACTTGGTCTCAGCTCTTTGCAAAGAATCTGGACTTGAGTGGATTAATTCATCAGACTTGCTGCCGCCGATGACCTCATTCTGGGAGGTGGCATAAAGGGTATAAAAGATGAGGTAAGAGGTCTGTGGGGGGAGATTATGCTATGGAGATTGGGCTGAGACCATCACAGTCTACAGAGTTATGACAGAGTTGTTACAGACAGACCATGAGGAGAGGCTGCTGTGATGAGATTCTGTTGGGACTACAAGAGAACACCATGAGGAGATTTTTGTGATGAGACTACTGGACTAATGCTGAGAGACTGTGATGAGAGCATGCAGGCTGGAATATACTGTGAGGCCACATGCTAGGAGTTAATGCCACATGCCAAGAAGCCTCCACTGGTGATCTCACACATACCAGAGCATGTGTGAGTGTTGGACTACAGAACCACATCAAGGAGATGTGTGGTAAAGTAACTATTTCACCTTTATCCCTTTTATTTTATTTGTACTGTATCTTGTAACTAGTAACTGTTAATGCTTGCATATATCTGCATATCTGTTCTGAACTGTATGTGTTAGATGTTAATACCGACCCATTTAGGGGTTAATAAATATATAAAATTTAGAAGGCTTGTCTTGTATTTATCTGTGAACCCGGCACTCACTGGCGGTGAGTGTGGTTTTTATATGAAAGAAGACCCAGGTGGGGCCACAGCGGTGTTGGCGCACTGAGGATCTTTCACAAAAGGGTTGTCCATTTTTGCCTGGACAACCCCTTTAATGTTTGTGGGACAAATTGTTCTTCATAATGGTACCATTTATTATTCTATACAATGTGCTGGGAAGCTGCAAAAAAATTCAGAATTGGGAGGAAATGAAGACAAAGTGCATTTCTGCGACTTTCTTATGGGCTTTGTTTTTACGGTGTTCACTCTGCAGCCAAAATGACGTCACCTGTATTCTGTGTTCCTGTACAATTCCGAGGATACCAAACTTATATAGTTTTATTTACATTTTAATCCTATAACAAAGATCTAAAACATTTTTTTTTAAAGTCGCCATATTCTGACACCCGTAACTGTTTTTTTTATATTTCAGCGTACGGGGATGCATAGGGCCCCTTGTTTTGCAGGACCAGGTGTACTTTTTAGTTATATCATTTTGGGGAATGTCTATTGCTTTGACCACCTTTTATTCAAATTTTTATCAGAGGCAAAACAGCGAAAAAACAGCGGTTCGGCACTTTTGATATATTTTTCCCCGCTATGGCATTCACCGTATGGGAAAAATATTTTTAGAAGTTTTGGGCATCTGCTGAGAATCCCACTGAGCCTGAGAATTGGGTCTTTTTTCAACCACTGGCAGTTCAGCCTGACCGCAGCCGCTTGGTGGATATACAAACCCACGCTCCCATTCTCTTTAATAGGAGCGCCGCAGATAGCCTATATTCAGCCTGGCTGTGGTCAGGCTGAATTTCAAGTGGAGGGGAAAAAAAACTAATTCTCAAGCTAAAGGGGGGGGTCTCAGCAGACAGACACCCAAAACGCCCCCCCCAACCACTCCCCCCCGCGGCACCCAACATCCATGGCACCCCAAACCTCGCAGGAACCATACAGCATGGTTCTCTGCATAGTAGTTAGACCAGATTATGGTAGATCAGATCTTCCACCAATCTGATATTGACAATCTATCCTTAGGCTAATTCTCCACGCAGCGGGCCGCAGCAAAAAGCGCTGAGGGAAAAAGCATGGAGGCAACGCATCGCAGCACTTTTCACAGACTGTCCACAGAGGTTTCCTCTGTGGACTTTCTCTTTCTATTTATACCTATATGGAAACCACCAGCGTTTCCATAGGTATAATTGACATGGTGCAATTTCCAAAACCTCAATGGTTAGGCTAGGGCTACATGACAATTTTGGGTGTTTCCTGTCACGTGATCAGTGATTACTGGGTTGCCCTGTGACTCATTCACTAATATTAGTGAATGGAGTCACATTGCAACCTCTAGTGCTTTTGCGACTGTGACTTCAAGTCACAAAAGGGTTGAGCAATGCTTGGCTTGAAGTTGCGGTTTTGGCACCCTCAGGATCTCAATGTGACTTCATTCACTAACATTACACTGTGTTCCAAATTATTATGCAAAAAGTGTTTAGGAGCGATAATGTAAGAATTTTTTTTGTTTGGCAGTTAAACTAATTGATGGTTATGTGTGTCAGGGCTCTTTATATCACTGAAAGCAATTGCAGACACCTGTGCTAATTAGTTTGGCAGGTGTGTCCAATTAAAGGCAAGACTACTTAAGAAGGCTGTCCCACATTATTAAGCAGCCTACATTTTCAGCCAAAATGGGAAAGAAAAAGGATGTGTCGGCTGCTGAGAAGCAACAAATTGTGGAGTGTTTAGGTCAAGGCATGACTACAATCAACATTGCCAAGACACTTCATCGTGATCATCGCACAATCAAGAAGTATGTAGCTGATTCACAGCACACACGTGTGCGTGCTGATAAGGGAAAATTGAGGACTCTTCCCAACAGGCAATTACCTCAGGTTAAAAGAGCAGCTTCAAAAATGCCTTGTCATAGCAGCAGACAAGTTTTTGAAGCTGCTGGTGCCTCCAACGTCCCCCGAACAACAAGATGCAGGGTCCTTCAGAGGTTTGCAGCTGTGCGTAAGCCATCCTGTCGACCTCCTCTATCCACTGCACACAAGCAGAAACGGCTCCAGTGGGCCAAACAATACATGAAGACTGACTTCAAAACTGTTTTGTTCACCGATGAGTGCCGTGCAACGCTCGATGGTCCAGATGGATGGAGTGGAGGATGGCTTCTTGATGGACACCCCATGCAAACACGGCTACGGCGCCAACAAGGAGGAGGTGGAGTAATGTTTTGGGCTGGAATCATGGGGAGAGAGATTGTTGTCAGGCCCCTTTAGGATCCCTGAATGGGTAAAGATGAACTCCATAATGTATGTGGAGTTTCTCAAACAGCACTTCCTGCCATGGTTCAAGAAGACGAACCATGCATTCCGCAGAAAGATCATTTTCATGCATGATAATGCACCGTCTCATGCTGTAAATAACACATCTGCATCTCTGGCTGCTATGGGCATAAAAGGGGACAAACTTATGGTGTGGCCCCCGTGCTCCCATGACCTCAACCCCATTGAGAACCTCTGGAGCATCATCAAAAGGAGTGTCTATGATGGCGGGAGGCAGTTCACATCTAAGCAACAGCTCTGGGAGGGTATTCTGTCCTCATGCAAAACAATTAAAGCAGAAACCATCCAAAAACTGACAAATTCAATGGACGAGAGAGTTCAGAAGCTTCTTTCGAACAAGGGGTCCTATGTGCAAATGTAACATCACCTCGAATAAAGTTTTGGCTTGAAAACTGTTTGATTTCAGTTTGTAATAACCTACTAATGCTTAGAATTTCACAATGACCATTTTTTTGTTCTTAATAAAAATGAAAAGGTTGCAAATTCTGCTGTGCATAATAATTTAGAACATGCATTTTGAGTGCATTTTGAGTGTTTATTTTTTTTTTTAAATATACTGTTATCATAGGCAGTTTGTTCAAAAACTTTTAAATTATACTCGAATAGTTGATGACTGGAAAATTGCAATGACTGCAATTCATATAGGTAATTTTGGAAAATTTGAGAAAATATTATTTGCATATTAATTTGGAACACAGTGTAGTGAAAGAGTCGCAGGGAGACCCAGCAATCTTTGGTCATGCAATAGGCAGCCAAGATCGCAATGCAGTGCTAGCCTTATTAAAGAGAACCTTTCATGTCCTCATGAATATGAGGTTTTATATACCGCTAGAAAGCCGACATAGATTTTTTTTTTTAATTTGTAACATATTTGTAATGGGTCTGTCAGGTGCATTTTACTGGGTAGGGAAAAACAGCAGAATACATTCAGGATTATCACAATGACAAACCATGACATGACCTGAGACATGAATGGAGCCTAAGCTTTATTTACATAAAAATACTTTGCATTTGTTTTTGTGATTTTTCAAACAATGTCTCAACATATAGCCTTTTAACCCTTCATGCTACAGAGATTAGCTGATAAAACTATAACTGTAATGTGATGGTTTGAGCAGCAGTGTACTAAGGTTATATGGGCCTGGCATGAGCTACCCTTACAGTCCTGGGCACATAATCCCTGCTCCATATCACAGAGGATATTCTTTGCTGGGAGGCTTTTTCTGCCAACGCCCCTCCCCTCCCCCCGCGACATCCAACATCCACTGCAACCCAAACCTTGCCTCACCTGTCCCCCCCTGCGACACCCAACATCCACCGCACCCCAAACCTTGCCTCACTCGCCCCCCCTGCGACACCCAACATCCACCGCACCCCAAACCTTGCCTCACCCCCCCCCCTGCGACACCCAACATCCACCGCACCCCAAACCTTGCCTCACCCGCCCCCGCCCCTGCGACACCCATCATTCAGCGCACCCCAAACCTTGCCTCACCCGCCCCCCCGCGTCACCCAACATCCACCGCACCCCAAACCTTGCCTCACCCCCCCCCCGCGCCCCCCCCCCCTCCCCGCCCCCCCCCCCCCCCCCCCCGCGTGACCCAACCCACCATCATCATCAATCTGGTATTTATCCCCTATCCTATGGATAGGGAATAAATACTTAGAAAAGCAATATTTATCTAATATGAAACTTACCTCAGTAGCGCTTTTGAGAGCAGGGACACCTTAGGAGACCGTGCAGGAGCCACTGTGTGTCCTATCACGTCAGGTCTTGTTACGTGATGCACGCAGCCAAGCATGGGTGCGGGCGAGGGCGGAGAGCAAGGAGCAGACTAAGTGAACGGGGGCGGAGGCGGAGGGCAAGGGCCGCTGGAGCAGCGCTGCTGCCAATAGGTGAGTCTTGAAGCAGCACTGTCTCTGCACAGCCGCCCCGAGCTACCGCTCTCCTCCCCTGCCTAAAACACTAAACCAGCCCAGGACAGGTCCCGTTCAGCATGTTTTTTAAAGCGGCCTGTCTTGGGCTGATTTAGGTCAATCAAAATGCCGCCCCCCGAAACTGACAAGCTAGCGCCGCCTGAGGCGGCCGCCTCACTTCGCCTCATTAACGGTGCGCCCCTGGGTGTGGTTGAGGACCTTTTTAACCCTGGTTTTGGGTCGCTCACTAGCGCACTCTAGGTTCACACTCTCACACCATTCATTTTTTCTTTGGCTCCTTGCAGGCCACCACATACAACACTGGAGCATTCAGACTGTGCCTTTATGGTTGATAATGAAGCAATTTATGATATATGTGTTGCATAGTTGTGTCACAGAAGAAGCTTGAGAGTAGATTATATGGGATAATCAGCATTTACTTCTTAGAACATGAGGTAAACAGCATCAAAACGTTAACACAGCAAAACTTGAAAGTAAATAGGACCTTTTACAATAGAGAGATAAAAGCAAGGTACAACAAGTCTCACATAGCATACCATTACACTCTATTCAGCATATAACACTAATAACATCGCCATCTACTGTCAGATAGATGTAAACTCCTCCTGCACACAAATAAGTCTATCTGTTGCATATATATATGTATATAGTATATACCAACACCCTTTCTCAACAGTAAGAACTTATTCAGTTAAATATAATCTCTTCATCAGTCTCTGGTGTCTTTCAGCACTCAACGCCTTTGTGAAAATATCTGCTGTCATATCTTCAGTTGGGCAGTATTCTAAATTCAGAATTCCTTGTTCCTGATGATCCCGTAAGAAATGAAACTTCACATCAATGTGTTTAGTTCTGGGATTAACTCTTTCCATCTGAGCAAGAACAAGACATCCTTGATTGTCTTCATGTAACGTTGTTGGTCCTAACTGTTGTTGTCCTAAGTCTGTTAGTAGTTGTCTTAACCAAAGAACTTCTTGACTCGCATGAGCGGCGGCTACATATTCTGCTTCTGTAGACGATAGTGTTGCTATAGATTGTTTTTTACTAGTCCAACTAATTGGTCCGCCCGAGAGTAAGAAAAGATAGCCACTGGTAGATTTTCTATCAATTGGATCTCCAGCCCAGTCTGCATCAACATATCCAGTTAAAACGCATTCATCACTTGCAGGTAGTTTCAGTTTAACGTTGCTAGTTCCTTTCAGATAACGTATTACTCTCTTTACAGCTTTCCAATCCATTTCATTGGGGTTTGACACTTTTCTGCTCAAAATTCCTACTGCTGCTGCAATGTCTGGCCTTGTAACAGTCGCTAAATATAGTAATTTTCCCATTGCTTTTCTGTGAAGCTCATTATCTGGTAATATATTTTGTTCACTTTTAATTTCCTTCAGATAATTAGTTTCCATTGGAGACTTTACTGGTTTCGCATCTTTCAGTCCAAATGTTTCTATTATATCTTTGATCATGTGATTTTGGTTAAGTTGGAAACTCCCATCTTCTTCTCTTTCTATCTGTATCCCTAGGTACTGCTTCACATTTCCCAGATCTTTGATCTCAAAGTGTTGATCCAAAATTTTCCGTATTTCGGCTTCATCCCTTTCTCTTTCAAAACAAACTAAAATATCATCAACATATATCAGTACATAGATCCATCTGTCATCTAGTTTCTTTGTGTATAGACAGGGATCCGCTTTGCTTCTTAGAAAATGTTCATTTATGAGCACTTCAGTGATTTTATCATTCCATGCTTTAGCGGCTTGTTTTAAACCGTATATACTTTTCTGTAGCTTACAAACCATGTTTGGTTTCTCTTTATCTTTGAATCCTGGAGGTTGTTCCATGTAAATTTCTTCTGTTAAATCTCCATTCAGAAATGCTGTCTTTACATCCAGATGTTTCAATTGCATTCCTTTAGTAGCTGCAACCGCAAGCAAAGTCCTGATTGTAGTATGCTTGACAACCGGAGCAAATGTTTCATCATAGTCTTCTCCGTATTTTTGAGAATAACCTTTAGCTACGAGTCTTGCTCGGTATTGTTCAGCGGTGCCATCTGTTTGGTATTTAACTTTAAAAACCCATTTACATCCTATAGCTTTTCTCCCTTTTGGTAATTTTGTCAGTGTCCATGTCTTTGAATCATGCATGGATTTCATTTCTGTTTCTGTAGCCTTTATCCACTTATTGGCCTCTTCTTCTGAGAGTTGAGATATATCCTCCCAAGATGTAGGTTCATATACTTTATTTGTACTTGCCTTGTATGAAAGACGTACAGGTGGTTTTCCTTTGTTTTCTCTCATTGAACGTCTTGGTTCTGTGTCTGTCTGTAGTTCTATCTCTTCACTTTCAGTATTTTGAACTTTATCAATTTCAACTTCTTTTTCATCAGATGTTCCTGCACTTATATCACTGTTGTTCTCTCTCATTTCTCATTTCCAGTGATGTCATAATGTTATCATTTAGATCTTCAATGAATGTTACACTGTTACTCACCATAACTCTGTCTTTTTTAGGATCTAGGATTCTGTATCCTTTGCAGTTGTCACTATATCCAACAAATATTCCTTCTATGGCTCTGTTTTGAAGTTTGGAGCGTTTCTCTTCTGGAACAAAAACAAAAGCTTTGCAACCAAAAACTCTTAAATGATTCACACTTGGTTTCTTACCATGCCACAGTTCATATGGGTTTTTTTTCAGTTTTCTTGAAAAAAGTCTATTTTGCAGATAAGTAGCTGTCATTGCTGCTTCACCCCAGTATTTCTCTGGTAGTTTGGAATCTGTTAGCATGCATCTTATCATTTCAGTCAGAGTTCTGTTTTTCCTTTCTGCTACGCTATTTTGTTCAGGTGTGTATGGAACAGTTTTGTGATGCTCTATTCCATTCTGTCTTAAATAGTTCTCTATTTGATGTCCTGTGAATTCACCTCCATTATCACTTCTAATGATGATTGGCTTCCTCTGAAACTTATTATACGACTTTGACACGTATTCTTCTAATTTACTGAAAACTTCACTTTTGTTCTTTATTAAGTACATGACTGTGTATCTTGAGTAGTCATGTTTAAAAGTCACCATATATCTATTACCTCCTGATGTGGTTACTTTCATGGGTCCACATACATCAGTATGCACCAAGTCAAGTGGTTTTGTGCCTTTTGTTTCACTCTCTTTAGGTATAGACACTCTTGTAGCTTTAGATTTTATACAACATTCACATCTTACAATAATTGAGCAATCCGATATCAACAGATCTTTTGTCAAATTTTTGTTCTGTAATGCCATGATACTCTCAGGATGTCTGTGTCCTAAGCGTCTATGCCACATGTGAATACAGTTCTTGTGATCATGTGTACATAACTTAATCTGTTCCTTTAATGTGTCTAGATGATATAATTGTTCACCTGCTTTTACATTTATTATCTTGTCTCCTGCTAGGATTGTACATTCATCATCTTTGAATTTTACAGTATGTCCTTTAGCTGTTAGACGTTTTACAGATAATAGTCCTCCATCTAGTCCTGGAACATATAACACATCCTTTACTACTATCTTTGAATTATGTCCAAATTTATCAGAATAGATTAGCATTCCTTGTCCAGTACCTTCCGCGGTTATTTTGCTCCCATCTGCAAGGTAAATAGCTTCCTTCTTATTTAGATCAAGTTCAGTAAAGAAGCTCTTATTGCTTGTCATGTGCACTTGTTGCTCCTGAGTCAATATACCAACTCATTGATAACCTTTTATCGGTTACTTTAAATGTACCATTCCAGTGATCTGCATGTGGGTTAGCTATTGTGCTTTTCACCTTCTGTTTACTTTCTTTATGATATAACTTCTGTTCTGCTTTCCATATAGTACAGTCTTTCTTTAAATGTCCCTTTTTCTTGCATCTGAAACATACTCTTGTTTCTGTTTTATAGGTCCTCTTATCTGTAATTTTAAGAGCATTTACACTGTCCTTTTCTGTGGAATCATTTGTTTGTTCTTTCCTTCTCTGGTATTCATCTATGAGTCGTGTTTTTGCAAACTCTAGTGTAATGTCTGCTTCAGGTCTTGTTTCTAGTGCATTTATCAAAGCAGTGAATGAATCCGGCAAGCTACACAATAATATTGCTGCTACATGACTTTCTTTAATATCTTCACCAACTGATCTCAGCTGTGTTATCACTTCCATCATGGAGTTTATGTGCTCCTGCATGTCTTCCTGTGCACTTAATCTCATCTTGTAAAGTTTCCTTAGCAGAAACAATTTGTGATTTAAGCTGGATCTTTCATGTAACTTTCTCAATGCTTCCCACATTCCCTTTGTTGTATTCTCATTCCTTATGTGGATTGACTGATCATCTTCCACTAATAAGCTGATAGTAGCTCTTGCTTGTCTGTTTTTCTTATCCCATGTCTCATTATTATCATTGGGTCTATCTGTAGTGATTACATCCCATAAATCATCTTTAGACAATAACATCTCCACTTTGAACTTACATAACTGATAGTTCTCATTGTTCAGCTTAGCTACTGTACAGTCATGGCCAAAAATTTTGAGAATGATACAAATATTAATTTTTACAAAGTCTACTGCTTCGGTTTTTCTAATGGCAATTTGCATATACTCCAGAATGTTATAAAGAGTGATCAGCTTAACAGCAATTACTTGCAAAGTCAATATTTGCCTAGAAAATGAACTTTATCCCCCAAAACACATTTCAACATCATTGCAGCCCTGCCTTAAAAGGACCACCTAACATCGTTTCAGTGATTGCTCCATTAACACAGGTGTGGGTGTTGATGAGGACAGGGCTGGAGATCAATCTGTCATGATTAAGTAAGAATGACACCACTGGACACTTTAAAAGGAGGCTGGTGCTTGCCATCATTGTTTCTCTTCTGTTAACCATGGTTATCTCTAAAGAAACACGTGCAGTCATCATTGCACTGCACAAAAATGGCCTAACTGGGAAGAGTATTGCAGCTAGAAAGATTGCACCTCAGTCAACAATCTATCGCATCATCAAGAACTTCAAGGAGAGAGGTTCCATTGGTGCCAAAAAGGCTCCAGGGCGCCCAAGAAAGACCAGCAAGTGGCAGGACCGTCTCTTAAAAGTGTTTCAGCTGCGGGATCGGGCTACCAGCAGTGCAGAGCTTGCTGAGGAATGGCAGCAGGCAGGTGTGAGTGCATCTGCACGCACTGTGAGGCGGAGACTCTTGGAGCAAGGCCTGGTCTCAAGGAGGGCAGCAAAGAAGCCACTTCTCTCCAGAAAAAACATCAGGGACAGACTGATATTCTGCAAAAGGTACAGGGAGTGGACTGCTGAGGACTGGGGTAAAGTCATTTTCTCTGATGAATCCCCTTTTCGATTGTTTGGAACATCTGGAAAACAGCTTATTCGGAGAAGAAGAGGTGAGCGCTACCACCAGTCTTGTCTCATGCCAACTGTAAAGCATCCTGAAACCATTCATGTGTGGGGTTGCTTCTCAGCCAAGGGAATTGGCTCTCTCACAGTCTTGCCTAAAAACACAGCCATGAATAAAGAATGGTACCAGAATGTCCTCCAAGAGCAACTTCTCCCAACCGTCCAAGAGCAGTTTGGCGCTCAACAATGCCTTTTCCAGCATGATGGAGCACCTTGCCATAAAGCAAAGGTGATAACTAAATGGCTCAGGGAACAAAACATAGAGATTTTGGGTCCATGGCCTGGAAACTCCCCAGATCTTAATCCCATTGAGAACTTGTGGTCAATCATCAAGAGACGGGTGGACAAACAAAAACCAACAAATTCAGACAAAATTAAAGCATTGATGCTGTAAGAATGGACTACTATCAGTCAGGATTTGGTCCAGAAGTTGATTGAGAGCATGCCAGGGAGAATTGCAGAGGTCCTGAAGAAGAAGGGTCAACACTGCAAATATTGACTTGCTGCATTAACTCATTCTAACTGTCAATATAAGCTTCTGTTACTCATAATATGAATGCAATTATATTTCTGTATGTGATAAAAACATCTGACAAACACACATAAAAACCAGAGGGCAGCAGATCATGTGAAATATATAATATTTGTGTCATTCTCAAAACTTTTGGCCATGACTGTAAGTCTGAGTTCTGAATTGCTGGTCATTTTAACTTGTCTTACTTGTTTGGAGAGAATTGTTCTGAAGAATCCTTTTGCATTCACTGGGTCTTTTTGTCTTCTATGCCTGGGCCCATAACCTGTTGCATAGTTGTGTCACAGAAGAAGCTTGAGAGTAGATTATATGGGATAATCAGCATTTACTTCTTAGAACATGAGGTAAACAGCATCAAAACGTTAACACAGCAAAACTTGAAAGTAAATAGGACCTTTTACAATAGAGAGATAAAAGCAAGGTACAACAAGTCTCACATAGCATACCATTACACTCTATTCAGCATATAACACTAATAACATCGCCATCTACTGTCAGATAGATGTAAACTCCTCCTGCACACAAATAAGTCTATCTGTTGCATATATATATGTATAAATTATATACCAACAGTATGCAGAAGGAATCTAGACATTGAACGCCCAACGTACACAAACCTGAATTGATTGATAGGCCAGATTGTTTCTTCTATTACTGCTTCTTTGCTTTTTGATGGAGCACTCAATGTCGATTTGACAGAGTTCCAAACCAACTTGGTGCCATACCCCCGCATCCACTTTCCTCTTGTCACTTACTCTCCAATTATTTCTGCTGAGAAGGCTTACCATGAGCAGCTCTCTGTCTCCGAAATAACAAAACAGCCTAGCCCACACACAGGGCAATAACTCACTTCTTGAGCCCTGTCTAACTTCTGGGGGCAAGAAGCTTTACTGAGGTTTCTCCTCAGAAGTCTGGCTCACACTAGAGCATAACTAAGTCCGTTGTGGAACCCAGTTCTCTTGGGACAGACCACCTGTCTGTCTCTAACTGGTCTACCATCTACCTGCTCCCTGCAGGTCACCAGCAGCACTCTCCTGCTGTGTGTACTCCCTATGGGTGTTGTTGAGGACCTTTTTAACCCTGGTTTTGGGTCACTCACCAGCGCCCTCTAGGTTCACACTCTCACAATACATATATACAGTACAGACCAAAAGTTTGGACACACCTTCTCATTCCAAGAGTTTTCTGTATTTTCATGACTATAAAAATTGTAGATTCACACTGAAGGCATCAAAACTATGAATTAACACATGTGGAATTATGTACTTAACAAAAAAGTGTGAAACAACTGAAAATATGTGTTATATTCTAGGTTCTTCAAAGTAGCCACCTTTTGCTTTGATTACTGCTTTGCACACTCTTGGCATTCTCTTGATGAGCTTCAAGAGGTAGTCACCTGAAATGGTTTTCACTTCACAGGTGTGCCCTGTCAGGTTTAATAAGTGGGATTTCTTGCCTTATAAATGGGATTGGGACCATCAGTTGTGTTGTTCAGAAGTCAGGTGGATACACAGCTGATAGCCCTACTGAATGGAGTGTTAGAATTTGTATTATGGCAAGAACAAAGCAGCTACTTTGAAGAACCTAGAATATAAGACATATTTTCAGTTGTTTCACACTTTTTTTGTTAAGTATATAATTTCACATGTGTTAATTCATAGTTTTGATGCCTTCAGTGTGAATCTACAATTTTTATAGTCATGAAAATACAGAAAACTCTTGGAATGAGAAGGTGTGTCCAAACTTTTGGTCTGTACTGTATATATGTACATAAACAGTACTGTTTATAAGTAAAATTTTTGGCAGGTGTGGAATAAATGCTGCAGAGTAAGTGCTTTGAAAAATAAGTGTTAATTTATTTTTGTCAGTTAACAACATACAAAGTGAAATACAGGGGAAAAGGGAAAGGTAAGTCAAATTAATATTTGGTGTGACCACCCTTTACCTTTAAAACAACATCGGTTCTTCTAGGTGCACTTGCAGTGAGTTTTTGAAGGAGCTCAGCAGGGAGGTTGTTCCAAACATCTTGGAGAACTAACCACAGATCTTCTGTTGATGTGATGTAGGCTTGCTCAAATCCTTCTGTCTCTTCATGTAACCTCAGGCAGAGTCAATGATGTTGAAATCAGGGCTCTGTGAAGGCCATATCATCACTATCATGACTCCTCCAAAGGGTGATCACACCAAATATTGATTGGATTTAGATTTCTCTTTTGTTCATTCACTTACAAGCATTCTTACATTGCAGCTTTTTTCATACCTGCCTAAAACATCTGCACAGTATTGTCTATCTATCTATCTATCTATCTATCTATCTATCTATCTATTTGTGTTTCTATAATGTATACACACATATATAGAGTATTTATATAAATATATAATTTATAGACATTTTTGCTGTTATGAAGATGATTCCATCAGACTTTTTTATCCTACAGTAAATACCCCACAAAGCAGTAATTCCTACTGTGACTGAAAATAAGGGTGAAGGGTGTAACCTGCCCCCAAGCTACTGCCTATGAATACTTGATATTGGCTTAGGATATTTCCTTCCCCTTCCTGAACCAATAGTACAATATACTATTATTTGAAAAAAAAAAAAAAAAAGGAAAAAAAAGAGGCACATTAATTCCCCTTACATCGCCAATTCTTAAGACTTGTTTTCTTAGTGCTGAACATCTGCAGAGAAGATGAACAATGAGCTTGGTGTGGCCTCCACCAAAAACATAATTGCGAATGTCTGGAAGAGGCCGGCAATTAACAGATGACAAAGCGTAGTTAGTTCTGTTTTCATAGCATGTTGAATAATGCATTGTTCCCCGCTGAATCCAAGATTATTCCAGTCAGCGGCTGACATCATAGATCAGAGAGTGTGGTGCGATTAGAACGGCTTGTGAATCCAAGTCATGCTAGAGGCAAATCCAGGCCTTTTCAGACATTCTTTCCATCTGATAAGGGCTTTTTTTTTTTATAAAGCTGCTAATTATCATGTTAAGCGGAGACTGAGAGCAACATGTGTTGTGACAGTGACATCGGTTCCGCACCTGGCTTGCTTAATTTGACAAAAATGTGTTTCTTCCATTGCTCCTGTTGTAATTCATGGGATGAAGTTGGTCTTTATATAAAGGACAGGCTGCTGGGTGATGTGGCATGTTTGATTCTTTTAGGCAGGAAAAGGAACATTTCTACAATGTTATTATCTTATTACAGAAATTAAGGTAACAAGGCCTTGATTTAGAGGCATACAGTAGTGGAGGCCTAATGTACATATGAGCCCTATTATAGAAAAGTACATAAAATAGCAATAATACAGCTGTGTGCTTCAGCCTTAAGGGTGTACTCCCATGTACTTCCTGCGTTCATACCATACTACTATATTTTTCTATTCGCCAGAATCCACTTTGCTAGAATACCTTAGTTGGCATTAACACGACAATGGCTTATATCTTTGGAATGGCTGGACGGAAGCAAAAACAAAAACACCATACTTCACAGGGTGACAGCACCTGTCAGATGACACTAGGTTCACACCTGCGTTGGGGTTTCCGTTCTTCGGATCCATTTGCAGGACTTTTCTCTCTTCATTTTTCAAGAGGAATGGGGGCCAGAATTCCCGAATGTACAGTAAATAGAACGTACATGTAAACCCAGCCTGAGGCATGTCTTTGGGCTTTTCAGACCTGATGATAGCTCCTATTTTTAAATATATGGCCCTGCCAAAGATAGCCAAGTACAGTACTTGGCAGGCCCATAGATTTTAATGGGTGGGCCTACATATTTGTCCTTCCATGGAAGTTGAGTGATTCAGGGCCTCCTATCCTGTGGATACCAGACAACCCCTTCAATGTTAATTACTCAGTATAAATGAACAATAAAACCACTATTCATTGGTGAAAATGTATTGTTCATACATAAAAATGACCATTCTCATTTATGTGATCTCATTCAGTTGTAAGTTCATTCAGATGAAAGATGTCCTCTAACATTTACTACTGTGCTGTTATAAATATGAAAAGGAAACTGCGTGTAACATGTATAATGATAGTAAAGGCGTAAACATCCATCTTATTATTATCATCATTATTATATGTTAATGGGACTTTGGATGAACATTTTGGGAAGGTGATATTTATCTATACACGCACATGTCAGGACGAGATGCAAGGTATTATTCCTGCTCTTTGAGTAATAGTGGTGGCGAGGTATTGCTTGAACTAAACTGTAGAATGGTAGAACCTAAGGTGCACAGGGAAACTAAGTAAGTAAAAGTGAAATAAAGTATTTTAGGAAAGTTACAGGTAATGTAAACATTTAAAATGTTTTTTATTGCTTTTTTAATGTAATGTTCTTTTTCAAAACAAATTAAGACTATATGTAGGGAAACAGTGAGGGAGTTGGTGCTTAGGATAGAGTGGATGGTGTTCCTTTCCTAGGGCCTTTAGATAAAACATATGAGAGAGAATTGATAATGTCACTTTCTCAGTTCCATCAAGCTCCGTGTTAGGGCGTAAAGGAGTGAATGTCGGGAAGGAGGTTGAAGACATAGAACATGACTTCTATATACATATATATATATATATATATATATATATATATACAGTCATATGAAAAAGTTTGGGCACCCCTATTAATCTTAATCATTTTTAGTTCTAAATATTTGGGTGTTTGCAACAGCCTTTTCAATTTGATATATCTAATAACTGATGGACACAGTAATATTTCAGGATTGAAATGAGGTTTATTGTACTAACAGAAAATGTGCAATATGCATTAAACCAAAATTTGACTGGTGCAAAAATTTGGGTACCCTTATCATTTTATTGATTTGAATACTCCTACTTTTTACTGACTTACTGAAGCACAAAATTGGTTTTGTAACCTCACTGAGCTTTGAACTTCATAGCCAGGTGTAGCCAATCATGAGAAAAGGTATTTAAGGTGGCCAATTGCAAGTTGTTCTCCTATTTGAATCTCCTCTGAAGAGTGGCATCATGGGCTCCTCAAAACAACTCTCAAATGATCTGAAAACAAAGATTGTTCAACATAGTTGTTCAGGGGAAGGATACAAAAATTTGTCTCAGAGATTTAACCTGTCAGTTTCCAATGTGAGGAACATAGTAAGGAAATGGAAGACCACAGGGACAGTTCTTGTTAAGCCCAGAAGTGGCAGGCCAAGAAAAATATCAGAAAGGCAGAGAAGAAGAATGGTGAGAACAGTCAAGGACAATCCACAGACCACCTCCAAAGAGCTGCAGCATCATCTTGCTGCAGATGGTGTCACTGTGCATCGGTCAACAATACAGCACACTTTGCACAAGGAGAAGCTGTATGGGAGAGTGATACGAAAGAAGCCGTTTCTGAAAGCACGCCACAAACAGAGTCGCCTGAGGTATGCAAAAGCACATTTGGACAAGCCAGCTTCATTTTGGAAGAAGGTCCTGTGGACTGATGAAACAAAGATTGAGTTGTTTGGTCATACAAAAAGGCGTTATGCATGGCGTCCAAAAAACACAGCATTCCAAGAAAAACACTTGCTACCCACTGTAAAATTTGGTGGAGGTTCCATCATGCTTTGGGGCTGTGTGGCCAATGCCGGCATCGGGAATCTTGTTAAAGTTGAGGGTCGCATGGATTCAACTCAGTATCAGCAGATTCTTGAGAATAATGTACAAGAATCAGTGACGAATTTGAAGTTACGCCGGGGATGGATATTTCAGCAAGACAATGATCCAAAACACAGCTCCAAATCTACTCAGGCATTCATGCAGAGGAACAATTACAATGTTCTGGAATGGCCATCCCAGTCCCCAGAACTGAATATCATTGAACATCTGTGGGATAATTTGAAGCGGGCTGTCCATGCTCGGCGACCATCAAACTTAACTGAACTGGAATTGTTTTGTAAAGAGGAATGGTCAAAAATACCTTCATCCAGGATCCAGGAACTGATTAAAAGCTATAGGAAGCGACTAGAGGCTGTTATTTTTGCAAAAGGAGGATCTACTAAATATAAATGTCACTTTTCTGTTGAGGTGCCCATACTTTTGCACCGGTCAAATTTTGGTTTAATGCATATTGCACATTTTCTGTTAGTACAATAAACCTCATTTCAATCCTGAAATACTAGTGTGTCCATCAGTTATTAGATATATCAAATTGAAATGGCTGTTGCAAACACCCAAATATTTAGAACTAAAAATGATTAAGATTAATAGGGGTGCCCAAACTTTTTCATATGACTGTATATATATATATATATATATATATATATATATATATGTATATATGGCATGTGCATGTGATGGGTTATGTGCTGATTGCGCATTTTGGTTCCTGGGTTGCTTGGATTAGTGGGCCACAGTTCTCACTAGCACTGCCATGTCTTGTCATAGTTCTAGCAGCAAAAATGAATGGTTTCTTGGCTGCCAATTGACAGAAGATTCTAGTGTCAGTCTAGGTCGAGTAAGAGTGTTTGTGTCTTGATGCTTCAGCACTGTGTTACAATGCTAATAAGCATGTGTCGGGGGGCTGAGTGTGGATGGTCCACATGTGGTGTCAAGTAGGCCTGAGATTATCCAGTATACACAGTACAGGCCTTGGGGCCTGCACATCAGCATTATGTCAAAGAGCCAGAGGCCTTGTACATTGGGAGAACATTGGTAGGCTGAAGACCAGAGTTCATCCCAAGAGAGATGCTGGGCTAGAGAACAGAGTGTGTGACATAGGGCCTGTGGGGAGACTGCATTGTGGGTCACCTGGTATGCTCTTAGAAGACCCTGTTGGTGAGAATTGTAATCTAGATATCATAAGGAAAACCTGGAGATTCCATGGGGAACAGACAGTGAGTTGACCTGGAGAGTTTTAACTGCTTAGGTGTAATGGGTTGGGATAGTCTAGCCATGAAAGAGGACTGTCTACAGAACTCTGTACAGGCTGTTACTGAACCTTTGTGGATATGCTTGCTGTCAATCTGGGGAGGGATCTTTTCTGGGCAGTATGCTGGAACTGACAAAAATGTCAGGCCGAGAGGGAACCAGGAGGGTTATGTGGTGCTGGCGAACTGCTGCATGAGGGACTGGTAAACATCTTGTAGTTGGACTGCAGTGTGGCCTAGTCTGTTCAGTCCAGTGGTGCAGTGGACTTAACAGAAGTTGTAGTTAAAGGCAGGTTGAGAAAGGAATAGTGTCTGGAAATAGCAGTCACCCTGATTCCGCTCAATGGACAAGTCATTTAGAGCAGTATGAAATTAACCCCATCGTGAGGCCCCTGTAAAGGTTATGATGATAGCAGCTACCTGTGAGAAAGCATCCCACCTAAACTAATGCAACACCCTCCATTGTAGTCTACCAACAAACTCACAATTTCCAATCTATCTTAAGCTCTGCTACACATCACATAGTGTATAACTCTGCTTTCATTCCTGTAATACTCCCCTCTTTGTCATTCCCTTCACTTACTGCCCATCACACAAAAACAATCCGATTCAAAACCCTTATTTCAGCCTACAAAAACCTGCATTTCTTCTGTAATTTTATTACTGATTTATTAGATTGAAAGATCATATGGGTTCCCAATGTATCTTGTGAGCAAAGTTTTGCTTGTCTGTTCTTCACTGTCATTTTAACAATGTGTTACTCCAATATTGTGATATGTAAAGTGCACCAAAAGTAGATGGTGCTGTATACAGTACATGAAGCAATACTATCACACTTTAGAGGTGTATGCAAAACAAATAGTGATCTTTTTTTTTTTATTTTGCAAATAAATTCTTTAAAAAATCAGACAATGTGATTTTCTGGATTTGTTTTCTCATTTTGTCTCTCCTAGTTGAGGTCTACCTATGATGGCAATTACAGGCCTCTCTCATCTTTTTAAGTGGGAGAACTTGCACAATTGGTGGCTGACTAAATACTTTTTTTCCCCAATGTATATATGAATGTTAGAGGCGTGCAGTGTTAGCTCTGTTACTAATGACAAATGATAACACATTGGATGCCTGCACAGATGTGTACACCGTATGTGTCTGTAAACAGGAGCAGAAGTGTTTCTTTTCACTTTACAGTAATCTCAGCTCAGTATTAGAAATGTAAAGTAACATATTCTTTGCACACATTAATTTTAATGTGCATACATATGGTTCCATTATTTCAATGATATATCTCATGAATTGTATAAACTCACCGACATATGCTGAATTTATGATCATTGATTCATTAAGCAGCATGCGATCATGTCTTAGCAGAAACATTATTAAACTTGTGTCTTACTTCTCAGAGCAATATATTCAATTTAAGGTTACTATATATGAAAACATACATCAGCTTACAAAAAACAAATTATCTTCTATCTATGCAGTGTTACATCATTTTGTACTTCAGAGCTGTTCTTCCTCCTATAACTCTAGAATGGACATTGCAGTTGTGGTGAACCTTTACAACCTCTGCTGTCTATATGTTCAATGATCACTGATCTGGCTTAAGAAACAACCAGAGATCAGTTTTTATGACCAGGAGAAGCTCAAGCTAGTCATATAGCAGCTGCAGGTAAAGTGTATGCAGGCCCTCGAAACCAATGGTGAACCATGTAATGTATGGACAGACTGGATTGTGCTTACTTTCTCTTCTCTATAATGTCTACATGCTATGATGGAGAACATGACAAGGACGTCTTTATGAGAAAACACTTTTAAGTGTAGAACTCTTGTCACTCTTAGGCTCTGTTCACATCTCTGCTTTAGCATTGTTTAGCTCCATCATAGGAGAAATTATAATGATGGCACCCAGCGGATCTAACTCACTATAAAAACAACAAACTTTTGTAATGCACTTTTCTCACAATGGACTCAAAGCACAGTCCAGTTAAAGTTTAACCAAACTTTTGTGCAACTTTTGATTTTTATAGCAATATTTGTGTCATTAATAAATATAATGTAATATACTTTATTAACAAATTCTGGCTCCTTTCTGTGAAATCCTGCATCTTTTTATTCTTTCCCTTGCTTCTGTATTGAGCGCTCTTCCTGCCTCTCATTGAATGTTACTGTGTATGGAGTAGGGATTTGGAGTATGGACTGTTTAAAATGTAGAGAAAATAAGGGGAGGGTCACTTCATATAGTTATATCTCAGACATTATAAAACATACAAACTTGCATTTGGTGTCATTTAACACTAAGTCTGCAGTGCTATATATATTATTTCCAGAGATATCACTGGTTGAAAGCACAGTTGGGATTAGGATATTTATATGCAGCTGCATAATATATATGAAATACAAAGTTTATATCATTGTATTATAGTATAGTATTATATAGTTTATACTTTACATAATGTTTGAGATATGACAATTTGAAGTGACCCTCCCCCACCCTCATTTTCTCTACATTTTACTTATCCCCGCATGCCATACACAGTTACTCAGTGAGAGGCAGGAACAGCTCTCAATATAGAAGCAATGGGAACAATAAAGAGATGCAGGATTTTTATTATTATTATTATTATTATTATTGTTTATTTATATAGCACCATTAATTCCATGGTGCTTTACATTTGAGGATTTACATATGGTACACAAAATATACAAAACAAATGCAGTACTAACAGTAACCAACTGGCACAGTGGGATATCTATGAGGGAAGAGGGATAGAGACAGAAGGTGGGGGTAGAGACTGTACAGGTGGAGGTGTGATGACAGTAGTGTTATTGGAGGTTGTAGGCCTTCCTGAATAGGTGAGTCTTCAGGGCCTTCTTGAAGCTTGTGATTGTGGGAGTCAATCTTATGTGTCTTGGTAATGAGTTCCAGAGTATGGGGGAAGTCTTGGAGACATTTGTGTGAAGAGCAGATAAGAGCAGAGCAGAGTAGGAGGTCTTTGGAGGATCGGAGGTTACGTGTGGGCAGGTAGCGGGAGATTAGGACGGAGATATATGGAGGGGACAGGTTGTGGATGGCTTTGTATGTCAGCGTTAGCATTTTGTACTCTATTCGCTGGGCAACTGGTAGCCAGTGAAGGGATTGGCAGAGGGTAGCGGCCGATGAAGAACGAGGGGAGAAGCAGAAGCAGAACAGTTTAAGGTTGACTGGAGGGGAGCGAGAGTGTTAGCTGGGAGGCCATGTAAAAGGGTGTTACAATAGTCTAGGTGGGAGATTATGAGGGCGTGGACTAGCATCTTTGTAGATTCAGGGGTGAGGAAGGAGGGTTTCTTAAGTATAGGTGTGATGGTAGCATGTTTGAAGGCAGAAGGGAAGGATCCATTGGTTAGGGATAGGTTGAAGAGATAGGTTAGGGCAGGAGTAATGACTTCAGAGAGCTTGGGGATGAGATGTGACTGGATGGGATCAAGCGCGCAGGAGGTGAGGTGGGATTTAGAGATTAGGGTGGAGAGCTTTTCATCAGTGACAGTAGAGAAACAGGTTAAAGATGAAGAGCACTGAACAGTTGGGTAGAGTGGTTGTTGGGGGTGTAGGGTGAGACTGTCTCTGATGGTGTCAATTTTCCTTTTGAAATAAGAGGCAAAGTCATCAGCTGTGATAAGTGATATCGGAGGAGGCACAGGAGGACGGAGAAGGGAGTTGAAAGTAGTGAATAGCTGTTTGGGGTTGTGGGATAGGGTAGATATTAGTGTGGTGAAGTAGACCTGCTTTGCAGAGGTGAGTGCATTCTTGAATGTGAGAACTGCCTATTTGTACTTAAGGAAGTCCTCCTGGGAGTGTCACAGAAAGGAGACAAAATGTGTTAATAAAGTATATAACAAAAATTATTAATGACAAATGTACTGCCAGAAAATCAAAAGTTGTCTAAAAGTTTAGTTACACTTTAGCTAAACATTATAGTGAAGGTGTTATTTGCCCTCAGATGCCAAACTGAAGTGATGCGTTTTGAGTCTTGATTTAAAATTGTCTAGGGATGAGATCTCTCTGATCAGTCTGGGTACTGCACTCCAGAGAGTGGGGGCAGCATGGCAGAAGGCTCTGGCTCCAAATCGTTTAAGGTGGACAGTTTATATGTGCCTGATTATCTGAGAGGGCGGCGAGGAATATGTGGCTTCAAAAGTTCTTTGAAATAGTATAATGGGGTTAGTTAGGGTTCTGTCACATTGTATGTAATTTTTCCAGACAGAAGACAGCACAGTGCTGCGCTATTTTGCCTGGAATTTTTGGTGGAACAGAACCTCCAGCACAGACATTAACAGATGCTTTCTTTCATTTCAGTGTAGTATAATGTTGTACCGTGTTAGCCATAGAAAGTAGTGGAAGAGTGAAGAAATCCGGCAATACCTTTTAGAGGCTAACTGAGTATATTTGATAGTGAGCTTTCGAGAGTACTAGCACTCTTCTTCAGACATGGTGTTATACAAGAAACTGAAAATTCACAGACTTTTTATATACAGAAGACATGGACCTTCAAAGGATCTTAGAATCCTTAAAAAAACAAAAAAAACAAAACAAAATGCAGACTGTCTGCTCACATATAAAGAGACCCAGAATGAAGCCCGAGTGCCCCTAGTTGTCACATACAACCCACAGCTGGAGATCCTACAAAGGATTGTTAAGAAGCTCCAACCTGTGCTACATAAGGACAACAGACTCAAAGACATATTTCCAGTCCCATCTCTCCTTTCCTTTCGGCAACCACCAAACCTGCGGCGTATTATTGTCCAGAATGCCCTGAAAGCCCCAACTGAAAATGGCACCTCACGCTGCCTGCAAAACAGGTGGAAGACCTGCAGGCACATCCACATCGCTGACAGTGTACCTGTCCCACAGTCACAACAGGTGCACAGAATTAGGGGGACATTTTCCTGCAGGTCTTTCAATGTGGTATATCTCATAATGTGTGTGCAATGTCCCACCACAGGCCTCTATGTGGGGGAAACAGAGCAGAGACTCAGTCAGCACATGAACTCACACAGAGTCACCATTAATAACAGCAGAGCAGATCTCCCAGTGGCTGCACATTTCTCCGGAGAAGACCACTCTATTGAAGATTTGTGGGTTGTGGTTTTAATGGGACTTTTTAATATGCAGAGGGAGAGAAAAGAATGGGAATATAAGTTAATGCAAAAATTTCAAACTCTGCAATTTGGACTTAATATTCATGCAAGTTTCATGTCACACTATGTATGAACTGTGAGTGTCACAAATCACCACCTGATAGCAAACAGATAACAGCAAGAATTACTGATCCCTCCGTCATGACCCACAAGTTTCCAGATCGTTTATTTTTTGACCTGTTGTAAATAATTTCTCTACTTATATTGCATTTTGTTTTTTAAGGATTCTAAGATCCTTTGAAGGTCCATGTCTTCTGTGTATAAAAAGTCTGTGAATTTTCAGTTTCTTGTATAACACCATGTCTGAAGAAGAGAGCTGGTACTCTCAAAAGCTCACCATCAAATATACTCAGTTAGCCTCTAAAAGGTATCGCCTGATTTCTTCACTCTTCCATTCTTTTCAGTGTGGCATATACAGTAGTAAGTTTTACATAATAGATTTAATGTTTTAACAGTACGCTGTAAAGCATAACACAACAAGGATTAAGAGCTAATACGAGCATGAAAAGCAGACTGTCAAGTAGATTTGTAGTAAAAGACTGAGGCCATTGTCTCACTGTGAGCAACATTACCTAGACTATGGATCCTCCCTTGTTATGGTAAAGGGTGTGGTGACATTTAGGGCTGGTTAACCAAATAATAATTGATTATCATATTAATTGTAGAGTTCAGGAATATAAAATAAAATAATAATCATCATTATCACTACGAAGATGTGTACATAAGAAAACCATAAGTACATCCTGGGTTTGTACAGTTCATCATAATCAGAGGTAGTATTATTCAACATAAAGCGTAATACATATTGATAAATAAAAAGTTTTTAAAGCCTGTTTAAAGGGGGATTCCCATTTCAAGGATCCTATCTATACTGCTAGCTTATGTACATTGAAGTGTCTTCCTAAATACATTGCTTTAGCAATGCTGCTTTGTTTGCCTGCTATGTGAAATTATTCCCACCATTGTTTATACATTGTTTCCATGGAGCATGGCCTGTATGATAAGATAGGACAAATGACAGTCAGTCACTGATCTCTAGGGGGCTGAGTACTCTCACTGTTATCTACAGCTCTGCCAGAATGACAATCAGTTCAGCTAATTGCAGTTTGCTGATAAAGACTCTGGGAGCCATGTCTGTGTAAACACAAGACGCTGAGTCCATTTTCTATAGAAGCATGGTAAGTGTTCTATACGAACCTGTGTAACGTAATATACATTTACTGTGCATACTATTTGATCTGTATTTATATTAGATTTTTAGTAATCATAAATAATCTCTCATGGTAAAGGCAAAGTCTATATTGTGATACTTCATAGTGTCATGTTCAGCAAGCTGGGGAGAGGTGGCTTTCACTGTTTGATGAAGAATACAGGAAGTGAGAAGAAGAGACAGCAGGAAAAGCTGCTGAAAAAGGGAGAACCCCTTTAAGGCTAAGGCCACATGTTGCAGAAACATATAATTTTTGGCCTTACGTGTCAAAAATACTTTTTACAGTCCCAGCAAAGTGAATGAGATTTAATTTAGGCTAAAGCCCCACGTAGCGAGCTGCAGCCAAAAAATGCTGTGGAAAAGACCGTGGCGGAAACGCATTGCATTTTTTTCCACAGTGTTTTTTTTATACAGAAAGTGCGCAGAGTTTTCCTCTGCAAACTTTCTGCCCCTATTATACCAATACAGAACACACCAGCGTTTCCATAGGTATAATTGACATGCTGCGTTTTTTAAATTGCAGTTTTTCCGCTGTGGATTTTTTCTACAATGTGTGGTTAGTATTAGCCAGACCCTCATGCACTTTGCAGGTAATGTAAAACAGCGTTTTGGCAACATGGGGCCTGGGTCTTAATCATATCCCCACATTGCAGAGAAAAACACTGTGAAAAACACACTGTGTTGCGTTTTTCAAAAAAGCAGCATGTTAAAGAGGACCTTTAATGTTCAAGTCATCTAAGATCTCATATTGATGACCTATCTCAAGGATAGGCCATCAATATTACGAACTGGACAACCTGTTTAATGATACAGCTATTAGGATCTATTCAGATAGTATAGTTAAAGGGGTTGTCCGGCCTAAACTAAAACTTTGACACTACGCTAACCCCCCTCCCCCGCCTAACTTCTAATTTACTCCCTTTAAAAAAAAAAAGGTGTATTTACTCATATGACCACCCCAGGCACATTTTCTAATTTCCTGGTGATGTTCCATTTCGCTGTTTCTGGAAACGGGAGATCACCAGTACTCCCCCGCCCCTATCTCCCCCATCCCCATCAAACTCACCAATGCACACGTCGTCTTCTTCTGCTGAGCGTTGCTTCCTTCACAAGGGATCCGGAGCCGGCGCCTGTACAATAGAATGCCGGCAGATGTGAAGAGAAGCAGTGTTCTATTTCACATGCGTGGTGGGCCTGCTGCTTCTCTTCGCTTCTGCTGGCATTCTTTTGTGCAGGCGCCAGCTCCCAGATGCGGGCAGAAGAGGGGACAGCGGCACCGACTTAAGTCATCTCCAGGACAAGAAGACAGTCAAGTATGATGGGATGAGGAGGGGGTTGGGGGACTGAGTTAGTTAGCTAGGTAGGTAGGGCTAGTAGTCCGTGGGCTAGCTAGGGTAACGGGGGGGGGGGTTGTGATGGAGGAAATGAGAGGAGGGATCTGAATGAACTGCAATGCATCATGACAGTTGTAGGCTAAGACAGCAGGAAGCTATCCATGTAAACAAATGCAGAGGAAATCACTCAAAACACTGCTAAAGGTATTTGGGTGCATTTATTAACTTATTGATAGCACTAACAGACCTTTTTTATAAATAATTTTTTTGCCCAGAAAACCCCTTTAGAGACATAATTTTACTTTCATTTTCCTATTTGACAAAAAAGTCATAGATTTGCAAAAATCACTGTAAAATCGAAATAATAACATCACTGAACTGCTCCAAGTAAATATACTCTTAACTAAAAGATAAACCCAAGTTGGTGGAAAGGAAGTAGTGGACTTATCTTGGGGTTTAACTGAGGATCTATCTATGTACTTATGAAGAGAAAAGGTCTTCTCCATGTGAACAAAGAAAATTATATATTTCAAGTGTATTGTGCTGGGAAATATATAAATAAAGTAAAATATTAGTATTATTAATAATGCTTTTCTCAAAGTACACTGCTCATAGCGTCAAACAGGGAACTTTATCTTATGAGTATGGCTCCATCTAGTGGTACAAATTGAGTAAGCATCCTAAGAATCATTTCCAGGAAAAATGTTAATAGCTTAAAATTTTGTAAGGGTTGGTACACACTAGCGTTCGGGGACTCTGTTCCTCATTCCACTTAAAAGAGGCAGAGAGAAGCAGGACTTTTCTTTCCACTGATTTCAGGCGAAAACCGAGTGGACCCCATTATAGTCTATGAAGTCTGCGGGTAACCACTTGTTAAGCGGATAGTGTTTCCATTTCTCGGGTCCTTAAGTGGACCCTAAGAACGGAAACCCAAACACTAGTGTGAACCTAGCATAAGACTGGTTTCACATGAATTGATCATGTCCAGTAGATTGTTTTGCGCCTGATACAGATGCCATTGATAACAAACCTATGCACTTTTTTCAATGGTCTGGTGTCCATAGATGGACCAAAAATGGTAAATGTTTGCCTTTATGTTACAAAGGATGTCACTGGTTAGAAAGCTTTACCATGGGAAAATATTGGATCACTTTTGTCATCATTTTCCCTCTGAGTTTAGTTATTACTATATCGGAGGGAATCGTGATGGGAGAACTGGACATATGTGAACGGGCCAGATATGTCACATGACATGGCACATGTCAGACTATTAACTATGTTGAGGTCTGTTGGGTTTCTTTCCAGACAAGATAGCACTGCTTGCTGTGTTTTTTTTTTTCATCCAGCATTTTTTATGTAATCTGCAACAGAAGATCCTAACACAGATGTGAAAAAAATATTTGTGCAAAAATTCTAACTGTAACTTTTTTCATGGCTTGTGCACCAGTTTTCTGGCACAGAAACCATGATAAATCAACCCTAATGTAAACCAACTAATAGCCAATATACAGGTGCAAATTGATGCACCGCAGCACTCTTTCTCAAGTCCTGCTAAATCCCAATAAAAACTATATTATGTGAATATGTGCACTATAACTTATATTAAATTCTAACTTTTATTCAGATGAAACCATTGTGAAAAAAAAAATGTATTTGCACATGAAAATTCAAATAGAGGTCAAGTAGGGATTTGCACAGGTTAGGTCCTGTAAATTTGGACTAGTGAACGTACTGCCATTTTTTTCTCACCAGGAGCGAGTCCAAAAAACAGAACAGATGCAAATCTTTCCATTGTACTTTCCACTTCTGGCTTTGGCTTATAAATACTAACTATGTGAAAGTGGTTTTATTCATTAAAGAAACACTCCGTTGATCTTTTTTTTTTATTCATTATTCTACCACTCTACCTCTGTCACACAGCTATGATGAAGTAGCTCACAGTTCAGATTCCCTGACTGTACATTTATAGTCTCTTAGATTATTTAGACTATAGAGAGAAGGATAACAGTGCTGTCACCCAGCAGGTGCATAATAGCCAAGATGGTGTCTGACCAGGAGCTGGGCAGATGCTGGATTACAGGGATATAAGAGCTGTGCACATGAAAGAAGCCTGCAACCTGACAATCAGGTGATGGATGCAGAAATGGGGAAAAAATTTTTTTTACTAAAGTTTATTTAAACATTTTCACCTCACCCTTAAAGGGGTTTGCAGCCCCAGATGGATTTCTTATACTAATGACTTATCCAGTGGATAGGTAGGTCATCAGTATGTGATCTGTGAGCATCCAATACCCTGACCCTGCACAGATCAGCGCTTCTGCAGGCACCAGAAGGTGTTGCAATGGATGAGGAGAACGTACAGGCTGCTCTTATTCAAGTAATAGAAGTGGCGTGGCAATTCCCTGGAACCAGTGCTATGCAGTGGACTACTGTGCTGCTCCTATTACTTGTATAGAAACAGCCTGTGCTTGCTCCCTGTCCACTGCAGCAGCTTCTGGCACCCGGTTGAACAGTTTATTTTTGTTGGGTTCGGGTATCCCCCACAGATCACATACTGATGACCTATCCTTTGGATAGATCATCAGATTGAAAACCCCATTAACCGTGACCTGAGGCTTCTGCCAAGCTCTTAAAAGAGCAAACCCATTTCAGTCACATAATACCTCATCCTACTCCGCATCCCTGAATTACTACATTCTAATCTTTGCTCCTGCTCCTTCACATTTTCCCATTGAGAGCTTGTTCACCAGAGACCCAGTATTAAACAAGCATAATAATAGGATGTAACTGAAAACGGCAATCACCTTTTTTAAGGCAATAGGAGGTATAAACTGACTAGACAGAGTGACGTTACACCCTATGTATCATCCAGCATCAATCTGGCATACTTATTGGTAAACATAGTTACCACAACCTCACTATGCAGTGGAAACTTGTATATAGTCTTTTTTATTATTATTATTACTGTTTATTTATATAGCACCATTAATTCCATGGTGCTTTACATTTGAGGGTTAACATACGGTATACAAGATATACAAAACAAGTATAATACTAACAGTGACCAACTGGCACAGTGGGATAGAGGGCCCTGCCCACAAGGGCTTACAATCTATGAGGGAAGAGGGATAGAGACAGAAGGTGAGGGGAGAGGCTGTACAGGTGGTGGTGTGGTGACAGTAGCGTTATTGGGGGTTGTAGGCCTTCCTGAATAGGTGAGTCTTCAGGGCCTTCTTGAAGCTTGTGATTGTGGGGGTCAGTCTTATGTGTCTTGGTAATGAGTTCCAGAGTATGGGGGATGAATGGGAAAAGTCTTGGAGACGATTGTGTGAAGAGCGGATAAGAGCAGAGCGGTGTAGGTCTTTTGAGGATCGGAGGTTACGTGTGGGCAGGTAGCGGGAGACTAGGTCGGAGATATATGGAGTGGACAGGTTGTGGATGGCTTTGTATGTCAGCATTAGCAGTTTGAACTCTATTCGCTGGGCGATGGGTAGCCAGTGAAAGAATTGGCAGAGGGGAGCGGCTGATGAAGAACGGGGGAAGAGGTGTATTAGGCGAGCAGCACAGTTTAAGGTGGACTGGAAGGAGGCGAGAGTGTTAGCTGGGAGGCCATGGAGAAGGGAGTTACAGTAGTCTAGGCGGGAGATTATGAGGGCGTGGACTAGCATCTTTGTAGTTTCAGGGGTGAGGAAGGAGTGGATCCGGTGGATGTTCTTGAGTTGGAGGGGCAGGAGGTGTTCAGGGTTTGAATATGCGGCTTGAAGGATAGGTCAGAGTCTAAGGTTATCCCAAGGCAGCGGGTCTGTGGGACAGGGGTGAGAGTGGTTCCATTAATTTTGATAGATGGGTCAGGTAAGGGGATCATGCGTGGAGGGGTGAAGATTATGAACTCTGTTTTCTCCATGTTGAGTTTGAGAAAGCGGGGAGGAGAGAAAAGAGGCTACGGCTGCAAGACATTCTGGAACTCTGGACAACAGGGAGGTAATGTCTGGTCCAGAGAGCTATATTTGGGTGTCGTCAGCATAGCAATGGTAATGGAAACCATGGGATTCTATGAGTTGGCCAAGGCTTAGGGTGTAGATTGAGAACAGGAGGGGTCCTAGGACGGAGCCTTGGGGGACACCTACAGAAAGAGGGCGTGACGGGGAGGTGGTGTGCGAGTGAGAGACGCTGAATGTGCGGTTGGTGAGGTATGAGGAGATCCAGGAAAGGGCCAGGTCAGAGATGCCAAGGGATGAAAGCGTTTCTAACAGGAGGGAATGGTCGACTGTGTCAAAGGCAGAGGAGAGGTCGAGGAGGAGGAGGACAGAGTAGTGACGTTTGGCTTTGGCAGTTAAAAGGTCATTAGTGACCTTGGTTAGGGCAGTTTCTGTGGAGTGATGGGGTCTGAAGCCTGACTGTAGTCTGTCAAAGAGCACATTGGATGAGAGATATAGGATATGAGGATGAGGATAGTTCAGAGTGGACTTGTTGCTCCAGCAGTTTAGAGGCGTATGGGAGCAGTGAGATGGGGCGATAGATAGCTGGAGAGGATGGGTCCAGGGAGGGTTTCTTAAGTATGGGGGTGACGGTAGCATGTTTGAAGGTGGAAGGGAAGGATCCATTAGTTAGGGATAGGTTGAAGAGATGGGTTAGGGCAGGAGTAATGACTTCTGAGAGTTTGGGGATGAAGTGTGACTGGATGGGATCAAGCGCGCAGGAGGTGAGGTGGGATTTAGAGATTAGGGTGGAGAGCTTTTCATCAGTGATGGTGGAGAAACAGGTTAAAGATGAAGAGCACCGAGCAGTTGGATAGAGTGGTTGTTGGGGGTATAGGGTGAAACTGTCTCTGATGGTGTCGATTTTGCTTTTGAAATAGGCAAAGTCGTCGGCTGTGATAAGTGATGTCGGAGGGGGCACAGGAGGGTGGAGAAGGGAGTTGAAGGTAGTGAATAGCTGTTTGGGGTTGCGGGATAGGGCAGATATTAGTGTGGTGAAGTAGACCTGCTTTGCAGAGGTGAGTGCGTTCTTGAATGTGAGAACTGCCTCTTTATACCTAAGGAAGTCCTCCTGGGAATGGCTTTTCTTCCAGAGGCGTTCTGCTACCCGTGAGGCACGACTCAGTTTTTCAGTCAGGTCAGTGTGCCAGGGCTGCCTATTGATCGGCCGGGTTCTGGTGTTAGTGAGAGGGGCCACAGAGTCAAGGGCAGCAGTGATGGTGGTGTTGTAGAAGTCGGCGGCGGTATCTGCGTCCTGGAGTGAGGATATGTCAGCGAGCGGTCAGAGAGAGTCTGAGAGCGTGCGGATGTCAAGGCAATTAAGGTTCCTGGGGGGTGTGTTGGTTTAGGGGTTGGGGGGGTCAGTTACAGAGGAGAGGGCCGAGAATGTCAAACAGGTTGTGGTTGGATAGCATGGACTGAGAGTTAGAGAGGTTGACTAGAGAGCAGAGGCGGGTGAATATGAGGTCCAGCGTGTGTCCCTGTGTGGGTGGCAGAGGAGGACCATTGAGAGAGACTAAAGGAGGTAGTGAGTGATAGGAGACTGGAAGTGGAGTGTTGGGTTGTGTTAATGGGGATGTTGAAATCACCCATGATGATGGTGGGGGTGTCTGTGGCTAGGAAGTGCATTAGCCAGGTCGTGTAGTGGTCGAAAAAGGCAGCAGTAGGTCCTGGCGGTCGATATATGACAGCCAGTTGAAGGTTGGAGGGCGAGTAAATGCGAACAGAGTGCACTTCAAAGGAGGGGAGTGTGAGAGCAGGTATCGGTTGGATTGGGGCAAAGGAGCAATCGTCAGACAGGAGTATGCCTATGCCACCTCTGGGTTTATTGTTGGGGTGGGGAGTGTGCGAGAATTGCAGACCTCCATAGGAGAGGGCAGCAGGGGAGGTGGTGTCTGAGGGTGTTAGCCACGTTTCTGTGATACCAAGAAATGATAATTTATGAGAAATGAAGAAGTCATGGATGTAGTCAAGTTTGTTGCATACATAGCGAGCATTCCATAGTGCACCGTGGAGTGTGTGGGGAGGTGCAGGAGCGGGTGGGATAGGTGTAAGATTTAGGGGGTTCCGTGCACTGATGTCGGTTGTGCGGATAGATCTGACAGCAGGGAGGTGCTGGGGTGGACCAGGATTAGGAGATATGTCACTAGAAGTGAGGAGTAGCAGGGAGAGCGATAGCAGGTGTAAGTAGGAGAGAGTGTGGGGAGGTTGTGTGTGTCTGGGGCAGAAAGCTTTTAGGTGTGTGAGTAGCTGTGCAGAGAAGGTCAGATGGTGGGGTAGAATAGATGGAGAGATAAAGATATTCTTAGTGACATGGCTGGTTTGGGGTGGAAAAGTGGTTTTCACAAGAATGGGAAGGACAAGTGATTAAAGTAAGAAGCATTTCTATAGTTTATAACTAAGAGTACTTTTAGTGGCTTATTACTTTCTGTTCCTTTCTGGATGGACAAATATGTTACTGCCCAAACTTGTCAATGTAAAAAGCCTGGTCTGATAAATTACAATTTTTTTTATACTGTACGGACAGCTGGGTGTATGTGCTTCACTTAGTTGTAGAACAGATGGTACCATGATAAAATGTGGGAAGAAGGCACTTGTGTGGATGTTACTTTGACTCATAACACCTAGCTAAACATTGTTGTAGATCAAGTACACCCATTTATGGCAACAGTATAGCAGAGGCCTCTTTTAGCAGGATAATATACCACTATAATTTTCCTGAAATGGTTTGAGGAACACGACAAAGAGGTATTGACTTGGTCTTTAAATTCCCTATTGAGCATCTGTGAGATGTGCTACAAAAACAAGTCCAAGGCATGTTGCATAGTCGACTGCTCATGGAGTTGACAGCTCGACAGGTCAAAGCTGCTGGTGGGCTTGAAAATCCAATAAAACGGTATTTACACAAAAAAAAAAAAAAAAAAAAAGGTGCTGGTGGCTTAAGGAAGCCTACACAATATTAGGCAGGTAATGTTACAGCTGAACATTCATGTTCATTGGGACAATCCCTTCTTGTTAGAAGTGTTCCTTGACAGATAAAGTATCACACAGCAAAGACATCAGTGATCAGCTGTGATTGTGCTGCGCCAACCTAAGGGGATAGTTACATTGTGCCTATTCACACTAATGAATAGCAAGAAGCACTTTTTGTAGCCCTTCTGCACTTGCAGTTTCTTGTGGTGTGTGCATGAGAGAATATAATTTGTGGACTGTATGTAATAAAAAAAAAAAAAAAAAATTTAGAAAGTAGGTTTAACCTACTTTACCCTCCATTAGCAAGGCCAGAGCTCCCCTAGCAAGCTGTCCATATATTCATCTAAACAACTTCAACCATAAAACACAATGTATACTATGTCATAATACAGATACATAACTGACAGAATAATGCTCCTGGAAAAATCAGTTGTTTGCTAGGAGTCTTGACCGATGGCGATCGGATGATCACTACAGGAGGTTCTGATTAAATAGGTTGTCTTTGATAAAACAGCCCCTTTAAGGCTATGAAGTTGTGTGGGGGTGGAGGTGGGAGAAGTGTCTGTGGAAAGCTTGATACCATAAAATAGCCTGATGTTATTGTAATGTGCATCACCAGAATATATAGGGCATGTATTTTATTTTAATCTATTGGAGCAGCACGCAGTTTGTCTTGTTTCAGAGAATTACAAATACTTTGCACTTTTAATCTTTATTTAATACTGTTTTTGCCAGCCTCAAAAACAATAATATAAAAAAATCCCTTAGGCGTTCATTAAAATATGATGCTGATATATTATGACTTGTAGTTTACAAGCCTGAGGCTACACTACTGCTAAATTCATTTTATTTCCAAATTCAGTGTTATGATTCCTTAATAAAAGTATGACATCAGTCACATACAACATTTTACTGCAAGTATCCTATTGATATGCCATCATTAATACCGTGGAGCAGCTACCATAGCTACTGTACCAGGTCTCCGCTGTAATGTACAGCGGAGTCCCGGAGTTAATGCCTGTGATCAATGTCTACTCTGATTGCGGGCATTGTTGCGTGTTAACCCCCCCCCCCCCCAAGTATTACAAGTGACAACTGCCCGGGGCCGGTCTGTGACTCCCCTTCCCCTGACCCCAAAGTAACACATCTGTACCTGGGGCAGGTCCCCACCGCCACAGCTGCTGTTCCGAGTCTCCGCTAGTGTACAGCAGAGACCCGGAGTAGACTGATACCCCCCTACCCCAAAGTAATACAACTGCCCCAGGCCAGTACGTGACGACCCCCTTTCCCCAAAGCAGAACAAAAATCAAAAGTGCTGAACCGTTTTTTTGGCTGTTTTACCTCTGATCAAAATTGAAATAAAAAGTGATCAAATGCATGACTGTTGTTCATGGAAAAAATTAAGACCTACCCTGAAAATAAGCCCTAGCTCTTTTTTCAGAGAGAAAAAAAAAAAAAAAAAAAAAAAAAAGACGACCCTGTCTTATTTTCGGAGAAACATGGTAGTAGTAATAAACACTGTGCAACCACACTGCGTAATGTTTGCGGGTTTTTATCATGCTATTTATTTTGCTGGAAAAACCCCTATAGACTGAGGTCAGACAATATTTTTTGTGGTTTTCAGGAAGAAAAAAAAAAAAAAAAATGCTACTGAATTTGCCTGTTTTTTTTTTTTTCAAACCATTTATGCACAACTGCTGAACGGTGGCCCAACTATCTTCCAACATGCAAGTCAGTATAATGCTGAAATATCATTTAACTCTATTAACTTGTAGGAACATCATTACCACTGGTGCCAGTGTCTAACGTCATCTACAACCCACCAGCAAGGGCATATGCCCTGAAGGGGCAGTCCAGGCTTAGACTGGGTTCTCATCAATGGTTGTTATGCATATTTAGCTTGTACTAAATGTCTCATAGGGTGTGGTAAGCTCTTTTGCCTTGCAGTGCTGGTATACTGTATGTTTTTCCCTAGGTTTTCTCTGGATACTCGTTTCATCCCACATGCCAAAAAAATATACAGATAGGTAACCTTGCTACTTGAAAAACAGAATCTTGTGGCAAGTTTGGGATGAGTGACTCAATGGCAGCCACTGACTCTCCCCTACTCCACAACTCTCCCTGCGCTTTGAGCCCCTTTTGTGAGAAAAGCACATTACAAATCTTTGTCATGGTCATAAGAGTCTTTCAGGCCTTTGGCTGACCTGTAAGTCAGTATTCCACAGAAAGGGAAAAAGAGGGGGGGGAGGGGGGGGAATAGAATGGCGCACACTGCTTTTCCACACAAAACAGATCCACATCCATTGGTCAAATAGCCATGCTACAGCTGTCCCGTTCATTTTTATAGTGTAATAGTTTATATTCATTTTAGTTTGCTACCAGTAGAGAGGATCCACCAAGCGGTTCCTACAGTCTCCAATGTCCACCATTCAGATTACAAAGTGCTCATTAATTGTCCTGCCATTGAATGTCACCAACCATGATCTTTGTTTGCAGCAGTCTTGGAAGAGAAACCTGGACTGCTACAGACTAGACCCATTATCCAGGTTATGTTTGGAATCCAATGATAGTTGGGTTTGAGTATTGAGGCCCTTTGGTGACAACTTCAATTCTGTCTTTGCTGTGGAGTGACAATCTACTCCACGGCTGGTATGAAGATCTGGAAAGTCATCATCAGGTATGACAGTGTGTCACCCCTAGAAATGATACAAAGGAACATAAAAACGTGCAGTGGAGCTGAGTGGCCACATGTGATGCCTCATGCAGGGCTTCCAACTGTTTTTTTTTTTTTTTTTTTACAGCAGGATAATGTCACCCACACATGGCAAGTGCTTCCCAGGAATGTCTTCTCCAGATTGCAACACTTCCTTGGTCCCCCTGGTCACCAGTTTATTGGACCAGCTTGAGCACCTTCAGCAACCTAGCAGTGTGCAGAAGCTACTACTTGTAGCGCTTTTGCAGCAGTGCTTTACCATTGAAATCAGGTGAGGGGCTTCTGGGCACTTGTCAGGCACATTTGAGTGCATTTTACAATGCTCAAATATGTTCACTTAGTCTGTGTGCACATAGTGTAAGAATTTACATACTCAGTCTTTAATTTATTGACAGAACATGGACATGTTGAGTTCAATGTAATTATTCACGTTAGTTTTTATTTACTGATCATGAAGAGAAAAAAAAAAAAGGAGAGATGTTGCAGAAAAGCTGTGGTTTTTTTTTTGAGACAAATGATTACTGACCGGTAATTTGATTTTTCAGAGCTCACGATAGCACCTCAGAGACAAAGGACAGTGCGGTCGTGGGTGAAGGGAAAAATACATTCCCCCCCCCCCAATATTTAGCCTTAGACTAAGGCCCCACGTATTGAGTTGCACCCAAGAAGCACTGCAGAAAAAACCGTAGTGGAAACACATTATGCCAATTGTGTTTACGTGACAATAAACAGTGCCTATAAACGACAAGAGTTTTAAAAAAAAAAAAAAAAAAAACAACCCCAATAATCCCCTTCCCATAACCCACCTTTTATATGTCCCCCATTCAAGCATCGACAGCCAGGTCTCCATTTCTGATGTTTGGGCACATATCAGTTCCAGTCGGGCAAATTGCGAGCAACTGAGGAAGCCAGGTTACGTGCCAGTTACAATAGTCAAGCGATGATGAACTGGACATCACCTTCAGCTTGGCAAGGGCCAAGACTAGACTGCGGATGCTGAAATGGGATGAGTATTTTATTTTCTTTTAAACAATTTCTGCATTAAGTTGGACATGCCCTTTTTAATGGATGATCTGTAAAATCAGTTACAATAATCGATGCCATAGCACTGAAAATCAACCGATTCTAATATCTTTTCACTTTTACAAAAAAAAAAGTAATTTAAAAAAAATGCAATGAATCTGCAGAACAATCACAATCTACAGTAAAATAAAATGGCGGCATGGCAGGGTGGAACAAAAACACACAATCAGGAAAATGAAAATGTACTAAAATTTAATCATTCATAAAAGCTGTAATTTAATTTGTGACAGTAAAACACAAGAAGCAATATTAGAGTTGTTTTAGTATATTATATATTTCAGCTTTGAAATCCATAGAAATCAGTATCCCGGTTTTCCTATAAAAGACCCCACCAACCCTCCCCAAAAGCATTATGCACAAAATGGTTTCTTAATTATAATATAATGGCAAGATGAAAGTTATAATAAACCCAGAAGTTTTAAATATAAAATGAAGTCACCGTGACTCAAAAAGGTATTAGCCCCATTGAGTTCATTAAAGGGGATATATATATCTCTCTATATATATTTATAAAGAAAAACTAGAAATGGCTACATTTTTAGTGCTTGACACAGGCATGACTAGGGAGAGGAGCTGGAAGAGAGTCAATATGAAAATCATTAAACTAGCAATATTTAACATCTGAAATGCATTCATGCTCTCATAATCATTCAGAATTGAGTCAAGTATGTTTATTTTCACATCTGTGAGCGCCGCTATTGCAAGAGGTGACACAATGGTGTCTTATTTTCAGAGAGAAACAGCTAAATCATTGCCAGGGAACCTTGTGCAAACAGTATTGGAGATCTAAAGTCTTCACATAATACAGTATATAAAACAGAAGGAGCCTCTTCAGATATGTTAAGTTAGGATTGGATATTTTTTTGTTTTTTTTTTTACATTTTGGAATGCTGGCACTTTCCAACCAGGCAACAGTTCTTCATTCCTATAGTCTGCAGGAGTGACAAGAGAAGAAAAAAAAAAAAAAAAAAAAAAGTGAGTTGAATATAAAAAAAAAATGCAAACAAAAACATTAAAAAACAGTCTAAGGCTGAGGCCCTATGCTGGTTTATTGAGCCAAAGTCAAGAATGGCTACAAAAGGAATGGGAAATATATAGAAAGTACTTGTAATTCTACCTTCTGCTCAAACCAGTCCTGGCTTTGGCTCAAAAAGAACCGCACCACAACATGGGGAGCTACATTCACATCTGCACTGGAGCCTCCAACAGAGTCTGGCAGAAATCCTGAAAGGTCGATTTTCCCCCCCCCCAGAGATTTCTGTTAAATAACAGACACATGATGGGCCCCATTATAGTCAAGTGGGATATGATGCAGCCCATCATTAGACTTCTTTTAATTCTGGTCCAAACTTTGAAGCTGAGACTTGATATTTTTCAAAACTGGTCCAAGTACAGTACAAGTCTCTTCAACATTAAATATTGCCTCTATTCTGCTTTTCATTTGTATTCAGTCTCCAGTCCGCCCCTATCCAACCCCCTTCTTCTTTCAGCTGTATTTGGCATCTATTTTCCTGTCCTCCAGTATTCTACCTGTATTCTGCTTTTTAGCTCTATTCTGCGATCCTTGAGTATTTTCCAGTCTGTTTTCCTGTATTCTGTCTCTATTCTCCTGTCCTATGCTAGGATAGTTATAGAAGTTTTCACAACAATTAATGTGAGCACTACAGTAAACTTCTATTTTATTGCACAGGCTCCACTGTTCAGGATAATGCAAGGAAGTAAGTGAGGCGGACAGAAATTAATCGGCAAGAGCCAAAGTGCACTGACTCTTGCCAGCAGGAAAACACATTGGACCTATCTTTAATGGCGCCAGTAGACATGACCTTTTCTGCTGTGCACTGCAGAGTCCCACTATAGCCACTGACTGAGGCTCATGTGATCCACCTTGTCTATCAGACGCCATATCAAGACAACAGAGCATATCTCAGGGGCTCGCAATCCCCCAGATGTCTTGATTCCCAGGGGATCACAACCCACACTTTGGGAAACAGTAGTCTAAACTCGCACCATTCTGTTTACATATAGTTGATTAATTTTTAGTTTCCCTATTGGTTCACAAAAAAACCCTATTTCAGTTTATCCCCTCCTGTAATATCTCTCTTCTCACTGGCATCATGACTTCCATTTAAAACAGATGCCATCACATTGCCAGTGACCACTGGGCCTCAATGCCTACTAATCAGGTCCGCTGAGATATCTGTCATTCTGACAGCAAGAATTGGACAGCCGGCTGCATTATTCTTGGTGTCAAGAATGACAGAAACCTCAATGCAATAGCTAATGCAAGATTACACAGAAGTATAGAGTCAGTAAAAGGTGAACATATATATTAATCTGTTCTCTGAGTTTACAGACAAGTTCTTAGAAATCATATTCTTAGTTCCAGTGTCTAATTTATATTACAGCTTACCTGGCTCAGACCTGCTGCTTCACACATATCTAAAGCAGCAGACATGATGATTTCTTTTTAGGTTTCTTCTTTTCCACTGGTGTTTTCCTATTTATCTGTCTGACCAAGTCATAAAAGATCTGAAAGAGAAGAGAATAATATCAAGAATCAGTAAGAACTACATAATTTGTATTTTTATATAAAGGAACAAACAGAGATAATGCACAAAAAATAAAAATGACAGAAATTACTCCTTTAATTGCCTCAATTCCTTTGACCTTATTTATCCTATATGATAATTATGTATTTGTTTAATTTGTCATTGGCCATGCCCCCGTCCTCTTAGCTGTCAAAGCCAGGCACAAAACAGTGAACTGCACCCCTTTCTACAGTACAATGAAAAAAAAAAAAAAACCTACACCCTTATCTAAGGCTACCTTCACATGTACGACAGAGCCTCCATTGGGAGACTCCATTGCAATATCTGCCTAAAATCGATGGATGAAAAAAGTGTTGCAAACATGACTTTTTTGTCTAGCGCTTTTAGTTTTAAAAATAACAGACAAACAACTGAACCCATTACAGTCAATGAGATCCATCGGGATCCATACATGTCCTCTGTTTCAGCAGTCCACCTGTCCATTCTGATCGTCTGTCCAGTGCTAGTGTGAACCTAGTGTAAGACCCACCCCAAAGTAATTCCTTAGGCAAAAAAAAAAAAACAAGGAAGGAGAAAGGTAGAATCGCAGGGGATTAACCCCTGGACCCCTGATGTTCTCTGCAAGATTTTCAGGATGTTCTGTTTCACTTCTATTATCTATTCCTTAACCCAAAAATGTGTCAAGGTGAATGATCTGCCCAGGTCTTGCCCTTTGTCCCTCCTGGCCGTGAGTTCCTGACACAATGCTACATCAGTCCATACCACACTTCTAGGCATCATTTCTGCATATTCTAACAATGGTCTGTATATCAAGAACTGGTAGTGAATCTATAAAAGGGGAAATGGCGCTTTTTTTTTTTTTTTAAACCCAATCATGATATCAGCTTAAGTCTCTCAAGTCTTGTGTGAAGTGTCACTGAGCTCCAAAGGCAACTGCATCAGGTTTCCTTTAAGAATAAACTCTGGACTTTGTCCCATTTAGTTTTCCCTTAACTCCTAACAGTCTTCTTGTGCCGGCCGCTGAAAACTACTACCCACAGCATGCTGCTGCCACCATGTTTTACTATAAGAATGGTATTGGTCAGGTAATGAGCAGTGCCCAGTTTCCTCCAGACATAACACTTTAGAACTGAGGTCTTGTTTCTCACAGTTTGAGTCCTTTGGGCATTTATTTATTTTTTTTGCAAGAGGCTTCTATCTGACCAAACATCTTCCATTTAAGAATTAGAGAAGCCACTGCGCTCTTGGGACCATTCAGGGCACCAGAAAAGATTATGTACCCTTCTCCAGATCTGTGCCTTAACACTATCCGGTCTGTGAGCTTTCCAAGCAGTTCTATTCTCCCCATGACTTGGCTTTAGCTCTGATATGCATTGTCAGGAGTGAGACCTTATAGAGACGGCAGTGCATGTTAATAGCAAGTCAATAAAGTGATTTTACCGAAGGTGGACTCCAATCAATCTGAAAGATGATCAAGAGAAATGGGAGACCCCAGGATAAAATTTCAAGTGTTTTAAGCAAAGTGGTTGAGAAATATGTCTGTGCGATATATTTTGTATGTCAATTTTCCAGGAATGCAGGTGTTTTATAGTAGAAGAAAAAAAAAAAAAAAAAAAGTCTCTGCATGCAGTCAATGAGCTCACACACATCATTCTAGCACTATGTGCTATGGTAATAGTAGAACCCTGAAACAATTTCATGATATCATGGTGGTCCTGCTTTTAATAGAACAGTGCTCTGGGGAGCGTGCATTTTAAGAAAAGATTTCAGACGAATATTGAGAGACAGATGTTAATGTTTGTATAATGAAAAGTTATATAATTTTCCAATATACTTTCTGTATCAATTCCTTACAGTTTTCTTGATGTCTCCTCGCTGTCATTCATTCCACTTACATTAAGTGAATGATGGACAGTCCATGGTGACTATAAATGAGCAGTGCACATCACATGACCATGGACCATACAGGATGAATGACAGCAAGCAGAGATGCAGAAAACCGTGAGAAATTGATACAGAAAGTATATTGGAAAACTATACAACTTTTCATTATTCAACAACATCTGTCACTTGGTATTGGTCTGAAACTAATATAAAAGGGGCAAAAAAAGAATGTTCTAATCTCCACAAATGTCAGTAGGCAGCTGGCTGACTGAAAACCACATATTACCATTTAAAAAGGAAAAAAAAAAAAAAAAAAAAAAATACCAGGCTTCATATTTATTTATTTAGCTTACTTGAATAGCATTGTCATATTCCGCAGCACTTTACAGACATTGTCATATTAAAAATCTACAGATCTACAGCTGTCTGGGTTAGTTCACATTTTACAGCAATCAGATCTGCTTCCGCCCATGGAAACTCCCAAGTATGTTTATGTAATTCAGAGTGCAGCCACAGGTCAGTGTTCCCCTGAAGCAAACATGAATCTGAGAAAGAAGTGTCAGCCTACATTGTGATCTATCGGAGAGAAGACGTCAGCATTCACATAAATGTAAGGGACTGCACTGTTGGCATGTTTAACCATGAACCTGCAGTTTTACTCAAACCTCTGACTTCTGTGCAATGCTGCATTCCATCTAAATTAGTAAATCCATCAAAAGGGCTAGACTTTCCTTAAAGGGGTTTTCCAAGCATATCAGGTATTGATAGCCTGTTGCCAATAAATCTAATTGGTGGGGGCCCGGTGCCTGGCACTCTCACCACTCAGCTGTTTTCAGTTGGTACGGGGCCAACCCCATGGACACAGCTTGAAGCAGGATACTGCAGCTAAGCTACCACTCAACCAAAACAGAGCTGATCTGCAGTATACTCCAGCAATGGCGCTATACAGTGGATGGAGCAGTCTGCTTACTGCTTAACCTAATGTAGAGTTCCAGCAGTGCAGGACCACCACCCATCAAATATTAATTCCAGTGTCTCCATAGTGTATATATATTTTTCTAGGATCTAACTGAGGATTTTCATGTATAAACCTTTCAATTCTGCAAGCCCTATAAGTGTCACACAGCAGCACGTAAGGCGTGAGAGTCTGAGCTATGACACTGTCCACCTTTGATTGGAACACTGCATGCCTGCTCCTGCCTGACTATGCCCACCTGACAGCAGAGAACCTAAAAAGCATATCAGGAGGCAAAACTAACTGCACTGATTACTCAGGAATGGAGAGAAAAATCCAAATGTACTGAAATCAGTGGAGGGTCACCTATTAACAGATACTAAGAACTGGAGTTGGTGGATGCAACATTTTACATAAGACCAAATCAAATCATAGAAAACCTAGTGTATCTCCCCTCAGATATGATAACATAGGAGTCCTACTAAACAAACATGCAGTGCTATCTAGACTGCAAGGTTCACAGAGACACTTCTCATACTAGCATTAAAAAGGTATTAATAGGTGTGCAAATGTGCTTAGCCATCCCACAGATGTGAATGGAAAGAGCTGCACTGGCTGGGCCACTTCTAAATCCAGAGTGGCTACCACATCAGGAAACCCCCATTTTGTAGATATTTGTTGGTTCTGCAGTCAGACATTTATGGCATATCTGAAGGATATGTCATAAATATTCAAGATGGGAAATACATTTGCCTTAAAATAGCATATACACAGCCCATTTTTCCGAGCTGGAACAAATATTGGATGAGCATAGTACAGGCAAGAAATATTTTCAATGCTTCATAATGTGGTTAAGTGTCCAAAAGACAGAAGAGTATTATTTTGTACATGATGTGACTGATCTACCCGTACACACCCTAACAGAACCACTTATTTTTTTAGATTAATATTGCAGTCTCCAAACCTAAAGCAAAGAAACATTGTAAAGTAATCCATTCTGCAATGTGAGGTGTGAACCATGCCAATTGCGGTTTACAGACCTGAAAAAGGAGCTTAAAAAAGGAATTTGCAAAAATAAAACAGTAAATAATAAAAGGACAACATTTTATAAAATGATATTCATCTCTCACAATAAACCCCAGGCGATGCACTTGTACCCCACTACCCCACTGTGTGACAAGCAGGAACTAGCTCAGCTGATCATTAGCCACAGCAGCGACTGCTGTACACAGACGGGAGTGTCATTTCGTTAAGTTACCATCCAAAGCCCTTCTAAATAAATTTTTTCCCCATTGCTGGTAAACCCCTATAGGTGTTCTGTGGATATGATTAAAGATCTATTCTGTAGACAGGGGCAGATTTATCAAGGCTTGTGAGACAAAAAAGGGGCATCCAATCCATGGGGGGGGGGGGAGGAGGGTGTTTCTTTTTGACACGTCAACATTTTTATGCAAAATCTGCGACCTTTTAAGTTTTGTGCTCCACACGACACTTTCTTTAAAGTTTTCCTAAAGTCAGATTTATAATTTTCTGATGAAGTCAGAAATTTATGCCAGTGTGGAAAACGCCAGTCTTGATAAATCAGCCCCTATGTTCTGTATCGGCATGTAGAGGCAGCATGTGTGGTCTTCAAATAACCAAATTTTTTTAGGGGGAAGATAATTTATATGTTGCTAGAGCCAACCCATAAATTTGAGACCATTTCTGCTGTCCCCTCAAGACGCTTATTTTGATGGGATGAGGGCAATAAACTTCTGCAAGTGACACCTCTGGAAAAAGTATTAAGACACATCCCTCTAACAACTGCCCATAGAGAACAGTTCAGAAGCCCTCATGTCCATACAACTACTAACTAATCCTGTCAAAATAGACAGATTGAAAGTACCTGGTGTGAACCTGCCTTCAAACTGCAGTGCCCCCTTTACCTACAGATTACACATCAACAGCAGCTTTTACTGAATCACAGCCAAATAGTACTGGAGATATTAGATGTACAAATGACACTTACCTCATTTACGTTGATTTTAGACTTTGCAGAAGATTCTAAAAAGGCACAGTTATTCCACTGTCTGGCTAGATTTTGTCCCTGCTCTTTGCCAACTACCCGCTCGTCTTCCAAATCACATTTATTGCCGACTAATATCATGGGAACCTGAAATGTGAAAACAAAAAAAAAAAAAAAAAAAAAAAAAAAATCAATATTATCTACTGGTAATCTTCATCTGCATGTGAAAGCGCTTTGGTAAAATTATACTGTACATTGCATACAGGTGAGCCTTGCAGGGAATGAATTAATGCATAGCTCAATGGCTAACCAAGTGTTCTTCCGATGTAGGGCAGAGTTTTCAGCGGAATGCACTTGGATGGTACTCTGTATTCCGTGATGCACTCGCCACTATGGGGGCTTTGGACAAATTCTGTTCTGATGACGTATATGATTATAGAGCAGGTCAATTTTGCTCTATGTCATTGGAATGGAATGGATCGTAAGCCCCCAAAGAGGCAAGTGCATCATGGAGTGCACACTGATGCCCAGTGAAGGTGAGCAATGAGTTGTAATTTGTACCAGATCCATATTCACACATTGACGACTTTGTTTTAACCCCTTAAAGAAATGGATTAGCTTTTATCTTTTGCTTCTTGCCTTTTAAAATCAAAGGAATTTTTATTTTTTGTAGCAAAAGTTATATTTTTCAATGGCACTATTTAATGTTCATATATTGAGAAACCAAAAAGTTAATTTGGGAAGGACTAAAAAAAAAAAAAAAAAATATGAATCCATCACTTTTTTTGTAGCATTCACTATGCAGTAAAATGCCACATTAAGTTTATTCTGCAGATCATTGTGATTATGGCAATACAAAGTTATATGGTTTGTTATATTTTACAAAATTAAAAGGAAGCCTGTCAGCAGGAAAATTGGTATCAAACTAATGACAGTACCTTGTAGGGCTGCTTCTACACTTACTAAAGATGCCTGCCTTTCTTATCCTGCATTGCAGCTCCATTTTCATGAAAATCAGTCTCTTATTCTTATGCAAATTAGCTGAAAAGTTTCATTCTCTGCTCTAAATAACCAAATTCCTACCAGCTCCGCTCCCAATTGCTTGAGTAACATCTCCCACTTTGTCTGCAGTTACAGTAGATGTGGTTATCGGGAGCAGAGAGTGAAGCCCCAGTAGAAGAAACGTCCCTAAAGCCCTTTTAAGCTAATTTGCACAAGAATAAAATACTGATTTTCATGAAAATGGAGTTGCAATGCAGAATAATAAAGGCAACTTTGGAAAGTGTAGAAGACACCCTACAGGGTATTGTCATTAGTCTTGATAGCCTGCCAGTTTCCCTTTAAAAAAAAAAAAAACTTTTTGGCCTATTTTGTGCTGGTGTGTAATGTGTGCATGTAGACATGCAGAAAGTATCAGTATGTTACCACAGCAAGCAAACATTGGCTGCAGCAGTCACATACTGTCCACTAGTATACAGATCAGACCAGGAGCACTGTCGGAGAGTCAGTGTTGAATTTCCAGGAAAGAGAGGAGAGTACTTTTTTTACATATAAATTTTTTTTTCTAATTCAGTATGTCATAAGAATGAGATCTGTACTGCCAGCAAAAAGGTTAAGGATACACTAGAGGGATAGCTCCGCAGTCTAAACTTTGTGAGCAGATGCATATATAAACATCAGCAGCAGAACTTTATGGAAGGTCCACACGCTTGCATTCTGACAGTACTACTTGCTGTTCATCATGCAGCTACTCATAGTGATAGAGGTTTATACCTTTGTATAAGATGACGTATTAGTAGCTGAAGTTATGTCCCATTGCAACATACATTACCATGAATACAGATCCTTTTGCATAATCTATGTAACGTAACAGTTATCTTTAATTTGTACATTACAAATCTAAATCCATTTCAGACTTACATCTTCTGTGTCCTTAACTCGCAAAATCTGCTCCCTCAAGTCTTGCAAGTCATTAAACGTGGACTGTGCTGTGATAGAGTATACTAGTGCAAATCCCTGGCCATTCTTCATATATAAGTCTCTCATAGCTGTGAATTGTTCCTAAAATTAAAAATGAATAATCAAGTTAAATATGCCAAGTTCTGTTAAATATGGTCAAAAGACCAAGAGTATTAAAAGTGACATAAAACACCTTGTGCGTCAGATCATCCATCATCAACTTTTTGTTACATAGCAGAACAGTTACAGTTGGTATCATTTCTAGACAGTAGGTGGCAATGGTGACTAAAGGTATGTCTACATGCAGCAAATTTGCTGCAGAAATTTGTGACACTAATTCCACATTCATCTGATTATGGTCATTTGTGCAATACGTATATGGATTTATCAGATGTAAAGAATGGCTTTGCAACAAAAACTGGCCATATGATCCCTTTTAAAACCTTAGACATCCCCATGTTTGGAGAGTGGGAGGTAAGCGGAGTATCCAGAGGAAACCCACACAAAGACATACACAGATAGGTATTTTAGATTGGGAACCCTATTTGGGACAGTGATGAAAAGATCTGTAAAGTGATGCAAAATGTGCTGGCGCTAGTAAGTAAGCAAAATAAATGAAATAGACATGTAGGCATGAGAAGAAAGAGAAAATGCATATCAGCTTGCTTGCTTCAATGATAAAAAAAACAAAAAAAAACATACAGAGGTTGCGAGGTCACTTACCGTTCCAGCTGTATCGAGAATTTCAAGCATACATTGTTGTCCTTCTACCTCTACTTGCTAAGAAAAAGTAAAAAAGTGATTTTGTATTAAAAAAAAAAACCACACAAGAGAGACAGTATATTGATAAGATTTTACTTAGAGACTGAGTAGCAAGATGCAGATGTGTTGTAACTGAGGTATCTATGGTCTTATGCATCAACAAGGATATTCTGAGGGCTGATTTTCTTCTTGATGCCTTTTAGCTGCTTTCAGTGTGTATGAAGCTGTCACTATGTCTGTATAATGTGTGTTATATATAATGTTTATCTCAATGATGGCAGCAGTGTGATGTCCAATAGAGCAGTACTGGTGACTAATGGGCGTTATTATAACCAATATTAAAAGTCTGAATAGCGTATCATATTGACATCCTTATTTTTATAAGTTTGCCCTAGTGACAAATAATTTACATTGTTTAGATGGAATGTAAGTACCTTTCTGTAGGAATCTTCTATGGTAGGGTCATACTTTTCCACAAAAATTCCTTGAACGAACTGAACCGTCTATAAAAAAACGTAGGTAAAAATTGATACAAAAATTGTAACACTCAATGTAGTTCTACATATTTATCTCTAACTCGCTGAGGTCAGAGGACATTTATATGATCTAGATTATTCAAGGAGTTAAATTTAAAAGGGAATCTGACCAGGAAAATGCAGTGCAGTCTGCATGTTATAGAGCAGGAGCAGCAGAGCAGATTGATGTATAGTTATGTGGGAGAATATCCAGTATAACTTATTCAATGAAATCTCTGCTCTCTCTTTGCTATAAAGTCAAGGAGACAGTCATATCAGTGACTGCAGCCTGCCCTCTATGTCTATGCATAGAGATGACTATCAAACACTGATTGCTATAGAGTCAAGGAGGCGGTTCTATTAGTGATTGATAGCCATCTCTATTGCATAGACATCGGGAAAGCTGCAGTCAATGATATATATAATCGCCTCCTTAACCTTATATAAGATATACTGGATATTTGTAACAATCTGCTCAGCCCCTCCTGATCTATATCTTGAGGTCTTCAGATTACACTGTATATTCTTGATGGCCAGTTGCCTGCCTTTGATACAGACCAGTGATCAGTAGTAAATGGGGCTTATTATGGTCCCGTGTACTCTCAGAACTCTTCATGTCAATATCCATCCTTTAAAGGAGTGGGCCCAATGACCAAGCATTTTTTTTTTCCAGCTATGAAGTTGCAGCTCTGGGAAGGCAACAGGAGTTGTATTTTTCAGAGCCCATTGTGAGTTACATAATTTATTAATATCTATTAACTCTTTTAGGTGCAGAAATGTAAAAACAACTTCCACGATAATTTTTTGCAAAATAAATTTTACACCGCTGTCCATGGAACATATGTACCATGTTAAATGTAAGATTATGGTGATACCCAATTTCATATTTTTACTAGATTTGATTTGGACATTTATGGCATCTACACTATAGGTTAAATAACATGGTTGTTTAATGCATTGGAATATAACGGAAGCAGTGATACCAAGTGTGTATTTTTTTGTTTTATTTTCATTTTTGAGACATAAAACAGCTTTTCATGAGAAAAAGGTGTGTGTGTGTGTGTGTATAATTAAAAATATATCTACCTATATATGTTACACCTTTAAAACTTTTTCAAGCCACTTATATAGTACATAGCAATGCATATATATATTGCAGTGTGCTAAATGATTGTGACAGGGGTTGCCTAGAACCTGATTTGGACCAAGATGGCAGACTCCGGGGACTTTACAAACCCCAATTTTGCATCACATAGGGAGTGATGGTAGAAAGGATGAGACCCAGTTTAGCAGCCATAAAGCATCTTGCTAAATGCTGGTAATTGCACCGGAAGCAAGATGGCTGCTCCCAAAAACAGGTACAGGGGGAAAGAAAAAGAAATAAATCTGAAAGTAAAAACAGAGTAGGGAAAGTAAGGTTTCATTATCTGTATTTAAAGTTAGGTGATACATTCCCTTTAAATTCCTATATTCAAACCCAGTCTAGCTAAATAAGCTGGAAGAAACAAATGATCTTATTATACAAGGCCTACAATTTGTTCATTGGTAAGCTCTGAAGCCAACTGGGAAAACATGTTCCATCACCATATGCGCACAAGCAATAAGCCACCCATCTGTACAGGTTGCTTCATTCTGCAAACTGCATGGGAATAACCTTTGATCTTGCATAATGTTTGAGGAACTTGTCCAAACAAAGGCAAAGATGAGAATGTTTTACAACAGCCTCATCTGCTCGCTCTCTGCCTCACATATTAATGGGAAGCCATTATGGATTTATTTTTATTACTCAGGAAAAAAAAAATGCTCAGTTTTCTAAAAAAAAAATTTTTTTTAATTAGGAAAAAAGGGTATGCATAGAATTTTTTTTTTTCTTTAAACTTGTCAGTATAGAAAATAGAAAAGGGTGTCTGTGTTATGGCAGCTAAAAACAAAAAAGTCCATTGACTGTTCTCAGGTTACTACAGCTTCTAGGAAGTAGTGAGTACAGACCAGTACCAGAGATTTTCCAGTTTGAGGCCGACGCCCACGTTGCGGAAACACAGCTTTTTTTTGCTGCAGATTTTGCAGCTTTTTTTTTTTTTGAGCCAAAGTCCGTAGTAGGTTGAGCAGAATGTTGAAGTAAAGTATTTCCAATATATTTCCCATTACATTTGTAGCCACTCTTGGCTTTGGCTCAAAAAAGCAGCAAAATATGCAACACACAATCCGCAATGTGGGGCCTCAGCCTTAGGTTGAAAGAAAACTTCCCAACTCATAACTAAAAATCTTATTATTTTAAAATCTATTATACAGTTATTAGTATTGCATAATTAGATGCATGGTTTATTGCATACGTACTTTCATAGGAGTCTAGTAGGTGACCTAAATCAAAATCACGATTATTCAAAAATTTTACCTAGATTATGATCAGCAGCAATTTAGGCGAAGCCCCTTTAAAACACACCCCTTTTAAAGGGGATTATAAATTGGGCGATCCTCGCGAGATTAGTCTCATGAGGTTCGTCCAGTGGTTTCATTCGAACCAAACTGCTATTATACTCTGAGATCTCTTCAGACCCCAAGAGTATAATTAACGGGGCCCATGGGAGGAGAGCAATGGACGATTTTATATATATATATATATATATATATATATATATATATATATATATCACACACACACACACACACACACACGTACGTCCAGGTCTCTTGAATGATATCAAGGACCACTGAGGCCTTTGATCGGGCCTCAGCAGTACAAGGCTTCGCGACACAAAGACGAGCAAGACCAACGTAGTCATATTTACGTCACAACACCGCATGACTGCTGAGGTCTCCCTGATGTCATGCAGGAGACTGGAAGTGGACGAACACTAGCGTGAGTTACTTTGTTTGCTCATCTCCCATAGGCCTCCAGTAATTATACTCTCCAGACCCAAGAGTATAATAGCAGCTCTGGTTGGGACATTTACGGTTTAAACAAAACTGCAGGTAAATGTTCACAAATACTGTAATAACTGCACCGAAATAACCAACATGCACACAACCACATCACTTATTATTCAGATTGACGATCAGTTTGGGTTATTTTTCGATTAATTGCCCAGCCCCTAGAGTCTAGTCACAGAGTTGAATCAAGGCCAGGTTTGGATGGATTTGGAGGAAAGTTAACTATTGTGGCTTCAAAATAAAATTAGCTATAGGGAATGTAGCCTTTGAACCCTATATGGGACAGAGACTGACAACGTCTGTAAAAGCACTGCGTAAAATGATGATGCTATATAAATAAGCTAAATAAATAATTGATATTGTATAGTTTGTTGCACACTGTATATACTTTCATCGGAATTCAATTACTAGCTTTATCATGAATTAAAAGAGCTTTGCAGCTTGTCTAACCATGTCAGTCAGACTCCTCTTTTGTAACTATGCCAGAACTTAGTAGTCCCAGCACTGTGCTATAGCTTTCACTCCATCTCTACTGCGCAGGCGTGGACAGCTCCCACGCTTGCGCAATAGAGATGGAGTGTCGGTTTCAGCGCAAAGCCGGGACTCCGGCTCTTTTGCGGATGCGCAGGCTTACGTCACCGAATAATCAGAAAATGTCCCAGAGATATGGGTAATTATACATTTTTGCTTAATTATGTTATTTAGAAAGTAGGTGGTAGGGGAGGGGGTGTTTAGATTAGTGTAGAAATTTAATTTTATCCCGGACAACCCTTTTAAATCAAAACTAAAATGGCTGCAAAAATAGATGGAATTTTAGGGCACAAAGTTATTCCATGGCAATTTTATCAACATTTTACTTACCAGTGCAGACTTCCCAACTCCTCCAGAACCAAGGACCACGAGCTTGTACTCGCGCATTATGGTTTTTGGTTTGTCAAATACTGATGCAAACTGTAAAAGTGAAAGTTTTTTTTTAAAAAAAATAAATAAATAAACTGACAAAAACTATGCTGGCAGACATGCACACAAAAGTCTTCCTCCTTTCCCCCAGTGTCATATTACATACATTTTTTTTTGCTTCACAGATTACGTATGTCAGAGCATCGAGATATTACAAGAACTGAACAACAGTAAAGTGTAAAAACAAGAACCAGCAAATCAGCGGTTAAAGGAAACATGCTGTTTGTAGGCTTGCAGAATACATTATAACAAGGATAATTGGCAATAATATATTGTTGGCAAGCAGACTGGAAGCGGGCCTGTCCGTCATCCAGCGGATGGCCACACCCTTACACGCCAATAAGAGACCCATGCAGGAAGATGCACTCATGAAACAACCAGTCCTCCTCTGAGACAAGGCTCAAAAGGCAGAAACCAGGCATAGAAGAAGGGAAGGGCCTATCAAGTACAAGATGTAACATCTCAGCCCACAAGGTGGACACAACCACATCTTTGGCAGTGATCTGCATCTGATGCAACCTCACTGGAGTAATGTAGCATTGACAGGTGATATATAGTTGAACTAATTTATTGCTGGTAACCAGAAATATGGAAGGGATATGGAAGAGATCAAACATTTCCACTTAGGTCTACCAACAAGAGTGGGTGGCACAACCTTCTAAACAGTAGGTGAGTGTAGACGGTTGGGTTCTTGGAGCCTGGTGCTCGAGAATACAGCATTTCAATAAGGGAATATGAGGAATTGGGAGGTAAAGGCATGATGTAACTGTATATATCTAAACACCACTCTTGCTGAGGCACCCCATAAGTCTATTGTAATTCCTGTGGCGCCAAAATATTCCCATCCCCTCTAACCATCTGGGCAACCATAAGAACCTCCTTTCTACCCAGAACCCTGGATCGTGATCCAGACCAACATGAGCCAGACCCTCATTAAATCAAAGTGGCAACTTTGCAACCATGGCAGTGTAATGTGCAACTGCCTTCATCTGAAACCAGACCTGCCTGGCCAGCCCATGAAGCAGAAGGAGGTGCCTCGGGCACAAATCATGGGCCAGATAGTGTGCTATGTTTGGTAAGGAACTGCTAAAAGATATAGTCACTTAAGAGTCAAAAACCTTGGCTGTGTCCAGGGAAGCCAAGGCCCAGAGTCTTTTTTGCCAATCTGCACAACCTTATATGCCAATTTTATTAACAAGTGACATGGAAATAATTTATGGAGCAATAAAACACTGAGGCACAACAGCTATTGCAGAATGGTTGGCGATCTATCTGGTTCATTGTCGCGATTGTTTGAGAAGAAAACAAAAGTTAAAAAGACAACGAACCGGATGTGGATGCAACACTGAATACCAATGTATGTGATATGTAAACGGAATAAACCAACATATTTTCACATTGTGCTGCATTGTGTAAAGTGGAGATGAAATCTCAGTTAACATGAATCAAACTGGTTTACTATTATATGAAGTCAGAACAAAAAAGCCATCTATTATAGTAAAGTAAATAAGCTGCACTTAATGAAAACCTAGGCTGAATATATATATATGGCTTTTTGGGATTTCTCAGAGGACAGGCCTCTTCTTTGCCAAGTTCCAATGCAATGTTGTTCCAAGTAATTCCTCCATGTCCCTGCTTAGCAGAATTATGCCTTTTTATGGCAATCTATCTCCTTACTAACTTCTGAGATACTTATTCACCCCTCCTGTTCTCCCTGACAAATAAGGAGAATGACATAGCCAGCAATAAACATCTTTGCTCCTATGTTTATCCTATCAACCATGCTGGGGGATTTCTGTCTCAGTTGTAGTAATGGAACCGTCTTGCCACTCCATAGCTGCTGAACATTAATATTAAGCATGGGCACTAGAGATGGGCAGGAAAAATGAAGCAGGGAACATTTATATCAGGGACAATGCCATAATACTAGGCGCACTTATATTGGACTGTGTCCAACGTAGAACTGTGGCTCATTTCACGTGGAATACAATTTCCACAGCTCCTCTTTATATGCTCAATTACTTTACAGACAACTTAGTCTCATTTAATAGAGCATGTGATTCTGGACAATTATGTAATATACTTTATTGAAAAAATGTTGACTTTTCTGCCTCAAAAACGTCTCTAAAGTGGTGGTCACTAGGTCTCTCCTTACTAGCTAATTTGCTCTCCATTACTATGGAAGGTCTGTCCATAGATACCATTTAAAAAGCAAGATAGCTTTTCAGTAAGGGGGAGTTCACACTACCATTGTAAATGTCTGTTGCTGTCTTCCATATTAGGATGACAGCAATGGACATTAAACAGTCGCAGAGAACTGTCACAGACTGATTCGGTGTCCATTTCCATTTACACTAATGTAAGCAACATGACTGAAGCTCTTCCGTCATGTTTGCTTACTTTTGTAGCAGAAGAGAAAGTCGTGTGGCAAGTTTATAGAAGTGTGCACTCCAAGGTTGCAGTATACCAGAAGATTGTAGGAAATGACTTTTTTTAATTTTTTTATCAAATCTGTTTTTGTTAATAAGCATCATACCAAAAATATGAATCAGCTTTGGTAGAGCAATATCCAGCAAAATGTCAGGTGTGCATACTGTGAACATAAAGAATGGTGTAGTGATTATGATGGGGGGGGGGGGGGGATTTACGAAATTAAAAAAGTTATTTAACCTTTGTTTTGCTGGTATGTCTACCCATCTGTTTCTTCATGTGGTCCTTCCATATCACACTAGAATTGTTAATCTGTGATACGTTTCTGAGAACAATCTGCTACTGTTAACATGTAGAGCATTGTTCTCATGCCTCAGCACTCCTACACATCTTCCAAGAAACGGTGCAGATGTATGAAACAAACCATTACTCTGTTTTAGTGAAACAATGCTTGCCTCTATCCAGATACTACCTAAGCAGCCCTAGCTTCTTATAGAGGTTATCCAAGACTTCATATTACTGACCTATCCTTAAGACAGATCAATATGAGACTAGTAGGAATTGGATGCCCAGCACCCCCACCGATAACCCGTTTTTTTGCAATGCCTATGTAACCAGTAGCAGACATCTTATAGTTTCCAGCAGTGCACAGTCCAGATTTGTTGCAAAGATGCACCACTTTGTTCCTTCTGTGTCCTTCTTACCAATTCTTAAGTAAGTAGAGCAGAGTGAGGTTAAGACGGGCCAGGGATGCCTCAGTCAGATTTATTATGACGCACCAGAAAACTGGCGTATGTTATACCTGAAATCTACTCCAGTTCTGGTGAACAGGACCTCCAATACTGCACTACTATAATTAAGAGGCCAATGCCTCAATCCATTTCTTTGCCAACTTTGCTAGTATACCTCAATCTGCATAAACACTAATGAAGTTTTTATCTTTGGAATGCCATTGAGCTTTTGAGACCTGGTGAAAGGTCCTCTTTATTTATAGGTCAAGTGTTATTCATATTCTTTGAGATTGCCAGAGATAGCAAACTACGACACTCAGCTATCTCTGGCAGTCAGAAGTGAAAGGAGCGGCTACGAATGTGCAACTAGTTGCTCCATTCATTTGTGAGCACAAGGAACCCCTGTTCTCATAATTGAAATTTACTGTTACTTTAAGCTATCATTAGCTTGTAGGAAGCTGCACATATAAAATACAAAAGGGTTTGATACAATAGTATCAAGTACAAGAAGCATGAGCCAATTAAGTGACAGACTGTTACAGAGAAAAGGGCTCCTAAGGGATTACAATAGATGTGAATTAAATAAAAGTTAAAAGTGTCCACGGCTGCGGAGTCAGAGTAGTGGAGTCGGGCCAATTTTTATTTTAGAATATACAATATTGTATACTTTACATGCATATTTACTGTACTTTTATAGTCAATCACTAGCTTTTTAATGAATTAGAGGATATTTATTGCTTCTGACTATGGCTCGGTTGTGAGTCTGAGCTGGCTGTGGAAAGAGACTCTGCGTTGGCCCACGACTCCACAGTCCTCAAATGTCATTACACAAATACTGTGTCTGAGTAGGCACCTTCAGAGAATCTAGGGACTAATGGCGCAGTTACATTCAGAGCATGAGAGTCCTTTAACGTAAAGAAATTGCCAATAATGTCTGCCATCTAACACTATAGCCAGTGCTTGCTTATTTATATGCTTCAATTATCATGAAATTTCTTTGTGCAATTGTTCGCTATACCCGTCAAACAGCTCACGCTATGTTCACACTTGCACCTGGTATCTGTCCGCGTGCAAAAAAAATAAAATAAATATATAATGGCCTGGTACAAAAAGGATTCCAGACGACTGCACAGTGGATACCCGAATCTGTCTTTTTAGACTGATTAGTCAATGTGTGTCCGTTAAAAAAAATAAATAAAAATAAATAATAATAAAAAATAATAATAATAATAATAATAGTAGTAGTAGTTGCTGTCCGTCTGGTATCCTTATTTTTTAAACAGATAAAAAGAAGTCCTGCAAGTCCGACTTTTGTCTCCGCCCAAAAGAGCCGATACCACATGAAAATGCTCCAAACGCAGACCTGCGGATGGTTTTTACAATCCATTGAAATCAGGGTTGGTTCACACTTGCGCCTGGTGTCCGTCCGCCGTGAATCTGACCTAAATATCAGGACAGTTTGTTTAAAAACCCATTCACTTCAATAGGTTTTTAAATAAACTGTTTGCAAACCTTTCCCAATCCTTTTTCCTGATATTTAGGTCGGATTCACGGCGGACGGACACCAGGCGCAAGTGTGAACCAACCCCGATTTCAATGGGTTGTAAAAACCATCCGCAGGTCTGCGTTTGGAGCATTTTCATCTTGTATCTGCTCTTTAGGGCGGAAACAAAAGTCGGACTTGCAGGACTTCTTACCTGTTAAGTGTGAACCAACCCTCAATAGGTTTTAAATGAACTGCTCGAAATCAGCTTTTGAGGGTTTTGAGACGGTTTCAAAAACTGATTTCGCATGGAGAGCCAAATGCAGATGTGAATCCAGCCTTACTATAGTTTATTACTGACCGCACATCTCTGTATACACCAAGAAATTGATTTTTATGCTGTCATGAAACTTAAACCAAAAAAAAAAAAAAAAAAAATGATTGTTTAATTGCTGAAAGGGCTTACACACAGGGCAAAGACTGGGTACATAAAGGGACCTTTACTTGTGTGTATATAACATTGCTATCCAGAAGTACAGTTGTATCAGTTCTTAAACCCTTCACGCTTTCACAAGTAGATGATACCCCTGTAAGCCCATTCCCATTCTTTACAGCAAACAGAAAATTGAGCCACAGGAAAAGTCAGCATATGCCACATATTGTACATCACACAGAGATAAAACAACATCATACTTACTTGCTATCCTAAGCATGTAAACAGTTTCTGCTCCGTGTTTTTGGAACAATGGTGTCAAAGACCTGAACAAAAAAAACAAAAAACAATGTAAAGTGATTTATTGATGACAAAGACAAGTCCTCTCTATACACATTTCATTTATCTGGGATGAGATATATAGTTTGTTTCATGTTCACAGTAATTCAATCACTAGTAATCCACCTCCTGGTTGCCTTTCCCTATTACACATAGGGATACTATGTGCAGCATACTGCAATACATTGCAGAAGTATTGCAGTACATTGCACTGGAGATCAAGAGATCCCAGGGTCAAGTTCCCTTGTGGGACACGTAAAAATATACATTTAAAAAAGAAAAAAAAAAAGTTAAAAGTAAAAGAATGTGTAAACTTAGGTCGCAGATCACAGAAAGTTCCTGTATTCATGGTCGCATCCACTGCAAGTGATCAAGACAAAAAGATTGTCACCACTAAGATGGCTAGTATTCATTATTTATACTTGTAAAAATGGTTAAATTTTTTTAAATTGTCTACAAATTTAAATATGATTTTGTTCATGGGAAAACTTTAAGGTGTCACAAAATTTAATCAAAACATTGGAGTGCTACTTGACCATTTTTGTACACAAAGTTTAATCTTTGTATAAGTCAAAATAGGACACTAAGATGGCCAATGATCACTGGAGCAAAGGTTTAAACAGACCTAACACCTTCCCAGAGGTCGACGAGTACTCAGAACAGTCCCCTTTGCTGTGAGCGAAAAATCTATGGCCATCACTAACAATAAAGGTCAGAAGAAAGCAATGACAGGTTTTCTTCACTTTTAGGCCGAGTACAAACTGTACATGTGCACTTAAATTTGATTTTCATATCTATGGTGAATCAATAAAGACAAGAAATGTACACAATAAACCTGTATAGAAGCACACTTGTGAGACATTCACATACAACACTGAGTATAAGATCAAACAATATTTAACTTGTAATAGCGACTTTGTAATTTATATAGTAATTGTAATTTTTATGCATATAGGTGACACTACATGGGATTTAAAAACACAATTAAATCAACATCGCTATACGAGTCTTAAACAAAAGAAGGACCTTCCAGTCTCCAAACATTTTTTTGACCTAAAACACACGGAGCAGTAACTCAGGTTCTGTATTATAGATCATGTTCCTCCCCTTAGAAGGGGCGGTGATAGAGAACGTTTATTGAAATGTAAAGAACTTGAATGGATACATAGACTTAATACTCTTAAACCAAATGGACTTAATGTTGAATATAAACTTTCAACTATAATGTAAAGTTGATATCTTCCGCAGTATTCAATTAGACAGCTTGCCCTTAAACCTTGTTTGGTTCAACTTCATCTTGTGAGGTAGTATTAGATTGACATTCATTATAGTATTATCTTTTTGGATTAATTTTATTTCCCCTTTTTTTAGATTCACCTTCACATTGCCTACACTTTGAATATATACAAGAATAGAGCTTTGGAACATCCCGCTTTATACTATTATGGATATATAGGCACTCTTTTTTGTTTTTCATATATGTTTTCTCATTTTTTGCTTGTATTAGTTTTCGTTAAGATGAGGTGGTATGCATTCTTTAACATGATGAGCGTGCCTACAATTTCAATTATTTAATTATTATTATTATTTTTTTTTTTTTTCCCTCTGATAGCTGCCATGCTTTACCTAATAGATTGTATTTAATATTGGTGTAGATCCCAAGGGCTTTGCAGGGTCCAGGTGCCGATACTGTCTAGTACTGGATAGTATCGACACCAAGTGACCTACATGATGGCTGTGGGGCTTACCACTCCGCACGCATTGTGTAGTCTGGTTGATCACCCTATACCCGTGATGGCGAATCTATGGCACGTGTGCCAGAGAGGGCATGCAGAGCCCTCTCTGTTGGCACGCGCGCCGTCACCATGATCGCTCACTAATAGGGAATCTGGTACAGGATTCCCTTTTAGTGAACGATCACAGGAAAGGCTGAATACTGTACTCTAGAAGGACCTTCTGACGTCATAAGGTCACGTGACAGGGTAGGCGTGTCTTTATTTGTAAGAAGGTCCTTCTACATGAAGAAAAGTTGTATCCTGAGCAGTGGAGGAACATGGAGAGATGTGGGGGGGGGGGGGGGGGGGGGGGGGGGGGGGGGGGGGGGGGGGGGGGGGGGGGGGGGGGGGGGGGGGGGGGGGGGGGGGGGGGGGGGGGGGGGAGAGTGCAGGGTGCAGGCTGCGTGCAAGAGGAGGGAATGGGGGTGCAGGCTGTGGTGAGCAAGAAGGGGGATGCAGTTTAATTTAAGGTGAAATTGCTGTGTTGGCACTTTGCGATAATTTAGTGGGCTTTGGGTTGCAGTTTGGGCACTCAGTCTCTAAAAGGTTCACCATCACTGCCCTATACTGTTGTGGAGGTGGAGCTGTATTCACAGTCCATCTCCCCATCATCCTTTGCTTATATGGTTGGGGAATTAGCATATACTTCCATGGCATATACCATTATACAGATTAAAATATTATTATCACATATAGTGTATTTTGTTTATATTATACTTATGTGCTTGTTATTAATTTACTATATACTCTACTTGGGCACCTCCCAGTACCTCTCATGGCTGTTCCCATTTCATTGCCGCTTGGGCATTTTCAGGCATGTCCAGTACTTTACATGGAGTTTTCTGATTCAATATCGGTACTGCACATGCGCGGACATGCACAGTAGGTACTAGACGTGTTTTATATATATTGTCTCTATGGACATGCGCAGTAGGGTGCTTTACATGCCAATAGCGCTGACATGAGGTCTGCATATCATTAATAGTTAGTGGGATGTTCTGGTTTGTTTTTATAATGTAGACCTGTGCCAATATTATTACATTTACACTCTTTTATTACCTCTTTTGCACTTTATTGCAGGATTTACAGTAATTATTGCATCTTATTACCTTGATCATTGCTCACTGTTGCATTCACCTTTGTTTATACTTTATATTTGCATTTTGTACTAATAATATATTGATTACATTGATTGTATTGAATATTGTCCACCCTATATAATGCTTTTCAAGTCACTATGTATTCGCTTGAGAAAGGTTCCAGTTTGCGAACCGAAACATTGCATCTTGGATTAAAACATTGAACTTTTTTTTTGGAATCAATTGGAGTGCTGCCGGTATCTACTTTTTGTTTTTCCTGTATAGAAGTAGTTATCCAAGAGTTCAGGGGGTGCCCCCCCATATGATAGATATCACAACCAATAGCACAAATTGTGGTTCGATATTTGCACTAAAACGTTGCTTGAAAGTGCTGGCCAGTAGATGTCTCCCTTGCCTCTAACTTGCTGCCTGTTGTGAAGTCAGTCTCTTGCAGAAGAGATACTGAGACGGATCACAGAAAGAGAAAGCTTTGCTTTTGTTGTCAAAAGCACTGATGTCTTCTGTGTAAACCCTCCCTATTCAGAAAGCACAGTGCAGCCTCCAATATTAACCCTTTCCTGTCCCCCACTGAAAGCCAACTATACTATTGCTGGTTCTATATACAAAGGTGACATGACGACAAACAGGACTTCCTGTCTAGTGAAATGGAGGTGATAGAGCAGACGACAATAAGCTCTAATTTTAAATAGATTCCCCCAAAACTTTGGACAACCCCTTTAACCCCTTAATGACCGGGCCATTTTTTGTTTTTGCATTTTCGTTTTTCCCTCCCCACATTCCAAGAGCCATAACTTTTTCATTTTTCAGTTCACAGAGTCACATGATGGCTTATTGTTTGCGAAACAAATTTTACTTTGTAATGTCACTATTCAATATGCTGTGCAATGTACTGGGAAGCTGGAAAAAAATTCAGAATGAGGTGCAATTGGAGAAAAACTGCATTTGCGCCAAATTCATGTGGGTTTAATTTTTACAGCATTCACTGTGTGGTACAAATGACATGTTACCTGTATTCTGCAGGTCAGTACAAACATGGCGATACCAAATTTATATAGTATTTGTAATGTTTTGATACCTTTTAAAAAATTAAAAACTTTGCTAAATAGAAAAAAAAATTTTGCGTCGCCATATTGTGACACCTGTAACTTTTTCATATTTACATGTATGGAGCTGGGTAAGGCGTCTTTTTATGCGGGACAACATGACGTTTTTATTGATACCATTTGGGGTAAGATCTGATGGTTTGATCACTTTTTATTCAATTTTTTATAGGAGACAAAGTGTTGAAAAAAAAACGCTATTTGGCCATTTAGATTTTTTTTCCCCCGCTACGCCGTTCACCATATGGGATAAATATTTTAATAGTTCGGGCATTTTGGAGCGCAGGGATATCTAAAGTGTTTATGTTTACTTTTGTTTATTCACTTTTATATCTGATCTAGGGAAAGGGGGGTGATTTGAACTTGTGCTTTTTTTAATTTTTTCATACTTTTAAAAACTTTTTATACTTTTACTTGTATGATCAGACTCCCTAGGGACCTTGAAACCTAGGGAGTCTGATCGATCATACTATTCACTGCGATACTACTGTATCGCAGTGAATAGCAAAATGGCTTCACTGCTATTAGACCAATGCCTCTGGCATCGTGTAATAGCTGTAATGTAATGACAGGCCTGGGAGCCTGCAATAGGCTCCCAGCTGTCATGGCAACCAAGCGCCGCCCTCCGATGACGTTCTGGAGGGCGGCGATCAGGTTAAAATGGCGGCGTTTTTGACCACAACATCTAAGGGGTTAACAGCAGTGATCGGTGCAGGCACCGATCGCTGCTGTTAGTGGCGGGTCCTGGCTGTATTATACAGCCGGCACCCACGGTGTAAGGACAGCGCTCAGCTCCTGAGCGCTCTCCATACATCGTCATGTGACTCAGGACGTACTATTACGCCCTGGGTCGTTAAGGGGTTAAAGTACAACTAAATTTTCAGACAACTTTAAAATTTTCTGGCATCTTGTGTACCATGAATACATTTTGTAGTTCACTTTAACAAGTTTTGGCTCCTTTCTTTTAAATCCTTCATGTTTTCACTCTTTCCCCTGCTTCTCACTGTGTAAAATGGAGAAAATGAGGGTGGTGGAGGGTAATTTCAAACACCTATATCTCGGGCATTATAAAACATAGAAACTTTCTTTTAATGTCATGTTATGAAAGAGAAGATTCTCATCTTTCATGTACCAAGGATGTTACATATATATATATATATATATATATATATATATATATATATATATATATATCTTTTTATACTACACACACACATATTTCCAGGGATATCACTGGTTGAAAACAGTCAGGATTGGCATATTTATATGTAACTGAACATAACTATCCCAATCACGACTGTTTTCAACCAGCGACATCTCTGGAAATCATACAGGTAGAACTCCTGTTTCTACGTTTCATAATGCCTGAGATATAAATGTTTGAAGTGACCCTCCCCCATCCCCATTTTCTCTTCATTTCACACAGGCCAGTACACCATACACAGTGAGAAGCAGGGAACAGCTCAATAGAGAAGAAAGGAAAAGCGTGAGAAAAAATTGCAGGATTTCACAGGAGATAAAATTTGTTAAAGTATATTACAAAACCTATTAATGCTACAAATACTGCCAGAAAATGAACAGTTGCCTGAACATTTAAACTTTACAATTACACTTTAAAAATGTCACAATAGAATATATTCAGAAGCCCTACCCACTCATCAAAATGACCATTTATAATATAAAATCTAAAGAGATCTAAAGCCACCACGAAGAGTCTTAAAGGTGTTGTCCAGGACCCAGCAAAGTTGAATACTCTTGAACTAGCCACAGGATAGGTCTGTGTTGATGAACCTATGGCACGCGTGCCAGAGGGGGCATTCACAGCCCTCTCTGTTGGCACGCCCTGTCGCCCCATCCAGGCTCCCTGATCGCTCACTAATGGGGAATCCGGTACAGAATTCCACGTTAGTGAGCGAGCGGTTCTTTCAACTGTCAGTGTGGGTTGCGTCTTACACTGACAGCAGAGTGTGACCTCTGCCCCAACGTAGGTGCGAGGACATAATTCATCAGCGCCTGCAGTGATAGAAGAAGGAGGACGCTCGACTGCTCTTCATGAGAGATAAGGTAAGTAGCATATTATAGTGTGTGCGGGCCCACTGTAGAGCATATAATACTGTGTGGGAGGGCCACATGGAGGCCCATCACTAATTATATCACACAGTATCTGTTTTATAGCAGACACGTGATATTATTACAGGCCGTATCGCATCCTGTGCAATGTAAATAGTGAACATTAATTGTTCAAAAGTACCAAATGTAAACTTCTACCTTTCAGTATAAAGTTGTTTTGTATTATGGAAAGTTCTGTAAAACCCCATTCACATGACCGTATTTAGCGGGTCTGTAACTGTCCGCAATGGTGGATCCACACAGTATTAAGATTAAATTGCCCTGTACTATGTTGCAATAAAAATTAGTGGGTTTTGGGTTGCAGTTTGGGCACTCGGTCTCTAAAAGGTTCGCCATCACTGGGATAGGTCATTAGTATCAGATTGGTCCAGCACCTGGACCCCGTGCTGATCAGCTGTTTTGCTCAACAGAAGCCATATACATGGCTATGGCCAGAAGCACCTCTGCTCCTATTTAAGTGAATGAAAACAGAGCTGCAGTTTCTGAAGCCACTGCTACAGTGTACGGAGCTCTGTACACTGCATACAGCTTCCTGTTAGTACAATTTAGAGATGGCAACTGGAACCGCAGCTCTGCACCTATTCAAATAATACATGTTATATTCAAGTGACACCTGGCATACAGCTACATGTGGGCTAAACAACTGATTGTCAGTGACAGACCACGACTGATGTGATACGGATTGATAGCTCACAATCATTCAACTTTGCTAGGACCTGAACAACCACTTTAGCATGTAGAACTAAAAAAGAAAATCTCCCTGCTTCCCAAAAAATCAAAATCACATTTTGGAAACCTCTGCTACAAAAACATCCACTTTGTAGCTAAAACACAGCTATATCACAGGAAATCTCACTGGCAGAGAATGTCCATTACCTATAGCCCTTGCAAGTTGAGGGCATCATGGCCATTCACTGGACTGCTGTAGACACTTTCTAAGATGCTGGAATGGCATTATTCACTATGGCTTACACAAATTCAGAACCTGACTGGACTGGGAATTACCATTTTCTTGTACAAAGACAATAAGTCACTTTTCTACTATGAAAGAATCAACTCTTGCAGTTTGTTTTCTTTTCTAAACCCTTGAAAGGGTGGTTCCCATGTGGGAATTTAAGGCTATATCCATAGGATATTCCATAAATGCACGTCCCACCTCTGGGACCCACATTGCTCTCAAGAACAGTGTCCTGTATGCAGCTACAAGCATTTATTGGTACAAGACTTGTAAAAGAAAAACAAACCACAACACACAAACCTATCCACCATTGTATTTTAGGTTTTATTTAAACAAGTGTTCAGCGTGCTATAAAAGACAAGTAAGCTTTATTGTGCAGTCACAATTATCGCGACACCAGGTTTACAAACCTCTCAGTTTACATGGTTACCATTCGGCAGCCAGCAATCTCCTTGCCGGAGAAGGTGATATTGAGGCAACTTCTGACGGATGCAGTGGTTGCCATTCACAATGGCATCTTAAAGGTTAGACAACCCACTCAAAGACACACACCATATTTCCCCTCATGAGTGGTTTATGAATACACCATATATCAGTTTGATTTCACTGCCATTCCCCAAGTAAGGACTAAGAAAATCGGAGAATCAAACTGGATTTTTAATATACTTCTACCATGCTGGACCATTGCTGTATTTGTTTTTGTGCCCCCAACAAAAACTGTTTTGCTTACCTCTCCTGCGCTCCAGCATGACTCTCTGCAGTCTTCGGCGCTTCTGTCTGTCGTCAGGGACTGCGGTCCCTGAGGTCAGTCAGAAATGCCAAAAATAGCAAGGAGTTGCATCGAAGCCAAGGAAAGGTGAGTAAGGCTAAGGACCCATGTTGCAGAAAAGTTGCTTTTTTTAGTTGCAGTTTTTCCGGCAATTTTTTGAGCCAAAACCAGGAATGGATTGAGCAGAAGCAAGAAGTATAAATGCCTCCTAGATATTTCCCTTTTCTTCTGTAGCTACTACTAGGTTTGGCTCAAACCCCCCCCCACCCAAAAAAAAATAACACACCACACGCATTTCCACAACTAGGGGCCCTCACCTAACATCAATATTTATTTGATCATCTTACCTGAGCCTCCGCACTGTGTATATTGTACTGTACTGATCTCACCACCGCATAATCGTGTTTGCTGGGGTGTCCGTCCATGTAAAACCAGTTAAACACCAGTTAATCATGGCATCTAAAGGGTTAACAACAGATGACCTCGCCTCCCTCGCTACCTGCAGCTGTCTCCATACTCATGGCAGGTAGTGAGATGGGGAGAGAGGAAACTTCCTGCAATGGGATCATGGGGGCATCTAAGATGTCTTTTTAAGTCCTAAATTAACAAATTAGGCAGTTAGGACACAAAATGAGTAGAGGAGGGAACTTAAAAAAAAAAAAAAAAAAAAAAAAAATCCACAATAATAGGCATCAGTATTTGTAGATGCACGGATTACCAAAATAGCTGGTATAAAACTTAGAAGACTTTTTTTTACTTTTATTTTTAATCTCCTAAAGTGTTTTTTTTTTTTTGTATTCTCTACTGGAGGTAAAATTTCACAGCAAAATGGAAAGCTTTCATATTTCATTAACTTGCATCGTTCCCATCAGCAGAAGGCTTTTAAATTTAAAGGGGTGGACAACAGAAAGCGGAGAATTTTTTATTTTATTTTTTTTTTAATACAACCCCCCTCCCCCCAGGCTCTCCAAATCCTAGACAGCCACTTTAATCTGCAACTTATAATTAAACCATATGTCTTACACTATATTCTAAAGGTGCCAGTATAGGTAGGTACATACATGTACGTCATTTGAACCTGACTACTATAGTGTGTGTGTGTGTGTGTATAAATGAGTCACGCGAGTGACTAAAGGTCAGAAAATCAAGGGGATCTTGTGACCTATACTGTGCAATATTTTCTACTTCTGTATAGAATAGTGTAGTCTACTTTGTTAGCCCAGTATATGGCAAAATTATATTCTTTAGACATATACAAATATAATGAGGGACAATAGATAAGTTCATCATATACACCTGAAACTCTCCTGAAGTATATGCCAAACAAAGGGCCAAAGCTTGGTGAGAACAGACTCTAACACAAGGTGGGATTGTTAAGAGGTATGTCCCTGCACACAAAAGAACTGATAGGACAGTGTCAGACAATGCAGTGAAACGGTCCAAACTGGAAAAGCCCAAGTGTCATTTTATTATAAATTTTAAGAAGAACAGAGGAATGGAAAAAGAAAGTATGCTCCAGAATAAGGACGGGCAAATCGAAAAATAACCAAAACTGAACAACATTTTGATTAACCAATGTGATTTTTGGTTCAGTTATTCAGTATTTGCAAGGTTCTACCTGCAGTTTCATTCGACGCAAACACGTCCGATCCCAACCTACTATTGTACGCTGTGGTCTCTTCAGACCCTATAGTATAATAACCTGAGGCCTGGGGAGAAGAGGAAACAGCGTTTCCCCTGAGCTCCAACGTGAGTCCCTGTCCTTTATGGGCCTCCTGAATGTCGTCAGGGACAACTGACGCCAGTGATTGGGCCTCAGAGGTCACGAGGCGTTGTGATGTACTGTACAGATACAGGTGTCACAACGCCACGTGACTGCTGAGGACCAATCACAAGCCTCAGTGGTCCCTGATGTCATTCAGAAGGCAGGAAGTAGCCCGAAGAGTATGGGGACCCACAACGGAGCCCAGGGTATGTTAGCAACACTAATATTTGCTCAGCTTCCCTGGGCCTCTGATTATACTTAAAAGACCCCAAAGTATAAGGGCAAGTCCAATTCAGACATGTTCGATCCAAACAAAACCACTTGGCAAATCTTGGGAGGTTCACCCAACACATATTCAGCTCATATAGACTCCTGTGCCCCACAACAGCAATCGACTGTATACACAAATGCTGGAGCAGTTGATAACAAGGGAAGATTATAAAGAAGGGCAAATAGGCAAATACTAGCCATCAGGCCCCAGTCTTCAACCCATTTATACCTAATAATTCACCCCTGGGAGCAGGCTTTTGAAACAAAACTGTTTCATAAAGTTAAACTCCCAATTATTTGTGTGATTTTTTTTTTTTTTTTTTTTTTTAAGGTCATAATCACCCAGCCCTACTCCAGAGAGAATACAAGTATTTAAAGCATACCTACAATTTGTCAAAATTGAGTAGTACAGGTGAATATAAGAAACTTTGTAATACAATTAAAGAAATAGGTTTCCTCCTCCACTGTCATCTCACTCCCTTTATAATCCATGACTGGTTTGGACTTCAAAAACTACATTGGAAAACCTGATGTCTTAACCCTTTCAGGACCAAGATTTTAATTTTTAAGTTTTGGCGATTCACTCCCCCACCTTCCAAAGCTCAGAAATGTGTTTGTTTTTTTCTCCACTGACATAGATATATTAGGATTTGATTTTTGCAGGACAAAATGTATTTTTACAAAGGCACCATTTATTATTCTGCATGATCTACTAGAAAGATAGAAAAGATTTTATTCAGAACAGGGTGAAATTGTGAAAAAACAGTAGTCAGTCATTCTGCAAGTCAGTAAGGTAACGGTGATACCAAATTTATATATTTTTGTTATGTTTCAATATCTTTAAAAAAAAAAAAAAAATTTAAAAGTTGGAAAAAAAATAAATCGCCACGTTCTGACAACTTTTTTTTATACTTTTGTTTTCAGAGCTGTGAAAGGCGTCTTTTTTGCAGGACACGTTACCGTTTTATTTCTATCATTTTGGGAAATATCTAATGTGTTGATAAATTTTTCTCAGGAAAGAAAACTGCAAAAGAAACCCCTGCAATTTAGCAATTTTTTTTTCCCTCCTACAGCGTTCACTATAGGATAAATAGTTTTATATTTTAACAGTTTTCAGGGTATTTTCAGACGTGGTGATGTATATAACATACAAATAAATAAAAATGAAAATTAACATATGTAAACTAAGGAAAGTTTTACCCAGAATTATTCCGCTTATAAGTAGGCTTAGTTTAAGACAAATAAAGCAATTTTTTTTGTTTTTTTTTTAAAGCACACAGTGTGACATATTAAAGGGGTTTTCCCATACAAGGGAGTTATCCCCCATTTATTCTCCGCAAGTTAAACAGGAAAACCCATTTAAGCCCACTTGTGGTCAAGGTGCAGAGAAAGTGTCTAAAATACTTAATAAATGAGCTGTAAAGCATACATGCCAGTTTCCGGTGCAAATTACGTCAGAATTCTGGCAGAATTTCATTAGAAAATTTGCTCCAACATCTAAATAGATAAACTAAAATAAGTCTCACTTGATGTGTCATGTGACTCATTGTAACCAATGACTGCAAAGCTGTGATAAGCTAAAGAATATAGAAAGTCTTGTTACACATCACACGTATATGTACATTTACAGATCCTCATGTGCTTTATACATGAAAACAGTCTCTCTGCCTGTCGTGTACGATAATAAAGCCATATATCCAGCTCTGCTGCTGGTTTAGGTGCTTTTTAGATTATGCTTACATGTGAGGTAAAAAAAAAAAAAAAAAAAAAAAAAAAAAAAAAAACAACTTACAGACCCTCCAGAAACAACACCATTTGCAAGCTGTTCCTGTTCTGTTGCATGTAAATGTAATTTTAAGAGGGGGAATAAAAATAAAAAAAAAAAAAAAAAAAAAAAAGCCCTATGCCAGGAAAAGTGGGGTAGTCTGTTATATCACCAAGGTTGCACTGATCTCCCTGCAGAGATAATGTAATTGACTACCACCCCAAAGACCACTGATGCTATATCGTATAGGAGCACAGCTGAAGTATTCCGACACAGCCGCTATACAGGGCACAGCCTTTTGCTTCCGGCTCTGTACTCCCACCGATTTCATACTGATGTCTTATCCTAGGTCATTATCAAAATAGGCAAGGGAACCATTTGTCTGTCACTATAACTAATTCCAGGATTTATTGCAAGTTATCAACACAGGACAAAGCTGCCAAGTTATATACAATGCTTCCCCCGGCCACACCGATGGCTGCAGTAAACAATGTATGTCAAGCAGCAGCTATAACAGTTGTAAGAGATCTATTTATGGGGAATCTGTCTGCAATGGAACCCCTCAGATCCCTCATCAAACTACCACCAATGCTATATAGGGGCTAGAGCACAAAAAAAAAAAAAAGTTTTCATAACAGATACTCGTCTACTATGTCCAATGCCTCAATATGCTTTATCCTTCAGAGAAAGTATCTGTCATCTCTTCTGAAATGACGTTTTAATAAATATTTTATTATAACAGAAGACCAGCATATAAGAATTATTATAGTTATGTACCATAGGTTCTAGTTATAAATTATATATAGAAGACGGCATTAATAGCACTGTGTGTATTTCTGCAGAAGATACCAAGCTATATAGTACAGTACAGTCTATGGAGGATGTATGTAGGTTACAAGCAGACTTGGACAGACAGTGTTTGGGAAGCCACATGGCAAATAATAATACATAATACATTTTATTTATATAGCGCCAACATATTCCGCAGCACTGTACAATTTGTAGGGTTCAAGTGCTGACAAAAAAGATACATTACAAATGAAGTTTAATGTGGATAAATGTAAAGTTATGCATCTGGGTAAACACAGTAAGCAATGTCAGTCAGCAGCTTCTAAAGCCAGCAGCATATTGTCAGATATTAAACAAGGTATGGGACAGGGATGTAATATTACCACTTTATAAGTCAATGGTGCAGCCCCATCTGGAATATGCAAATCAGTTCTGTACTCCGGTTCATAGAAAGGATGTCCTAGAGTTGGAAAAGGTTCAATGGAGAGCCACAAAACTGATGTAGGACCTCAGTTATGAGAGATTTAAAACATTTTTTTTTAAATAAAATAAAAAAGAGCCAAACCAGTTTTTTCACTGTTTTGCCTCTGATAAAAATTTGAATAAGAAGTGATCAAAGCAATAGACATATCCCAATCTGGTATGACTAAAAAGTACACCTGGCCCTGCAAAAGAGCCCTATGCATTCCCGTACATGGAAATCTTAAAAAAAAATAATAATAATTTTGCAAAGTTTTGGATTTAAGGGGTTAAAACAAATAAAACTGTATAAATTTGGTATCCCGTGATGTTATTTGCTCCAAGGCCCGGACTTGCTTGATTTGATATGATCTATACTAGGTTTGCCCTGTCCTGAGGGCCTTGGCCCAATTTCTTATTTTATGTTCTCTGCTACTATTGTTATTTTTTGAAAAAACCTTAATAATCTTTGATTAAACAAGAATTTGGTATCCCTGGAATCGTACACGCAGACATGGCACGGACTACAGGAGCATACTGCGCATGCACAGGATTTTGGCACGGCTCTCCGTAACTTATTATGCTGCTCTGAAACCTCTGAACTACACGACGTGGCTGTGCTCTGGCAACGAATTCAAGTCCCCCTGTGTTCTATGAGGCTTCATTTGTATACTTGTAACAATACTGTTTTGGAGATTTCCAAAACAGTCGCGTTTTATGGAAATGGCAGCATGTCATTATTATACCCTATAGGTATAAGTGAAGTAGAAGGCAGACTTTTTCGCCGCAGCCCGCTACGTGTGGCCTTAGTCTTACAGTCATCCTGGCAGGCTAACCTACATATCATGTATATGCATACAGTACAGAACAGTAATTTGTCTCAGCTGGTGTAGGTTATAGACCCTGCAGAATAGCTTCCCCTAAGAACTGGTCACAGCAGCAACAGCTGACAGCTTCAAAACGGCTTAAATGCCTTTTTACAGAAGAATAGCATTGACGCTTATGGAAATGTACAGAATGGTTATTTCCTTCACTTGTCTCTTCAGTCATGACCTTTCCCATCCCTTTGGTGAACTTGCTGGCCATAGGTCTTTACTCAACCGTGCTATGTAACCTCCGGAATGCATAAATTGCCAACTGGGTGTCCCCACTCCTTGTTTAAGAGTGCGTCTGCACTATCAGCACTAATTGGACATTGTCAGACTGTAGAGACATCCCCGGCTAACTGGTACCACCCAGTTGTCAATTCAGTAACTTCTATAGGAAGAACTGAGGAATTCTAAGAAAAAAATGTTTCAGAATTGTTATATTACAGGTAATACAATAATGACAAACATTCATGTCAGGAGTGGTGACAGGTACTCTTCAATATACACAAATCAATGTCAGCAGAGTAAAAAAAAAAAAAAAAAAAAAAAATATTTGGTATCAAACTAATGACAATACCTTGTAGGGCGGCTTCTACACTTTCCACAGATGCCTTTCTTATTCCACCATGCAGCTCCATTTTCATGAAAAATCATTTTCTTCTTATGCAAATTAGCTGAAAAGGGTTTTAGGGACATTTCATTTGCTGGGGCTTTGCTCTCCACTCTAGATAACTATACCTAACTACAGACAAAGTCTGACAAAGTAAAAGCAATAAGGGGTGGAGCTGAGCGGTGGTTATTTAGAGCAGAGAATGAAACCCTTGCAGGAAAAGAAATGCCCCCAAAGTCCTTTTCAGCTAATTTCCATAATAAAACACTGATTTTCATTAAAACAGTGGTTGCATTTTGAAGCTAGCCCATCTACATGACCTTTTATGATACATGCATGCCATGGGAGGTGAGGGAGTTCCTAGTCTCAGGCCTTCTCTCGTGATTCCCATTCTGGTGGACTTGAGTTACCCTTGCATCATAGAATATTTATGGGATAAATATTTTTATATTTTAATAGATTGGGCATGGTTATACCTAGGGCTGGGCCATTAAACAAAAAATAAGTGAAACGACTGTCGATGCAGATAAACTATGTGATTTTGCGCACATCAGTTGTTTCGGTTTGATTATTACAGTGTTCATGAGCCTTTACCTGAATTTTTGTCTGGTCCGTAAATGTCCAAACCAGAACAGTTATTATACTCTCTGGGTTCTTCTATAATTAGTGGAGGACCAAGCGAGGTGATCAAACAAAGAACAGTGTTACTCACCTCTCCTGTGCCCCAGCGGTGGTCTTAGTCCTTGCCACACCTCTTGAATCACAGGCATCAACAGCCCGCCCCTGAAATCATTCAGAAGGCCGGAAGAGAAACAGGAGCAAGCCTGGTGACAAGGAGAGCCAAGTATGTTTTGCCCTCCCATGGGCACACACCAAATACGCTCTGGGGTCTCTTCTGGTTCAGACGTGTTTGGTCTGAAAGAAACCACCAGACAAAACTCGCGAGATGAATCTTGTGAGATTTGTCCAATGCATACTAATACTTTAGAAGGGAGGCATGGCCTAAATCACAATTGTAATTGATGTAAAATGCCCAATTAATTATGGTTTTGAAACCCAACATGTTTATTTTTCATTTTTGAATTTTATTTTGTTTTAAACTTAAAAAGAGGTTGCCAAGCCTATTTTTTATTTTTTTTAATATATAATCACCTGTCCCTGGTGCTCTGTTTGTCTGCTTTTGCCGGAAGTCCTCACCAGCTGTGACTCCCCTGTCCCTTCCACAGCGGTCATATATACGGCGTGGACTTCCGCAGGAAAAAAAAATAAATAATGAAGCTGCAGGACTTTTTCATCCAGCAATTTAGGCACACACTGCAATGGAGTCTCCAGACGGATAACCTGACAAATGTGAACAAAGCCTTAAAATAGCAGAAACCCGACAGCGATGGCGCCGACTCATAAATACGCCTCTCCTGACAGACATATTGGCATCAGAAGAGAGCTAAACCTGGCTGTAGTATTGTTACATACATGTTCTTGTCCAAAATAAATGCCAAGGGTCATCACAAAAAAAAAACATTTACTTCATACGCAAATTACCTCTACTAGTCAAACCACACACAGAGGTGTTTTGGTTTATAGCCTGATATTTCCATAAAACATAAGATGCTCTGGGTGTGATTCTTTCCCATAGATTTGTCTACAGAACTTCAGACACATGTACACTGGTAAAAAGTTGAAAACCACCATTAGGATAGTTTCACACCCAGGTTTTCTTTTTGTTTTTTTAGAAAAAACCATTTTTGTAATCATTTTCCATTCAGTTTTATGAGCAGAAGACAGAGGAAGACTCATAAGGAATGGTAAATACAAGACCAACAACTTACAAGTTTTTCTCCTTCCTGCTGTTTGTCCACTTTTGGTGTGGTCTCAAACAATTTAAAAAGTGTAGTGGCGTTTTTCAAAAAATAAATAAACCCCATGTGTGCAACGACTAAAAGGTTGCAATGCATGGCAGCTTTGACACAAGTATTTTCACAGATTCCAAGTATACTTAAATCTGTATGAAATCCTTGTGCACCTCCCACAGACTTCAATGGCAACCCACACTGCAGTTTATACTGCACAGATTTTTTTCTTTGACAATAAGTGACAGGGCACTTACTTTCTCTCCCATTATCATCTTAACCTGGTTTTGACTTCAAAAACTGCACCCAAGACCTCATTCACACATTAGTTTTTAGCTAAGCTGTGACTTGCAAATAATTTACAGACTGCACACATTGTTTTTAATGGACACATACAGAAATCAGTCTGTGGAAAAGAATGGAGACTGAGGCTTCATTCACACTACCGTTGGATGTCCATTCTGATAGGGCCCGGGAGAAAAAAAAAAAAAAAAAAAGATGCCTATCATAATGGACATTAACTGTTAATGTGTCCACTAAATGGATCAGTTAAAAAAAAAAAAAAAAAACATGACACATCAGTTAGGGTGGGTTCACACCTGCGCTTGGTGTCCGTCCGTCGCCAATCCAGTGAAAATCTCGGCGAACTGGATTGGCGTCGGATACAGACCGGTCAGCGGCGCATTGGTTAAAAACCCATTCATTTGAATGGGTTTTTAAAGCAGTGAGCGGGTGTGCGCTTACACCCTCTGCGCTGCCAATCCTTTTTTTTTTCGTCGGACACGGTCAGTATCCGACGCCAATCCAGTTCGCCGAGATTTTCACTGGATTGGCGACGGACGGACAGCAAGCGCAGATGTGAACGAAGCATAAGTGTGTTTTTTTATACTGCTTTTTTTTGTTCTGCTTTCTGAGCATGCACAGAAAAAAACAAAAAAAAAAAACACGGACAGTAATAACTGACAACTAATAATGGACGCTTAACATCTGTCATAAGTCCATTATTTTGACCGGACACAAAAGTCCTGCACCCTGTTTTATTAAAACAAAACGGACCTGTGACAGATTTGGTGAAAACAAACACTAACAGACAACAGATCAAATCCCATTGAAATCAATAGGATTTTTAATGGATTTATGATGGATTTGTTAATGTCTGTTGCTAACATTTTGTAACGGATACTATCTAGCCCTCAGGGGCCGTTCACACGTAGGAATTTGACACCGATTTGTGAGTGGATTTCACCCCTGAATCAGTGTCAGATTCTGCATCAGCCGCAGAGTTCATGGCTCGAGACTCTCTATTAGGCCCATTCATCTGGGCCTAATCAGCAGTGGAAAGCCGCAACTGATTGCCAATGCCCGGCATTTGCATCCACTAGTGGACGGACGGAAAATAAAAAGGAATTCCTCTTCATTTTCCGATGTGTGAACGGCCACATACTCTCTTCTATGGTGTTTTGCAGACTGTGGATACCCATTATTATGGGTCTATGAAAACCACAGACAGAACACAGATGCCATCCATGTGTAGTCCATTTTTCATAAACCCAGAGATACTACAAAATTATAGAGATTTTAAAAGCAGGTTGATCCATTTTGCACAGACAGCATACAAACCAAATATGTGTACCCACTCTGATCCTGAGAACTGGGGGTGTTTTATCCTCACTGTGAATGTAGCTAAAGTGAACACAGATGAACTCCTACTCCCATCTATTTCAATGGAAGTGCTGGAAATATTTGAAGTACAGCACTTTTCCATCAAAGTGAATGACAGCGGGGTGAGTCTGTTCTCTGCAGTTATCTTCACAAGAAGTAAAACACCCCTGATACAAAAGATCATTGGAGGCTCAGTCAGACCGCCACTAATCAGCAATTTAACCTCTATTTTTAGTGGCATAACCATAACCCCGATGGAGAAGGAAAAAAAAAAAAAAAAAAAAAAAATCTAAAATTTTAAATTGCACCATAAAATGCATATAAAAATAAACACATTAGGCATCCCACATCCAAAAATGCCCAAACTGTAGAAATATTACTCCCATACAACGGCCATGGCAGCAGTAAGAAAAAAAAAATAAATAAAATATATAGTTCTTTCTCCATTTTCCCCCCCAAAAAATAACTAAATGTTGATCAAAACAGACATTCCCCAAAATGGACAGACACTGCATCTTGCTTAAAAAAAAAAAAAAAAAAAAAAAAAAACACAAAAAAAAACAAAAAACACTTGTGTGCATGAGGCCTAACAAGTCTATTAGACGTGAGCCACAGGCAGGAGTTTAGCCTAACAATGTAAACAGAAAGGATTTTATTTCCTGAGACAGCAAGTAGACAAACGGATACTGACAAGTTACTGACAAACTGCATTAGGAAGACAACTACATTACAAAATTAATAGGCTATATAATATTAATATGCAGTAGATTTAAACTGGACAGCCACTTTACACTACATGCACATGCTGCAGAAAACCTGCAGATTAATACAACAATTTCAAAGGGTTCTCCAGGACAGGTCACCAATATAAGATCAGCAGGGGTCCGATAGCTGGGGCCCCTGCCAAAAACCTACTGAGAACATGGAGTTACTGCAGGTAACTTCTACTCCCTTCTACTACTTTCTTACCTTTACCTTTTATCTGTACCTACTGTCACTGTAATGCCTCTACCTTGGAACTTTTGTATTTGTATATTGTATTATTGTATTATCTTTGCTGCTGTAACACACTGAATTTTCCCATGGTGTGACTATTAAAGGATTATCTTATCTTAGGTAGGTCATCCGAATCAAAAACTTGAAAGAGCCCAGACAATTCCTGTAATATATGGTGCAAATTTTAAATTTGCAGCTTGTCAATTTGTATGGATTTTCACTGTAGATTTCACGTAGAGAAGTGAAAATAGCAATAAAGTCTGCATGCAGGTTTGTTGTGTATTTAGGTGCAGACATTGCCACAGCAAACATTTTTATGTGTGCATGGAACCTTAACAGGTTTATCTAACTTTTTCAAACTGATAGCCTAATGTTAAAGAGTAAGGCTAGGTTCACACCTGCACCTGATCTCCATTGGGGGATTCCGTTCCCCATTATGCTTGAAAAATGCTGCATTTTTCTCCATTTTTGGCGGACCCCATTATAGTCTATAGGGTCCACAGGTAACTGCTTTTTTTAAGCGGATTAGGTTTCTGTTTGTAAGTCCCCAAGCGGACCCCCTAGAACAGAATCCCAAACACACGTGTGAACCTAGTGTAAGCATCAGCCTAATTTTTTTTTTTCTTGGTGTAAATGAAGCATTCAAGAAAGTAAGAAACCTTGTAACATATCTTATCAGCGGAAAGTACAATCATCTATTAAGGCCAGTTGCAGACGACCGTACTGCAACCAGTCTGCCATAATTTAAAAGCATGGGCTGCACATGGAGGACACGGGGTTGTCCCCCTGTGCACGGGCCATGCTTCCATGGCTCCTTTCATTAAATGAATAGGAGCCACAGAAGCACGGGCCGCAAAATAGGACAGGTCCTATTCCTGTCCTATCTGATGCAGCCCGGACTGTCGGCCCGCACATGGGACCATGAAAAGAATGGGTCAGTGTGCTATCCGTGAAATAAACGGATAGCACACTGATCACAGCCACGGTCGTCTGCAAGGGGCCCAAGAGCAATTCACTGAGAGATCTGTCTTCCCTGAAGACAAGCTGCACTTCACAGAGGTCTATGGAAAACGGAAGGAGAACGCGGAATAAATGAGAAGCAAAGACATGCAAATTGTCCTGAAGCAGATGAAAATAAGATATCCATCTCACAAGCTTCATTCACATCTATACATCTCAGTACTGCTAAAACCTGCAGGCAGTGAACGGAGCAGGTTAGCAGACAGGAAAATAATTTTACATGGGCGGGGTCAAACTCTGTGCAACCCTGCTGATCAGCTGCTTTAAGGAGCTGCCGTGCTCATACTTTTAGTAGTGACTATACTGGGTGCTGCAGCAATGTCCCAGTCACAACACAGCAATATCCCGAATTGCTGCTATGAAAAGTACAACATTTTGAGGATTGCAGAAACTGAACTAAACAAGAGGCTGAATGGCTTACACAAATACCATGGCTGCTTCAGACAGCTGATCAAGCAGAGGTCAGTGCTGATATACCAATATTAGATCATTCTATTAGGCCACTTTTAAAAAATAACCATTTAACCCATTTTGCCAGATGGCCTATGGAGCTACATATACAGGTTGAGAAACTAAGCCTAAAAGGTCTTTGCCTTTCTTTGTAGTGGAACATGACAGCAAAATAGTTGCTATTGATTCCCCATGCAGCAAAATACACAAGCTCCTTATTCACTATAGAAGTACAATAACGTATTTGTGCTTCGCGTGCTATATGCAAACAGTACATTTGAACCCCAAAATCCAGAGCCTAAAAAAATCAATTTTAATGGTTTCTTTAGAGAAGGCGGTCACTGTACAGCAAGGGAGAATAAAAAATACAAGATTCTACCAGTTAGAAAGGACTAATTAGACATGTATTAGGTCACTTTCCCCAACTAAGGCTAGGTTCACACCTGTGCCCGGTCTCCGTGCGGGATTTCCGTTCCGGAATTCGCTTAAAAATTTCAATAGAGAAAAGTCCTGAAAGCAGGACTTTTCTCTCCACATTTTTGGGGCAGAAACCCAGCGGACCCCATTATATTCTATGGGGTCCGCAGGTAACTGCTTTTTTAAGTGGATTAGGTTACCATATGTGGTAGTCAGTTGTGATCCAGTGAGCTCCACAACAGCCTCATTGCTACTGCACTAAGCTGACAAAAAGCTGTCAATTCAGTACCGTAGTGATGGAGCTATTAGGGTGCTTGCTGCATTACAACCACCTACAGTGATGCAGTGAGTTTCATGCACACAGCCGTGGTCAGTCTAGGAGATGCAATCCACACACGGACAGTGTTTCCTGGACAGAATACAGTTGTGTGCATTAGGCTGACTAGAACAGACAGGTATTCTTTTTCCAGCCATAAAAATCACTGGTTTATTCATATGCAAATGTTAAAAAGGCTTTTGGGGTACATTACCTCTCCTAACTGCCGTCCAGTTCTCCCCAGGGGAGAGCTGTCAAAGGATGGAGGATTGAGTTGGGCAGCAGTTAGGGAAGGTAATCTATACCACACAGTAAAGCCCCGGGAAGTTAAGAAATGCACCAAAAGTCCTTTGCACCTAATTTGCATATAAGTAAAACAGCTATTTTAATCGATAATGAATATGCAATGGTGAGCAACATAGACATATCCGGAAAGTGTATAAGGGGCACTACAAGGTACCGGGATTACTTTCACTAAAATTTTCCTGTTGACAGACTCCCTTTAATTTACAGATACCTGAACCAAAACTTCTGTACAATATCTTAGAGAAGAGGAATGCACAACCTTCTCTGATCTGAGTGAGGGCCATGTTATCATACTAAACACCCAATCAGAAGAGAGGACGAGCAGGGCTACGGCATCAGTAGTCCAAACCACCAACTCAGACTGGTCAGTCCCAAGGAGTAAAGCTCTTATTCATTAAGAGTGAATTCTTATGAAAGTAAATACGCCACAAGCTCTGCACCTAAGTACACAATATCGATAATTGCATAAAATAATTAAAAATAATCTCTTTATTTTGAAGCCAGAGTCAGCAACATTTTTCTGACTCCAGCGCCCTGAGGAGACCATGCATGTGCCTCGTGTCTTTAAAGTTCATGGGTACTGTGGTTGCTTAGCATTTGACAACTCCTATACAATGTAGAAAGCAAGAAGCAGAGAAGACAGGCACTCCTAAATGCAGTACACTTGTTAGAGTACCAAACAGAGGTCAGGGGATGCCATTTCCCTAATAAATGGAGGGCACATGACGGCCACACAGTACAACATTAGTGCCTTAGCTGTGTGCCAACCATTTTTTTCTGACAGTCACAGATACGCATGTCTGTGTTCAGATGGTTGGGGTCACAAGTTGTGCACACTGTTATAGAAGATGAACTAGTCAGTACAATAAATTGTCAGAAGTAACATTACTGCCCGCTTAGAACATCTCTTCCTGTTCTAGAGAGGCGGTCTGCAGAGAAGAGTGTCATGCCACCTCTTACGCCTCTGCTGAATAGCAGAGAGGAGTCACAGGACGGATCACTACACATGCTTATTAGTATGTATGACAAACCACCCATCCCCAGACTGGCACTTCAGCCAGCTGTTACCTGTCATGACAGTGAACCCTCTAGCTTAGAAGGGAGCCTACTCGTGACCAGTTACTTTTAACCAAGCATCATCCTCACAATGTCAAACTTCCCTTTATAGATCCCAAATCCCACATCACCCAGAACATAACAGACTCCACATCACATTGGACATACACATGTCCACTAAATACGGACTTGACCAAGGTTGAGCAACTACACCAAACCACCCAGCCAAACACAAAATGACATAGCCCGTACTCTACTGGTCAGCAGATAACAGTACATCCTCTGTCTATGATCTACTTGTTGCAATTTCCTTGGTTACTCAGTGACCAGCAGAACTGGACACATAGCAATTACAGGTTACAAATAGACAGTGCCCAGACTGCGGGACACAATGTCACAAGTCAGCTCTGTTGACACCACCACACCCACCAGCCTTACCACCCACACAGGGCAGGGTGCTGAACAGTCAGCCACAGGGGGCTTTAGAACAGGGCAGACAGGCAGAGGGCACCATGTGGGCATACCAAGCAGGGATCTGTGGGCTCTGATGGATGGCAATGCCAGCCCTGCTTCCTTCCACAGCCCCACTACTTTCTGCTGCTCCCTGCCCGACTAGAGTGCCAGCTCTCCAGACCAGCGGCCATCCAGAGGGCAGGCGGAGGAAGTTTCACTGGAGTGCTGCTCCTGAGCTCATAAACCTACTCGGCAGCAGCACGGAAACAGGACGCAGCTGGGGCGTACAAAGCCTGGAGGAAGTCACAGTGACAGGCCTGAACCCTCCCCTCCCAACCCGGACAGGGAGATTACAACTCGGGGCCTAATGTGAAGGGCGGGCCGCATCCCCGGCGTTTCCTGAGCTTCCAGCCCGTCCTTCTCTTCACTATAGAAGCCCGAAGTTCACACCCAGCAGCCGCTTACCACCAGACTGGCTTCTTCCACAATGCAGCTGCCGACACCTCCAGCCGGATCCCCCGGCAAGACCCTTGTCCCCTTGTGCGAGCACTGAGCCGTCTCCTAACCGGACACACAAGCACACAACAGCCGCTACTAGCGCCTCACGCCGGGAACCCGCCTCGACTGTGCGCGTCACCGCCTCCTACTCGCGGAGAAGAGGCGTGGCCTGCAGAACAGTGAGCGCGCGGCTCCGAGCATCTCTCGACGCAGCCAATGAGAGTCGTGGAACCTCCGAGACCGTTATGTGATGTAAGGAGCCCGGCTTCCTGTCACATACAGCCAGTTGTACGTGCATATAGAAGTGGCCTGGAATTACAACGTGTGTGTAGGCAGCCAATAGCAAGGCCCGAGTCATGCTATAGGCGCACTGACGTGTCACAGGTCCGCTTCGAGGGTCAGAGCCCTCCTGGGATTACAGAATAGTTCTGTGGTAATGGAGCTCGCCCTATAGGGTCTGACATAACATCAGTCTCAGAGGAAAAAACTATATCGTTGCCCGTAGGAACCAATCAGCATGCAGCTTAAATTTTATATGGACTAACCAGACACTTTGCTGGCGTAATGAAGGAGAGGTCCATAGCAACCAATCACATTGCAGCTTTCATGTTCCAAAAGAATGAGAGCCAGCATCCAATTGGTTGCCTGCCCTCGTAACTAGAGTGAGAATCCATAACACAAGGCGCATCAATATTAGTCTTATATTAAATATGTATCACTTCTCAGCCTTTCAGATGAATTGTAGTATCTGTTCTTATACATGGTCAGTAATTACCTCCGCCAATGGTGACCCATTGTAGGGGGTTAACAGAACCCCAGGGATGTAGATCAGAGAACCACAGGGTGGTATGGAGGGGCCGCCATATCAATGCCATTAGCTCATATACTTGATGGCCCAAGGTGCTGGCGTGCCCCTGGGTATAGTGATTCCTGGAGTGGCTAAACTCACTGGGGATGGGATCCCACTGAGTCTAGGACACTGCACTTCTTCTTTCACAGCTTGTGAGCACTCACCTCTTATTGCTTGCTCTTCACCCTCACAATGAGGAATTTTATAGCAATCCTCACTTAGTTAATTTATGTGTTTTTTCACCGCTTATTTGTCCTGTTTTGCCATAGGATTGAGGGATGCGGATGCCCTTTTGAAAAGCTTCTGGGGTCTAGGGGGAGGAGTTGTGTAGTCATTAGGTTCTCTCCTCCCCTGCAATCCTGGCCTATCTCTGCTTTTGTGGAGGTGGGTGCACCTAGTTGCAGACTCCTAATAGTACAATGGGGTGAGAGCCTATGTGGAAGCTAGGAGCAAGTTGGGTCTCCCTTGCTTCACCGGTATGGAGATCATAGTCCCTGATCCTTTTAGGGCTTTCTGGTTTGGGAGGTCGGGGTCCTTTCTCTTTTAAAAGAGGATTGGTGTTAGACCGCATTCTTGTACACTTTTTTAGTGTAGCGCATCCCCACTTTTTTGGCACATGAGTGATAGAAGGCACAATCTTGGGCTTTCAAAGAAAAACAAAAAAAAACTATGTGTTAAATATACATTCTTCGTTGGAGTAGCTTCTAGGCAATAAAAAAAACCCACAGCACTTCAGGTTAGGGAGACACGGTGACTCTGACTATGACACATTACGCTGCCAAAGTTCACATTGTTGTATTGCCTTCCTGACATATATGAAAGATACCACACCTGCGGCACAACCATGGCGAGAAAGGTACTTACCCAGTTTCAGCACATAAATGTTATTGTCTGTATAATGAAAAGTTATACAATTTTCCAATATACTTCCTGTATCAATTCCTCACAGTTTTCTAGATCTCTGCTTGCTGCCATTCATTCTGCTAAATAAAAATTCTGGATAAAAATCAATTTGTGGTCATGTGATGGACGCACAGGTGCTCAACTCGTGACTATAAGGCTAAGGCCCACATTGTGGAAACTCAGCTTTTTTGTTGCAGATTTTGCTGTATTTTTTTTTTAACCAAAGCCAGGAGTGGATTTAGCAGAGGGTAGAAGTATAAGTGCTTTCCCTATATATTTCCCATTCCTTTTGTAGCCATTCTTGGCTTTGGCTGAAGAAAACACAAAAAAATCTGCAACAAAAAAGCTTATTTTCCACAACGTGGGGCCTTAGCCTAATATGCCGTGCACCTGTGTGTTCATCACATGACCATAGACTGTACATCACATAACCATGGACTGATTTTTATCCACTGGAAGTAAACAAAGACTGATAGCAAACAGTGATCTCAAAAACCACGAGGAATTGATACAGAAAGTGAATTGGAAAATTGTATAACTTTTCATTATACGAACAAGAACATTTATTGCTGAAACTGGACAACCCTTTTAAAGCTGATGGAGTTTTTGCAACCATTGGGGCAGATTTATAAAAACTGTCTAAGGCTAAGGCCCCATGTTGCGGAAACGCAGCTTTTTTTGTTGCCTGTTTTGCTGCGGTTTTTTTGAGCCAAAGCCAGGAGTGGATTTAGCAGCAGGTAGAAGTATAAGAACTTCCTATATATTTCCCATTCCTTTTGTAGCCAGTTGTTCTGGTTGGCTGAGCAACTTATGTCGTGGCCATTTCACAGTAGGAAAACATTTGGTCACTGAGGCATTTTATCACAGCAAGAGAACCACCCATAATGAGGTCCATAATATTATACATTACTGTGTAATATTTTTATTTTTTATATGGTGGTTTGCATGGTCCTGTATATATGCATTCACACTGTATTAGTGATTAATAGATACTGATCCCCAATACATTTGTATGAATAAGGATCTCAATATAACATGAGAATGAAGCTAGAAAAATTTATACTTGCTAGGAACAGATATAAAAACTGTATGAAAATGTGCGTTTCATTGACCATTTTGTACACCATATTCCTCTTGAGGTCTGTGACGCCTACAGCTAAGATACTAATGTAAAGCATCTATGATAGATCTAGGCTTCATTTGAGTGTGCCAGTTTCGGGTTTGTTTTTTACGTTTGAAAGAGGATTTCTACTCGACACGTAAAATTCACCATACATTAGTAGCATTGCTGATAGTTTCCTACAGTAGTATTATACAATTGCAGCATCCCAGAGTGCTCCTGCTTTACACTAGGATCACACCTGCGTTCGGGTTTCCGTTCGGTTACCCGCGGACCTCATAGATTATAATTTTTCTGCCAGAAAGGGGCAAAAAATGCATGCAGTGCTTTTCTCTCCACATTTTTCAAACAGGTTCGGGGACGGAAACCCCAAACGGAGTTTAAGCGCTGGTGTGAACCCAGCCTTAATTGTCTTTGTGCCTCTGGGTGTGTTTGTATGTCCTGTTTATACAGTGATGGCCAAAAGTATTGGCACCCCTGCAATTCTGTCAGATAATACTCAATTTCTTCCAGAAAATGATTGCAATCACAAATGCTTTGGTAATAATATCTTCATTTAATTTGTCTTCAATGGAAAACCACAAAAAGAATTGTCAAAAAGCCAAATTGGATATAATTCCACACCAAACATAAAAAAGGGGGTGGACAAAAGTATTGGCACCCTTTGAAAAATCATGTGATGCTTCTCTAATTTGTGTAATTAACAGCACCTGTTACTTACCTGTGGCACATAACAGGTGGTGGCAATAACTAAATCACACTTGCAGCCAGTTGAAATGGATTAAAGTTGACTCAACCTCTGTCCTGTGTCCTTGTGTGTACCACATTGAGCATGGAGAAAAAAAAGAAGACCAAAGAACTGTCTGAGGACTTGAGAAGCAAAATTGTGAGGAAGCATGAGCAATCTCAAGGATACAAGTCCATCTCCAAAGACCTGAATGTTCCTGTGTCTACCGTGCGCAGTGTCATCAAGAAGTTTAAAGCCCATGGCACTGTGGCTAACCTCCCTAGATGTGGACGGAAAAGAAAAATTGACGAGAGATTTCAACGAAAGATTGTGCGGATGGTGGCTAAAGAACCTCGACTAACATCCAGACACGTTCTAGCTGCCCTGCAGTCCGATGGTACAACAGTGTCAACCCGTACTATCCGTCGGCGTCTGAATGAAAAGGGACTCTATGGTAGGATACCCAGGAAGACCCCACTTCTGACCCAGAGACATAAAAAAGCCAGGCTGGAGTTTGCCAAAACTTACCTGAGAAAGCCAAAAACTTTTTGGAAGAATGTTCTCTGGTCAGATGAGACAAAAGTAGAGCTTTTTGGGAAAAGGCATCAACATAGAGTTTACAGGGAAAAAAAAAGAGGCCTTCAAAGAAAAGAACACGGTCCCTACAGTCAAACATGGCGGAGGTTCCCTGATGTTTTGGGGTTGCGTTGCTGCCTCTGGCACTGGACTGCTTGACAGTGTGCATGGCATTATGAAGTCTGAAGACTACCAACAAATTTTGCAGCATAATGTAGGGCCCAGTGTGAGAAAGCTGGGTCTCCCTCAGAGGTCATGGATCTTCCAGCAGGACAATGACCCAAAACACACTTCAAAAAGCACTAGAAAATGGTTTGAGAGAAAGCACTGGAGACTTCTAAAGTGGCCAGCAATGAGTCCAGACCTGAATCCCATAGAACACCTGTGGAGAGATCTCAAAATGGCAGTTTGGAGAAGGCACCCTTCAAATCTCAGGGACCTGGAGAAATTTGCCAAAGAAGAATGGTCTAAAATTCCAGCAGAGCATTGTAAGAAACTCATTGATGGTTACCGGAAGCGGTTGTTCGCAGTTATTTTGTCTAAAGGTTGTGCTACCAAGTATTAGGCTGAGGGTGCCAATACTTTTGTCCGGCCCATTTTTGGAGTTTTGTGTAAAATGATCAATGATTTGACTTTTTTTTCATTCTCTTTTGTGTTTTTTCATTGCAAGCAAAATAAATGAAGATATTATTACCAAAGCATTTGTGATTGCAATCATTTTCTGGAAGAAATTGAGTATTATCTGACAGAATTGCAGGGGTGCCAATACTTTTGGCCAGCACTGTATATTCCATGTTAAATGTATGTATTGTTTTGCAGCTCTCCCCATTGTATTTCCCTGTTTGGTTGTCCCTACTGTCTAGTTCCCCTCTCACTTGGTATAACCCTGGCCTATCACAGGCCACTGGGTGGTTTCTGGGAGATGAAAATCTGCAGGAAACCGATGGGGCCTTAGAGTAGTTGTGTAGAGTGTAGTTGGAGTCCTAGTAGTTAGCACTGACTTGCTCAGACCCACCAGCATTTATTCAGCCCCTGAGGGTGAAGTTTCAGCCCAAAGCTTTTACCAAGACAGCCTTGAGATATGGAATTCAGCTGTCCAGCATTCTGAAACAGTGCCAGGAGGAGAGAAGTAGTCCTGACTGCCAGGAGGTGTTATCCAGGATCTGCCTCAGAAGGTAACCAGGCCCCAAGAAGGACTACCTTGGATTACATCCCCCAGCATTATTTGCTGGAGGTGGATGAATTTCAGAGAGAGATGTTGGAGTGAAGTGTACAGCACTGAAGCCTTATGATCTCTGGACATCCCTCAAGACCAAGGATGGGCATACTACACAGTGGGAAACTACAGAGAGAAGGTGCAAGGTTCCAGTTCCAGTTTCTGAGTTCCTGCTTCAACTGCACTACTACCTCCTGAGTTGTTCCTGCATTAATATTTGGGCCTTCCGAACTCCATCACACCGACTCAGAGTAAGAGAGGACCCCTCTCCAACTGGAAGGGCCCCAGGGGAACTACAACCATCACCATCCGGTAGCACAGCAAGCCCTCCTCGTCGGTGTACAACCTAGGAGCTGAGCTGGGGAGATTGGTTGAGGGCACTCGGCCTATCCATTGGCACAGCTACTGCCACTACTACTCCCATCCTTCGATTCCCTACATCTGGGCTGCGGCACAATGCATAATCAGACAAATGAGGGGACATGTAATACAGGGTTGGCTCCCCATTCTGACTGATATGGTGGTCCTGAGCTGGGACCTTCCTATATGATGTTCATGGACATTGGTTGCCTTCATGAATACACAGTATGTTAAAAAGAAGTGCAGGACAAATAGGCAATAGTTTGGTTGCAGGACCAGACTTGACAAGGTTTGTCTGTAATGTAGAGTATTAGGAGCAGCATAGCAGTGTTTTGGGGAATTGCAGTGCTGTACCTATTACTTGAATTAGGAGCAGTGCTGCACATGCTCCCCATCCACTAGAAGCTTCCGGAACCCGGAGGCTCTAAAACAGCTGATCTGTGCAGGGTCCGGGTGTTGGATTCCAACAGATCACATAATGATGACCTATCCTGTGGATAGGTCAACAGTATGAAAAATCAGTTTGGAGCCGGAAAAATCCTTGTAAGGAAACTAAATTGCCTTTGATCCTTATGGACCTGAGGCTTAGAGTCCCAAATAACCCTATCCTGTAGCATGTCTGCAATAAAAAAAAAAAAACAAGTCTTTATACTTATCCTGATGTAGCTACTTCAGATGCTTTTGCAGTTTTTCACTAAACTGGGGAAAGTATATGTTGGCTTCACTGCACATGCACTCAAGGTCCATGGCAGCAGAACTGCACAAGCACTGGAATTAGCAAGATCCTGGTAAGCAGGCTCGCATTAACCCGCAGGGGAATTAAACGGTGGCCCCTGAGCCAGGCGGGCCCTCACTTCTGCCTGGTATAGTACGGTACACTCAATATACAGATATTCATTGTACAACATCTCAACCTGGACGGAGGACTTTTTTTCTCTGCCGGTTTTCTTATTAAAATTGCGAAAACCCAGCGGACCCCATTATAGTCTATGGAATCCATGGGTGTAACCGGTGTTATAGTGGACGAGGTCTCCGTTGTTCGGGTCCCCCAGCTGAACCGAATGAAGGGGAGCCAAGCGTATGTGTGAACCTAGCCTTTGACTTTTTGTTTGCTCTGGGGTACTCCATAGGTTGCTGTCCCAGAATAGCCTCCCATGTATGGTAACTGCACTATGGCAACCAGCAAGTAAGATTGATGCATGCCATCCATGTATGTGAACAACAGAATGGATCCCAGGACAAAACCATCAAATGGGTTACAGTTATTGTGTAAAGCACTGTTGATAAAAATAGCATATAGAAAGGCGAAAAACACTCAAATGGAAAAATACTTCATTTCCTCTACCTAAAAATATAATTGTAACAAACCGTCTGATTAGATTTCTGTACTTTATGTAAGATGCTACCAAGTGTAATGTACAAGCAGCGATACTGCTAGCAGATATGGAGCTACTGCATGTGTCATGTGAGGCTTCCGTTCTTGTAGTGAAATTCAGCAATTCTTTAAGGAGCTTATGGTGCCTTTGCTGAAGCAGGAAGCTGTTGATCTGTACTTTCACACTGAAGTAAAGCCATTGTTTTGTGCTGCCTGAAATATCTCAAGTATTTTTGTTTCTCAAGGACTCAATGTATCAGCACAGCTGAAATAGTTGTAACTGAGCAAAACAGTATGTCCTTTTTATATTTAGAGGGTGGGTCAGATTTGATGCTCAGATGTGAGAATACAGATCAAAATTGAAAAATAATGTTTTACTAATATATATTATAACAGTAAAGCCAAGCTGCCATTCTCAATGCATACACATACAGTAATAGCAAAGTTGTCCCAAACGCCTGATTTCGGCAGGTCGAGCCAACTATCTTAAGCATATAGGGGCGTGCTAACTCTCCTCCAACATGATGTTGGGGGAATAAAGAATCAAGGATGTTGAATCACTCCCTTACCCATTGAAGACACATATATGCTCATTCAATTGAGCTAGTAGCTGTATGCTGGAGTCAGATAGCTGCCAAAAGTATATGGTAAACTTATGGTGACTTGGTCACCAACCACTCCTTTTCCTATAGTGTATAATCAGAATAGAAATAATCACAAATGGTGGTATGTAAGACTGTGTTCACATGACGTGTAATGGAGTCCAAGAATTGGGCTGCCAATTTGTGGCCAAAACAGCTAAGACTATTAGAGACATTATTCCACCAGCAGTTATTTGTTAAGAATTGTGCTATGGGATCCAATTGGTTAAAACCCACAGCATCCTATAAATCATAATGTGCTCTGTGCAGATATATAATAAAAGTGACATAATTTTCTTCTGTACATAGCAACCAAGTATATCCCATTCATTTACTCATTAACTGTAGTACAATCCATCTAATATATCATATTAATTAATCATCATATGTAATGCCTGTCAACTACAGTACAAAGCTTGTACAACTAAGACACTCAGAGAAAGACTAAGCGAACACATTTAAGATATGGACAAAGTGGCATCTAGGAGTCTGCTTCAAGACGTTTTTGTTGTGTCATCAAGAGAAAATGACACTCTTCCAGTCACTGCCATAGAAAGAGTTAACAAACCAGAGAAGAGAGGTGACTGAAGACATGTATTGTTGAATTGTGAGGCCTATTGGATACTGAATTTGGATATTAGATCACCAAAATGACATAACAATACAATGGAGTTGATGGATATTTATTCATTTTATTGTTATTCTAGTTTAGCTTTCACCTAGGAAGGGCTACAGTCATGGCCAAAAGTTTTGAGAATGACACAAATATTATATTTTCACATGATCTGCTGCCCTCTGGTTTTTATGTGTGTTTGTCAGATGTTTTTATCACATACAGAAATATAATTGCATTCATATTATGAGTAACAGAAGCTTATATTGACAGTTAGAATGAGTTAATGCAGCAAGTCAATATTTGCAGTGTTGACCCTTCTTCTTCAGGACCTCTGCAATTCTCCCTGGCATGCTCTCAATCAACTTCTGGACCAAATCCTGACTGATAGCAGTCCATTCTTGCAGAATCAATGCTTTAATTTTGTCTGAATTTGTTGGTTTTTGTTTGTCCACCCGTCTCTTGATGATTGACCACAAGTTCTCAATGGGATTAAGATCTGGGGAGTTTCCAGGCCATGGACCCAAAATCTCTATGTTTTGTTCCCTGAGCCATTTAGTTATCACCTTTGCTTTATGGCAAGGTGCTCCATCATGCTGGAAAAGGCATTGTTGAGCGCCAAACTGCTCTTGGACGGTTGGGAGAAGTTGCTCTTGGAGGCCATTCTGGTACCATTCTTTATTCATGGCTGTGTTTTTAGGCAAGACTGTGAGAGAGCCGATTCCCTTGGCTGAGAAGCAACCCCACACATGAATGGTTTCAGGATGCTTTACAGTTGGCATGAGACAAGACTGGTGGTAGCGCTCACCTCTTCTTCTCCGAATAAGCTGTTTTCCAGATGTTCCAAACAATCGAAAAGGGGATTCATCAGAGAAAATGACTTTACCCCAGTCCTCAGCAGTCCACTCCCTGTACCTTTTGCAGAATATCAGTCTGTCCCTGATGTTTTTTCTGGAGAGAAGTGGCTTCTTTGCTGCCCTCCTTGAGACCAGGCCTTGCTCCAAGAGTCTCCGCCTCACAGTGCATGCAGATGCACTCACACCTGCCTGCTGCCATTCCTCAGCAAGCTCTGCACTGCTGGTAGCCCGATCCCGCAGCTGAAACACTTTTAAGAGACGGTCCTGCCGCTTGCTGGTCTTTCTTGGGCGCCCTGGAGCCTTTTTGGCACCAATGGAACCTCTCTCCTTGAAGTTCTTGATGATGCGATAGATTGTTGACTGAGGTGCAATCTTTCTAGCTGCAATACTCTTCCCAGTTAGGCCATTTTTGTGCAGTGCAATGATGACTGCACGTGTTTCTTTAGAGATAACCATGGTTAACAGAAGAAAAACAATGATGGCAAGCACCAGCCTCCTTTTAAAGTGTCCAGTGGTGTCATTCTTACTTAATCATGACAGATTGATCTCCAGCCCTGTCCTCATCAACACCCACACCTGTGTTAATGGAGCAATCACTGAAACGATGTTAGGTGGTCCTTTTAAGGCAGGGCTGCAATGATGTTGAAATGTGTTTTGGGGGATAAAGTTCATTTTCTAGGCAAATATTGACTTTGCAAGTAATTGCTGTTAAGCTGATCACTCTTTATAACATTCTGGAGTATATGCAAATTGCCATTAGAAAAACTGAAGCAGTAGACTTTGTAAAAATTAATATTTGTATCATTCTCAAAACTTTTGGCCATGACTGTACACTAAGAGGGGATGTGCATATACTGATGTGTTAGGAGACCATAACATTAGTAAAAACCATTCTAATAGTCTTTAAAGAGGACCTTTCACGTCCTCATGTATATGTGGTTTTACATACCGCTAAAAGCCGACAGCGCACTGAATTCAGCGCACTGTTGGCTTTCCCAGTATGTGCCCCGGGGCTGGAGATATCGAGGGTGTTAGTTTCACGGTTTACTGTCAGAAGGGCGTTCCTGATAGTCTAGCTGCGCTGTGAGGAACGCCTCCCTGACAGTTCTCGTTCATAGACTTGTACTGGGGGGGCGTTCCTCACAGCTCAGCGTCATCGCCGGGCAGTAAGGAACGCCCCCTCTGACAGTACAGCGCTATGGACAAGTACAGAGAGAGGTGGCGTTCCTTACCTCCCAGTAATGACGCTGAGCTGTGAGGAACGCCCCCCTAGTACAGGCTATGGAGAAATACTGTCAGAGGGGGCGTTCCTTACAGCCCAGTGATGACGCTGAGCTGTGAGGAACGCCCCCCCCAGTACAACTCTATGAACGAGAACTGTCAGGGAGGGCGTTCCTCACAGCGCAGCTAGACTGTCAGGAACGCCTTTCTGACAATAAACCGTGAAACTAAGACCCCCGATATCTCCAGCCCCAGGGCACATACCGGGAAAGCTGACAGTGAAGCTGTCAGCTTTCTAGCGGTATGTAAAACAGCATATACATGAGGACGTGAAAGGTCCTCTTTAATGCATAGGTGTTATCCTAGGGATGTACACTAGTTTTAATTTATTTTTATTTTTTTTTACTAGTGTTGGAAAATCATTTTTTCTTTGGAGATACTTACCCTTTGACAACACAGAGCTCCTTGCTGGGAAATGTAAAGTGGAGTTTGGTCACAGGTTAGCTGTACTCTCTTTCTATGTTTGGTAAAAGAGTGCAAGAAACTGTCCTATTATTATTAGATATGCACTACATGCCTGATGTTTCCTATGACATTACTGAGACATTTCTGAAATCCCTGGACAGGACACACATTGCCTTTGTTCTAGCCTATGTGACTTTAGTACTGCACATGAAGTATTTTCTAGTAAAGGGAGTCTGTCACAGGAAACTTGATGTCAAACCAACCAAAGTGCATTGTTTCCTTTAAAAATTGTTTTTTTTTATGATTATGAAAATGAGGCTCAATTTCAATGGGTTTCATAACTAAATACAGAGCCCTTGGAGGCTCTGGCACGCCCCATTGCACATGAGCCTCATTTGCATATACATTACAATGGCTTTTTCAAGGAAATTGTGCAACTGTTAGATTATCTAAAGGTGGACAGCATAATGTCCCCTGTAGTGTACGGTAGCTGGCTTGATATTAAGTTTCCTAGTGAAAGACTTCCTTTGAATATAGTACTTCATTGCATCATTGGTAAATAGAGGACTTAAATACATTGCAAAACTAAGGCATGACTTTTCTAAATACCTAGTAAACGCCTTTTTTAGATTGTCCTAAAACAACAAATTATTGGATGTGCTGACAGGAATGTAGCAGTCTGCAATAAATTGAGCAATCTGTGGTAATGCTGACCACATGAATGGGTGTGGGTCATAATACAGCTAAAGCTAAAAGTATATTGTAAGTATATTGTGTTTTTAGGGTCTTGGCTATCTATCTATCTATCTTCAACCCCAATTCCCAAAATTTGTAACAATGTGTAAAATGTAAATAAAACAAGAACACTGTAATTTGAAAATCTCATATAACCATATTTCATTCATAACAGAACTTATATCAAAAGTTGATAGACATTTTTTCCATTTCATAAAAAAAATAAAATAACTAATTTAGAAATTGATAACAGCAACACATCTAAAAAAATGAAAAGAAATACTAATGAAAAACAGCTACAGCAATGAACTTTCAACTAAGTCACATGACTGTGTAAAAAGAGCTTTTTAGAGAGACAGAATCCCTCAAAAGGAAAGATAGTCAGTGGTTCACAATCTGTAAAAAACTGTGTCTAAAAATGATGTAATAATTTCAGAAAAATTTTCTTCAACATTAAATTTTAATATTCCACCATCTACAGGTACATAATATCAAAAAATTAAGACAATTTGAAGAAATCCATCTGCACAAGGGACAAGGCCGACAGTCAATATTACATGCTCATGGTCTTCAGCCATAAATTAGTAATACAAATTACAGCATAGGCTCAGGAATACTTTCAGAAACCACTGTGAACACAGCAATCCATGTGCAATCCACAAATGCAAGTTAAAGCTGTATCCAGAAACACCACTGTCTTCTGTGGGCCAAAGCTCATTTAAAATAGGCTGCATTAGTTTTCAACAAGACAATGGCAAAACCACATACTCCATTAATCACAACAACATGGCTTCACAAAAGAAGAGTCCAGGTGCTGAACTGGCCTGCCTGCACTCACCAATAGAAAACATTTGGCGCATTATGAAATGAAAAGTCTGGCATAGAAGAACTAGGACTGTTGAACAACTAGAATCTTACATCAGACAAGAATGGGACAACATTCTCTCCCAAAGCTTCAGCAATTGGTCTCATCGCTTCCCAGATATTTACAGACTGTTTTAAAAAGAAGAGGGGATGCTACACAATGTTTTTTTCCTTTCCTGATGGAAAAAAAAATCCTACATGCAGGACTTTTCCTTCTATTACAAAAGTAAATAAACATGACCGAAGAAATCAACTGTCATGTTGTTTACTCACCCTATTATGGATGACAACAACGGACTCCAATAATTGTAATGTGAACATGCCCTAACTTTCAACCTATGGTTATATAAGATTTCGAAATCATTGCATTTTGTTTTCGTTACATTTTACAGTGACCCAACTGTTTTTAAATCAGAGTTCTATCTATCTTTCTATCTATCTATCTATCTATCTATCTATCTATCTATCTATCTACTTTTTGGGTAGTATTTTACAACATTACATCTAATTTTGGAACTCTTTAAATTTTTAATTCTGGATACCTTTTGATGATAGTCACATAGTGATAAATGGTGTATTTAACACAAAGTTTTCCTGGCACCCATACAGTATAATGCCCCATTTACACTCAGTATAATGTCCCAAAGTTACCCTTCACCGAGTATAATGTCTTATAGTATCCCCTCCACACAGTATAATGTCCCATAGTGGCCCCTTCACACAGTATAATGTCCCATAGTGGCCCTTCTACACAGTATAATGTCCCATAGTGGCTCCTTCACAAGGTATAATGTCCCACAGAGGCCCCTTCACACAGTATAATGTCCCACAGTGGCTCCTACAGTGTTCATTGAAAATACTGCAAAAATGTTGTGCTGTTGAGACCCCAGAGTATAATGAGCAGAGGCCCAGGGGAGGCAATCAAACATAAAAACCTTTGGACCTCTTCAATGCCGTCACAGACATGACATTGGTCAGGCTGGCGTCATAACACATAATGACGCCGGTGTAACACACATCTGTGACGTTATTGAAGAGGCCTGAAGACCAATGCCTGAGCACAAGAGAGGTAAGTAACACTATTTTTTTATCTTTTACACCTCCCCATGGCCTTCGATCATTATACTCTGTGATATGGAATGCATGGGATCCCCTGGAGGGCTGAAGGGAAAGTGGATATAGCCGTGGGCAGGAGCGTGGAACAGTGAGTAAATAGGGCCTGTTACCCACTGGAGTAACTCCAGCGGGTAACAGAATATTAAAAAAAAAAAAAAGGAGCAGGAGCCCATTGGGCCCCCTAAGGTCACGGGCCTTGTAGCAGCCACTACGGCTGCTACAGTGGTATTTCCACCACTGGACTTATCGCAGCTTTTATTGCATTGAATGTTCTCTATACTACACAAGAGTTACTGACAGAACTTGGGGCCCAAATAGAGTCTTTAAAGGGTGTGTTTCCCTTTCACCACATTTTTACAGTTTGCATCTAGAATAAAAAGATTTGTCTGGTTAATTTATTATATATTTTTCTTAATCTCAGAGTTCGGTCAAATAATTAAAGGGGTTTTCCAGGCAAAAAAATCTTTTTTTTTTTTAAAAGGGTCTGTTAGTGCTATTAATGGGTTAATAAGTATACCCATATACTTTTAGCAGTGTTTTGAGTGATTTCTGGGTTTCTCTGGGAGCTCCTGACATGTGCATTTGTTTCCATGGTGTAGCTTACTGCTATGTAGCTTTCTGTGTACCTTCCACACTATCTCCCTCTAACTGCCCCCCTCTTCTCTCACTCCTATACACCCCCCCTCCCTGTCTCCCTAGCTAAGCTATCCCGCCCACTACTAGCCCTTCACAAATAACTAACTAAGCCCACCTCCCCACCGCATCATACTTGCCTATCTTCCTCTCTGGAAGACAACTCCTTTTCACTGTGCGCAGGCTGGAGACACTTCTCTTCCACTCTCCTAGCCAGTGCACAGACCGGAGGTACCAGTGACGCCTGTGCAGTAGAGATGGAGTGCCATCTCTACTGCGCATGTCTCGCAGGCACCTTCAGATGGCGCAAGTGCTTGCAGAGAGGAAAAGGGGAGGAGCCGTTCCCGGACAGGAAGACACGTAAGTATTGATGGGGTTGGGGGGGGGGGGGAGAACTGGTGACGTTCTGTTTCGGAAGCGGGGAAATGGAACGTCACCGGATTATCAGAAAGTGTCCCTGGGGCGGTTATGTGAGGGATATGGGTAATTATAGATTTATTTTTTTTTTTTAATAGAAGTAAATTAGAAGTTAGGAGGGAGGAGGGGGGTTTAGTTTAGGGGTTAATTTGTATTTTATCTCGGACAACCCATTTAAAGTCATTCTCACTTCAGTGATCCTCCAGCACTTTCGTTCTCATGTTTCCCGATTCCCCTGCTGTCGTCTGCTTCAGAAAATGAGCAGTGATTGGCTGAGCGGTCACTTCTTGTGTGTCGAGAGGGACCAGGAAACAGAAACCAGTAGGGGACCCAGTAAGTGTTGGAATTGGAGATTTTCATTTGGCACCCATTTACAGTTCTGACATCCTCTGACTTGTGACTGATCATGTGCAGGTCCCATTGATTGGTACTGAAATAGATGAGAAATGGATAGAGCAAGGACTTTTTCCATCTGTCTTTTTTCATTTACTTTATGGTTAAAAGAATGATGACAGTGGCATCTTGAAAAAAAAAAAGAAAATAAACCAATGTACAACAGAATGCAACTGGTACTGTTGACTGTATGAATAGAAGATAGGTCAGATCTGTTCACATCTACATAGTAGACTCCATCAGAAGCCTCTGTTGCAGGCTCATGGTTTTTCCATGCTCAGGATTTCCCTCATTTTAACAGAAAAAATATCAGAAACTTGATAGACCCCATGATAAGTCAATGGGCCCACTGGGTGCCATCGGTGCCTGTCATGTGATGGATCCATCCCCAGCCTGACATCAGTTTTCTTGTTCCTATGACAAAAAAATACCCAGTGCATATATACCAACAAATTTTCACTTTTTTATCTACCCAAAAAGACACTGTTTTACTTACTTTGTTTTGATCCCAAGTCACATTCTGTATTATAGTTCAGAGCTAATTCAGCTGAATATCAGCAGCGTTTCCACAATGAAGTCTGCAAACAACATATGCACCATTTCATGCCTTTATTTCTGCTAAGAATTTCCATCAGGAATGTTACAGGTTTTGTGCTACAGAAAATATGAAGCATTTCAGTCCCACAAGAATGAACGCTTAAGGGAATGTCCATGTGGAAATGCAGGCAGTGTTTACAGTGAGAAAGGATGACTACGGGACCAAACAATTTCTATACCCCTGACTACTCCTGGCATCTCTGTCTTCTCCCAACAATCCAAACTGGTGGGAAAGCTCTTCAAATATATGGCACGTTTCGTGGGTGATGTGGCGCAACTTGTTCATTCATCTCCACGTGTGAGACACTTCTGAGGCTTGTTTTGTGCCAGGAACAAAACTGGATCTGGAAAGCTCTAAAAAGTATTGTGCACTAGTGGAACCAGGAAGATGATAGTATAATTGGAACATGGCACTAGGGTCAAAACTAGCAATTAATATTAGGGAACAAGCCATACTATGTTTTTTTTCTATTCAGTGTAAGTGAACACTATATATGAGTGTGACCTAAGGTCGACTTCATTCTAGTGCATACTTTGAGAATAAGTATTGTATGTACTGTATTATTTATTGCCATTTGTTTACATAGCACCATCATATTACACAGATGTTGCCTTCAGGATATAAGCTCATATGGAAATGACTCTCTCCTACTGCATCTTGTCTTCCTGTAACAGTTGTTCTTGTATCTTGTATTCTCACCTTGTTTTGTACTGCATTGTACTACTGCATAGAAGATGGTGCTTAAAATGCATGGTAATAAAATGTATTCCGTCATATTTTTTCCTACAGCCCATAATGTTTTCCATGTAATTTCCCTAGATACACATGCACACACTATAGGAAGCCAGTCAATATATCACTGTTTCTGCAGTTTCAGAGAAACCTGTGCAAACATAAAGAGCTCCATGCTTATGTTCGCTTAGTTGAATTTTAACTCATGTTACTGGTGTTGTAAGATAGCACTGCTAACTATTTGATCTTCAGTTCCATTTCATTACAAAAGACAAATAGTGTAAAAATCCTGACTCCTAACTTTGTAGTTCATGCATCAGAAGACGGCTATTGTGTTTAGCAGCAATAAGTCACTGTAAAAATTGGAGGTCCATGTCATCTTTTTTTTTTCCCGTATATTTTTTGTTACTAGATGTCCTTTAGACCTCTTGCAAATAGATTTCTTACATATTACATAGGCTTTATAGATGATTGCATGGATTTCTTTATGGGCCTACTATACCTGTATATGCCTTTAACTTCTGAAAGGCTTATATTAAAAACAGTAGCCATGTTCTGTTCTACACTGTATTAAGGCCTGTTCACATCATCTTTTTCTCTATGCCAAGTGTATATGTTTAAATATGAAAAATAGATACTCAAAATTCATGGGCTGAAAACAGTATATATTTTTTTTACTACAGTTGACCATTTACATCAGCATATTCTACTATGCTATTCTGTCCTGAAAAAAACTGTTAAGGTGAATAATTGACAAACATAAAACTTTACGTTTCCATACATTAAATAAGTCCATCACCATCAACATCACTAAACCACTTATATAATGTTGAAAGGTCTGTTAGTGGCATAGTGAACATATCTTGTTTGCATAAAAGTGCAGTCTTACAGAAGAGGAAATCAACTTTTAGGCTGAGGCCCCATGTTGCGGAAACACAGCATTTTTGTTGCAGATTTTTCTTCAGTTTTTTTGAGCCAAAGCCAGGAATGGATTGAGCAGAAAGTAGAGGTATAAATACTTCATATATATTTCCCTTTCCTTTTGTAGCCATTCTTGGCTTTGACTCAGTGACTGTCTCTCTACTGTCTCTAACATCATGTCTTCTCTTTATCTGAAACTGAATCTTTCAAAAACTGAACTTCTTCATCTGCTAAACGACCTAACCCTGATATCTCCATTTCTCTCTTGCGGTCTTAGGGGGTGTTCACACTACCGTTGGTGACCATCAGTAGTGTCCGTAGCTATTGTCCGTTACAAGATTTTAGCATTGGACACTAGCTGAACCGTCAGAAATCCGTTAAAATTTCCATTCATTTCAATGGGTTTTGATATCGTGTCCGTTAATGTCCGTTTGTGTCCGTTTACAACCAATCCGTGAGAAGTCCATTTTTTTCCACGGAAAAAAATCCTACATGCAGGACTTTTTTGTCAGTTTGGAAAAACGGATTCTTGACGGACAGCAAGTGTCCGTTATTTTTTTTTAACATTGAAGTCTATGAATAACTGACTTTTTTTTTAACTGATCCATTAATTGGATCAGTTAAAAAAACAGACACCTTAACATCAGTTAGTGTCCGTTAATGTCTGTTATGATAGGTGTCCGTTTTTTTTTGTTAACGAACACCTTCATAAGAGAATCCAAGGGTAGTGTGAACCCTACCTTACTATTACACTGACACAGTATGTCCGCAGTCTGGGGGTTGTATTTGACTCAGATCTCACCTTCACCCCACATATTCACGCACTTGCTTGCTCTTGACACCTGCACCTCAAACCATCTCTAGAATTCGCCATTTTCTCACCATGGAAACATCAAAAACCCTTATTGTCACTCTTCGCTATTGTAATTCTCTTCTAATTGGGCTTCTTCTTACTAAACTTTCCCGTTTACAGTCTGTCCTGAATGTAGCCACCACACTCATCTTTCTGTCAAACCAGTACACAGATGCATCTTTTGTGTCACTCACTACACTGGTTGCCCATCCCCCACAGAATACAATATAAAATTATCACACTCACCCACTAATCCATCTATAACGCTGGACCATCCTACATCTTCTCCCTCATCACTGTTTACCGCCCTAACCATTCTCTATGTTCTGCCAATGACCTTAGACTTAAATCCTCTGTTATCTGAACATCCCACTCCTGTATCCTAGACTTTTCTTGAGCTGCACCGGTACTCTGGAACGCTTTACCCCGGACAATCCGATTAATCCCCAACTACTGCAGCTTCAAATCACATCTGATTAGTCAGGCTTATCAAATGACCTAATCACATTGTTCTAAACCTCCACACACTACACTAACATTTCTTATCCTATTCCATCCTTCCTCCTCTATTCCTTAGAGCCAGACCTCGCCATGTAGAAGTTACACTGTGTACCATACAAGCCCTATTATCTCTTGTGTCTCCTTATTTCCTCATAGAATGTAAGCTCTCGCAAGCAGGGCCCTCACTCCTATTGTTTGATATGTTCATTTCTTTGTCACCTTGTAATGTCTCGTACTGTCTGTTCACGTGTCCTCTGATTTGGCTATATATAAATAAAATTATTATTATTATTAAAAAAACGCAGCAAACTCTACAACAAAAAAAGCTGATTCGTTTCTGCAATGTGGTGACATAGCTTTATAGGGAGTCTGACAGTAATAAACACCTAATCCTAGTACCCTGTAGAGGTGATTCTGTAGTTTCCAAATATACTTCTGTTATTCATCTTTAGAGCCCTATTTTCATGTAAATAGACGTTTATTCTTATACAAATAAGGGTAAAAGTGCTTTGGAGCATGTCTTAGATTGCCTGGACTTTGGTCTGAGATCTAGACATATGTTAGAAGAAACGCACAGATGTATGCAACACAGCCCACTCATGTGTTCCTCCGTTTCAACATAGATGGTATGGAACTCCTGGTGCACGGATATACCTCCTCGGTCCAAGGCAGAAAACTCAACATAGAAATTGTAGATGTCCAGCAACCAGGCTAGTTGCCAAAAACTTTTTTCTTAAAGCTTAACTTTTAATAAATCATAGCAAAACAAAAAACATAAAATTGTTGTACATAAAAATAATGCTCATACTACAGGTGTGAAAAGCTTCTTACGCGTTTCAGGGAGTCATCCCCTTAGTCATAAGCATTGCTGTTGCCGAGATATTGTTTTTGTCAATTGAGCTATTTGGAACCACTAGGACATTGGATACAAGCAAAATGTAAAAACATAAATAAAGGGTAGCAAATTATATTAAATATGCTACTCTGGAGGTCTCACTAAGAGTATACAACACTAAAAGTGAAATTAAAAATTAACTTTTAATAAACATATTTAAATACATTAACTGTCACATCAACAATACCGTGTTTCTCCGAAAACTAGACAGGGTATTTTTTTCTTCGAAAAAAGAGCTAGGGCTTATTTTCAGGGTAGGTCTTAATTTTTTTCATGAACAACAGTCACACATTTGATCACTTTTTATTTCAATTTTTATCAGAGGTGAAACAGCTAAAAAATGGCGGTCCAGCACTTTTGATTTTTTTTCTCCCGCTACAGTGTTTCCCATACAGAAAAAATATTTTTATAACTTTTTAGTTTTATATGTATTCTAGTGAAAGTGGGGAACTTGAACTTTTATTGTTTTGTCTTTTTTATATTTTATTTCTTTCTTTAACTATTAATCCTCCCTAGGGGGCTTGAACCTGCAATCGTCCTATAGACTGCAATGGCTGTCTATGGGTGATTCTCCACGTTACTATTGAGGCTGTAATTGCATGGCAGATGTCGGGAAGGGGTTAAACTAGCTAGGGCTTATTTTTTGAGTAGGGCTTATATTTCAAGCCTACACCAAAAAACCTAGAAAATCTAGCTAGGGCTTATTTTCAGGGTAGGTCTTATTTTAGGAGAAACACGGTATCTACAGTACAATGTAACAACACCATAGTTAGTCAAACCAACTAACCTCATATCCAGGGGCGTAAAAATTGCGATCACAGAGGGTGTGACCAGGCTCAGAGTGGCACAGGGCTCATGCGTAATGTTGTCAGTGCACCCCACGTGACCACTGAGGCCCAATCACAGGCCACAGTGGTGACCTCCTTAGCGTGTGACCACATTCGCAGGCAAAAGATTACCAGCGAGGATGCCCAGGAGAGGTGAGGCAAGGTGAGTATAACCTCCTCTGGGCCTCCACTTATTATAGTCTGGGGTCTAAGGAGATAATAGCACTGAAACTAACTGGAGTGCCAAACCTCACGAATATTCGTCAAAACAAATTTAGTGTTGTTCGCCTCAAGCGGCTCAAAGGGGACTCTTGGGAGCATTTAATACTATGTGGAGCATATTATACTGTCTGGGGCTACTGTGGAGCATATTATACTGTGTGGGGGCCACTGTGGAGCATATACTGAGTAGGAACCAATGTAGAGCATATTATACTGTGTAGGGGCCACTGTTAAGCATATTATACTGTGGGACCCTTCACTTTTTATATCACACAGTATCTGTTTTATAGGAGACATGTGATATTATTACAGGCTGTAATTACATTGCACGTTAACTATAAAATAGATACTGTGCAATGTAAATACTAAAGGGGGTCACGGTCCACAGTCCCTTCAAACAGCTGATCAGCAGGGGCCATGGGTGTTGGACCCCCACTGAACTCAGGTGGGTGGGTGCTCACCCACCATATTCTTGATAACCGCAGTTGTGTGTACTGTAATTGTACCCCTTTCAAGTATCTGAGATACCTCTGCAGTACCCATAACCATCGCTATCAAGAATACGCTGTAGGGAGTTTAGTTACGCCACTGCTTATATCCAAAATGAGGCTGAATATGACCATCAACAGTAGTAAATACCAGAGCCCACAATATGAACCTACCCATAACTATCCAACTCACAAATGCAGTAATATCTAAACCGTGTAAGGGAATGGACAGGTATTAGCAATGTTGATGCTTCCACTCAGGTACATAGGTTTTGGTCAAATAGACCAGGAACAGGGTCACCAGCCTCAGGAGTGTAAATCCCAAATTTGATGTAAACAATAATCTATCCCTGATTGTTCCTACCAATCTCTATACCCCAATTGGACTCCACTTTACCAAGAGCAGTCTCAGGCTTGCCCTATATAACCAGCCCTAGCATGTCCCTATGTACCTTTCATCCTGGGAACATAGGACTCTTCAGGGGACCTCAACTGTAAGAGCTACGCAAGGCTAGGGCAATCCACCACCCTGTATGGAGCGGTTAACGTAAGGATCCTACCAAAATGGGCAAATACACAGCAGCATGGTTTACTGTCTAACATATCAGTGTCTGTTCACAGTGGAGCTAACAGCATTTAAAGAAAAATAGTTCCACCTCCATAAACTGGCATCTCATTTTCATGTCATGTGGGCCACTATGAATTGGGTATGTGAACATAACCAAAGTCACAAGGGCCGCTACTAGAGACCCAGTGACATCCTAGAATGGGAAGCATGGCCTAAGTTACCATTCTAGCGATTCAACGATACTACATACCAGCAGACCTAATAGGAGAAGGCAGTAGAGTTAATTATCGCTTATCTCATTGGAACAATGGCCACGTGCTCATTTCTCCAAAGAGTTCATTTACATATTGACAAAAAGGTAATATCTTGGCAATGTAAGGAACCAACTTAAGAGGGGAAAACACTATTTGATTCTGGTGACATTAGCCTATCTATCTGCGGGGCTGTGTTGATATGCTGGGTTCTGGAGACAGACTCCCTTTAAAGTATTCAAGCGAACTGGGTGGAAGAGTGAAGAAATCAGGCGATACCTTTTAGAGGCTAACTGAGTATATTTGATAGTTCAAGTGAACTGGAGCAGAGCTGCAGCAACCTGACTTGGCCACTACAGAGTGTGTGGAGCAGTCTGCTTCTGGCTTCGTACGCTCTGTTTTTGCCAGTGGTTGCTGTTATCAAGTGATTGGTGAGGGTGTCGGGTGTAGATCCCTACTAACCTGATATTGATGATCCATCCTAAGGATAGATCATCAGTATCAAAATCCTGGAAAACCTTTTTAAACCTTGTATATTTGCATCAAATATTATACTGTGAAGGTGAAGGGAAATGTAAGGTATGCTGATTTAAGAAAAGAAAGAAAAGGTTAATATTGCTTACCATCATTGCTTGAAATCTTTCTTAGCTGCAGGCTTCTGTTCATGCAAAAATAGAATCCTAAAAGGGCACAAATAGATTACTTAATTATAGCAAGTCCTTATCTGTGCGACAAGTCAGGAGACCGAACAAGCTGTAGCTGTATGTGAAAGATGAGAGCTCTACTTCTATGTTTCTTATGTTTTAAGCAGTACATGTATAAAAGCTCACTTGTGATTTATGTTTGTTTAATCTGTACCTATATTTATCATGTAAGTTAACTACATGATTTTTGAAGTGTTAATATATATTTTGCAAAACCGTTTAACTGTTCAAGGGTTTTCCACCACTATGATATTGATGCCCTATCCTTAGTCAGAGGTGACATAACTTGAAGCACCTGGGCCCTAATGCAAAATTTGTGATGGGGCCTTTACCTAACTTGTGCCATTTAGAATAGTGCAACTTCTATATCTGCACCACCAATAGCTACGCCCCTGGCCTTAGCATAGGCCTTCAATGTCAGATCATTGGGGTTCTGCACTTCCACCAATCAGCTGTTTGACACTGCAGAATTCAGATGATCTCTGCAGTCTTTGCACTACTTTTCAAGCAAATCGCTGTACGTTGTATAGCAGCTGTGCTTGCACAGACCATATGACTAATTTATTTGTGGCGCGGAAGTGATGGAAGTCGGACCCACACCGATCTAAGGAAAGGCCATCCATTTTACAGTCCTGGCCCCACGTAGCGAAATGCAGCTGAAAAATTCTATGGAACAAAAAACACAAACATGTTTTTCTCCACAGCGTTTTTCATTGAGTATGTGCTATGTTTTTCTCTGCTTTTTTCCTATCCCTATAAATCTGTATAAATGCTTGTGATTCCGAAGTTAAAATTAACATGCTCTTTCTTTCCATAATGTTTGAATGAGACTAACTGGTACTACTGATACTGTAAAATGCAGCGTTTTTTTTTTTTCCCCTGCAATTTTGCAGCAGCCAAAAATGCTGCGTTTCTGCATCATGGGGCCTTAGCCTAAGCCTTAAAGGGATTTTTTAAAAATTACTGACCAAATAACCCTCTTCATAAGTGCTTCATTAAAATAACATTTACTTATTTTAATAGCATTCAGTTCCAGGATTATATAATAAGTGAACCTCCTTGCAATAAAAAAAAAAAAGATACACTTGGGTCCCATCTTACTAATGCTTCTCCAGCTAGTACACATAGTTGCTCAGGATGTAATAGCTACAAGCTGAGATTAGTTAAAATATTACCTGTAAATATCAGTAGAGATGTATTAATTCTTGGGGTGAGTAGATAGGATCTTCTGCATGCAGTAGGTAGTCATGTGACTTACTATGACATCACTGGTGCTGCTCTTGCACACTATTCCCTCAGTCTGCACTTTCTATAGCAGTGCTGCCAAGTTGTCTTTCAAAATCTGCTGCCTCATCGAAAACATCAGTCCTCTATCATGGTATCTTGTTGCAGATGAGTGAAATTATCCATGGTAGATGTTTTTAGTTAATTGAAGTATTTTCTGTAGACAGCCTTTATAAAGTCTCATTCAGGCAGACACAGTGTAGACCCCTACAGCTTCACTGAACCAACCTTACAAGGGGTTCTAAGTTGGTTTTGAAGAATTGAGGGGGTCTAGGTGCTACATCTAAAACCACAGGCCTGAACAGGATGAAAGGAATGTAAATTTTGCTAAAACTTTCAAATTAGGGTAATATTAAAATGATTTTTAATATAACTTCCTATAAATTAAATTATCTTGAAATTAAAAATTAAAATGTTATAGTAAAATAGTTTTTCTAGATTTAGAAATCAGAGGGTTAAGTGAGCCCTTTTGAGTCAGGAAAGTGTCACTGGTTTTGTGTAACTGCAGCTACAGGTCATGGTAAAGTAGCAGCCTCAATCTAGACATACTGGAGGAAACTGATACCTCTATCTGGGTGGCAGATGTGGGTAACTAAATAGGGGCATACAAATACACACCCTGAAATAAATACCTAGCTACTCTATTTCTACAACTTAGTTTCTGTTTTAGCAATAACCTTTGTGCAACCGCTGTGAGTAGTCTTTTTTTTCATGTACACAAAGATGACAGCGAGCTGTGTAAATGATTTAAGCAATAATTGCTGTGTGAACTCCGGAAATAAAAAGCAGAGGCATGTGCTGTCATTTATCTAGGAGGGAATGATGACAAATGAAAGACTGCAATTTCAAAATGATCTTATAATTATAGTTTTCCTACAACTACAGGGTTAAGATACCCATACACAAAGAAGAAAAGTCAGTCAAATCCACCCATTTCGGTGGGGCTGGCCATCTATCTCACTTCAAGGGTGTGCCCATAGATGTTTTCTTGAGAAGGAAGGAACAAGCATGTTGAATTTCAACATGCCCATTCCTTTCTTTTCACATAGAGGTGTCTGACAGCAGTTTACTTCTCTCTCCTCTCTGAGAAAGTATGCATGTCTTAATAAAGTATAGGATGTGATTGCTTCTCATGAAATACCCACTGTGAGCCTTTTAGTGTTTAGAGAGGTCACAGGGCCCACTTCCCTAATCCCTGCACTCCTCTAAAACAGGGAACTTCCTGTTTCAAATGATTCAGTCTTCAGTAGAAACTCTTAAGTGATGTTACAGTTATAGTTCTTATACAACTTACCTATCATACCGGTAGTAATAAAATTAAAGTATGCATAAAATACAGTTGTGCCACAAAATGGCCTCTTGGGATCTGCAATGGTTCAAAGCATATCTATTCTTATAATTATTCTTTTACCTAAATGACTATAGGTTCACACTAGTGCTTAGGTTTCCGTTCTTCTGGTCCGCTTGGGGACCTGAAAAACGGAAACCCAATCCGATTAAAAAATAGTTACCCACAGAAACCCGCAGACCCCATCGATTATAATGGGGTTTGCTGGGTTTCCACCAGAAAAATGCGGAGAGAAAAGTCATGAGTGTATAAAACTTTGTAATGCAAAATACATCTAGATTGAAGCCTTAAATACTACAGGGAAGAGGGTAAACTGCAGCAATCGTTCTCAGTGACTGTGTGCTATGAGAGGGAGGGAGGAGGGGCAGCATGTTTTTCATTCTATGTCTTTTCGTACATACGCGGTCTGTGGGAAAATGGCATGGATCGTCATGGATGATATCAGTGTGCTGTCCATGCCCTCCATGAGCCCATTCTTTTCATGAAGTGAGCCCAGGCCGCAAAAAGGACAGGGAGAGACCTTGTCCTGAGTTTCTCTCTTGGCCCCCTACATGGACCTGCTGTAATACAAAGGCGTGTGTATGGGGCCATAGAAAATAATGGGTCAATGTGCTAGCTGTTAAAACAGCTAGTGCACTGACAAAGCACATGAAAGTGTGCATGGAGCCTCACAGGCTGTGCGTGGGACTGCATCTGGGGAAAAGGAAGGAAGGAGCAGAGGGAGGGACATATTTAACTGGCTTAGAGCACACAACACTGCTCTGGCATCATGTCAGGAAGCTCCACCCAAACATGGAGAGAGAAAATGAGTAATTACATAAAACGTGCATCAAGGAGGAAAATACCCATATTCTGCAGGTCACACACAGCAGTTTTAGGTGTGAATGAGAGATTTGTTTTGTTATGGAAGTGCCCTTGAAGCAGGACCTTTCACCGCCTTTGGTGCTGCTCCACTGCTTCCGGAACAGTTAGAATTTTTTTCCTCTAGAAACAGTCCATCTGACAGTGCTGAGCTTATGTAGAATATGAGACACCAAAAAGAACTTCAGATTGCTCAGGAACAATGGGGTGGGCGGCAATATTAGAAGACAAATTCCAAATGCCCTGGAATCAGTGGAGTGGTACCTATTAAAATATGCTGAGAACTGGAGTTGATGGAGGAAGGTGGTGAAAGGTACTCTTTAAAAAGAATTTAAGAAGATACAGCAGTATAGAGGACACACGCTGACCAACACAGGTGTAATCCAAACTGCCAATGGTTATCAGTGTATAACGTAAAAATCAAAAAATCACCATCACATTCAGCCAGGGTTATAACAGGAGACACAACAATGGGAATCAAAGCCTGGTTCTGTCTTTTGTGAAATCTTTCAATAGCCAATAGGGGTCACGTGACACTTTGCTGCACCGATAACAGGCCACTGTTCCTCTGGGTTCCTGTTTTGCACTTTGGGGCAAGTATTTGATGATGGGATTTAATCTGTTTAATCTAATTTAAGTAAAGACAAGAAAGCTTTTATATACATTACATAACTTTTTATTAAAATAAAAATGTTATTTTATTTCTACACTCCATCAGGGAACTGATGAATACCAATCTGATAAGGTTTATCAGACTAATACATAAACCAATGGCATGTAACAAAGGAGTAAAGATAAGCAGGTAGCTTGTTATAGGATATGTACATGAAATACGTACCTCTTACCTAATTGATGTACGATTCCAAAGGCAACTCGGAGACAAATGCTTGCCATGTTCTCCTCTGCGGAGCTGAATGCTACCCTCACAGTTTTGCTGGTATAAAACTGAATAACTTGTAATAAGAACTAGGCTGCAGAAGGGAAAACATTGTCAACTTTTCAGGTGGAGATTGCTGGTTTATATTGTCAGGCAGGTCCTTTTTTTTTTTTTTTTTTTTTTTTTTACCTACTCTAGTATGTTATCGCTACTATGTTTGCCCACTGTAATATATGTAATTCACAAGCTATGATCTTATTCCACACACTTCTTTTCTGGACTTTTTAAAAAGGAAAGGAACTACAATGTAAGCCAAATTGATGATCATAAAAGTAAAAATTACAAGCAACATCAGGAACATGATAAAACTTTTATACCAGATGTTACTTCCTCTACATCTACTGTTTCCTACCACAGGTTCTGAGTTTCATGCCTAGGGTCTGTTTACCTTAGCTGTCACTGAACCATTAGCTGTGGCTACTAGACCTTAATATCACTCATAAAGAGCAATTATCTGAAAGATCATTGATCCCTATGACAACCATTATTTAATTGTTCACACTTCAGCAAGCATTAGACAGAATGTACCTAAAATAACAAAGTCATAAATGAGGAAGTAAACAATGATTCATCACAATTTAGCCTATGTACTGCATGTAAATCAGGTAGACATGTTTCTGTGTAGATCAGTTGCTTGAGATTTTTTTAATGGCCTATCCTTAAGATAAACCATAAATATCTGATCAATGGGGGTGGGGGGAAGGGGGCAGAAAGCTGACACCCGCACACATCAGCTGTTTGGGGATGTGATGGATGTCCATATTATGCAGTGTTTGGGGCCGAAAGCAAACAATCTCAGACATCCGCTTAGGGATAAGCTCCCCACATAAGCGCGACGCAGAAAAAAAAACACTGCGGAAAAAACTGCTGCGGAAACACATCAAATTTTTATCTGCTTCCTTTTTTATTGCGATCTTGCAGAGTTTTCCTCTGCAGACTTTCTGATTCTATTATAGCTATACAGAAAACGCCAGCATTTCCGTAGGTATAATTGACATGCTGTGATTTTCAAAAACACAAGCATTTTTGAAAATGCAGCTTTTGCACTGCAGATTTTTTTCTGCAATGTGTGGATGAGATTAGCTAGAATCCCATTCACTTTGCAGGTACTGTAAAACGCAGTGTTTTTTGCAATGTGGGGCCCCAGCCTTGAATGGATTTTCTGGGACTTTACTATTAATGACCTATCCTTCGGATAGAAATGATCAAAAGCAGATTGGTGGGGCTCGGACTCTTGGCACCCCCACAGTTAGCTGATTGTAGTGCCTGTTATGCAATGTCAACTACAAAATGTACTGGTCAGAAGTGCTGTACACTCAAGGGCCATTCAATTGAATGGGACTGAGCTGCAGTAACCAGGAATGGAAGATCATCTAAAGTGTAAGCGGCAAACCAAGTCAGCCTTGATCCTTTGTATAAGGCCCTTCCGACTCCACCTAAAATCTTTGATGGTGGCTTCCATTGAAGGCATATGAACATTTGGCGAGCTAAGCATGCATGTGTATAAGGGGGAGCAGGGGATGAGATACTGTTGGCTGCCAGAGTGTGTATGACCAACATAAGTTTGAATATATTGTTTGGTATACTTATTCAGATATCGAATAATCAATTCAGAATCACCAAAATACGTAACAGGAGGTTTGGTATGTGCAGCAAGAACACTATACAATGGTGACAAAGTGGCCTCATCCACCTTGGAGCCATGCAGATGCATCCATGGACTGCTTGAACCAAATGTATACCCTTCCATTAAAAGGCGCAAGTGCTCCAGTTTTCCTCTTGAATCTCCACCCAAGTTCCGCCCTTCTGGCTGTGTCATTGTTCTCTCCAGTCAATTCTTAAACTTGTGTCATTTGTTTCACAGACACTGTGTTTCACGGTACTGTTTATTTTCCACAGTTTTCTCTATCACTTTAAGCAAGGCAATAATGGGGGTAAATTGTAAAAATCTCTGTAGTTTATTACAGTAAATGTGTTTCCTGCAAGTATACGTAAGTATATCATATAGTTTCACATATTATCAATAAGGCTAGTTGCACACAAACGTGTACTCGCTGCTGGCTGTGATTGAACAGGACAGCCGGTGCAAGGGGTGGCACATGGATGTCAGCCAATGAATAGGAGCCACGGAAGCAAGGCCCTGTCCGTTTTTGCGGCTCGCACTGTCGGCCTGCACACTGATCCGTGTAATACATGGTCATGTGCATGGGCCGATAGAAATGAATGGTTCGGTGTGCTATCCGGGTTTTTCCCGGATAAATATGAGAAGCATCACACGTGAGAAATTTGTTGCAAAAATTTCTACAATATTTTATATTTATCGGAATGAGTCTTATAGAAACACATGCAAATGCTGCAGAAATAATCACTTCAATTTGTATGGAACAGTTCTGCAACAAATCTGCTCCTTATGAACAGACCCTTATGTTCAGGTGATTTTTGTCTTTAGTACAGACATGGAATGGAGACTGTGCCATGAGAGATGATAAAATCTACTTTTTCTTGACAAAAAGAAACACTCATAATACCAATATATGGTCTTGTATTAGGAAGAGCATGGCTTCTAGAGAAGAAAGTGTTATTTAACCCCTCTATAAAGCACTGATGGAATCCCATCTTGAGTATGCCATCTAGTTTTGGGAACTAGTTAATAAAAAAAAAAAAAAAAGAGAGAGAGCTGAAGAGATTTCAGAGCTGGGCGGCAACCAAATTAATATTCTGTACAGAATATCTCAGTTATAAATATAGGTTGTCAAAACTAACTGTATTTAGTCTGGAGAAGAGAAGGCTGAGGCAGGATATGATACCTTTATATGCAATGATTGACAACAAAAAAATTACGTGCCCAGATAAAAATGTCAGATTGCTGTAAAACACAAAATGCACTCATGATTCAGGCAGATATGTAAATCAGGTGTGTTCTGGTTAGACACCGGGTCTTGCCACAAGAGGATGCAAGAGTGCTTCCCCCACTGCCCTATAAAAAGGCTCTCACTATCTTTGGGTAATGTACCTCTTTGTGAGAGATTGTTGACTGCTAGACATGCCTCTATGATGGACTTGAAGACTGGACTGCTACGAACTGGAACCGTATTATCTAGGGAGCCTAAGCATACAACAGTTGGTCACCCCTACTAGTGAGACACAGCTCAGGGATATGAGCAGGACATCCTCCAGCCACATTTGCCGAAGCGAGAGTACTCCTTTCAAACTTCTACTGAGCTGAGGACACGAAAGGCTTTGTCTCTGTGATTGCGTATAGCAGCATTAGCAAGGCTAAGGCATCGCAGTTTTTCCCACAGTGCTTTTCACAGAAAGTCCTCTGCGGACTTTCTGCTTTAATTATATCTATAGGAAAACCGCTTGCATTTCTGTAGGTATGATTGACATGCTGCGATTTCCAAAGCCGCAACAGTTTTGGAAATCGCAGCATATCCGCTGTGCGTATGTTTCTGCAATGTGTGGATGGGATTCACTAGAATCCCATCGACTTTGCAGGGACTGTAAGACCCCACTGTTTTTGGAGCAGCATTTCCGCCATGGCCAAACCGCGGCGTTTACGCCACGTAGGGCCCTGGCCTAAAGGGGGTTTCCAGACAGATAAAACTTGCTTATCCTAAGGATATTAGATTAGTGGGGGGCAACTTTCATTGCCTCCACCAAGCACAAGGTTCACAGCACAAGTGGTGCAGCGTCTTCAGTGCTCACACTTTTTAAAATGTCAATCCATAGTAGTTGTGGGTAGTAAACTGTAATAACATACACAACTACTAAAATTTGTGGCTGTGCTTGGCAAGCGTGAGCACTAAAGGGGCACTTCAAACAGTTGATCATCTGAGAGTCAGACCCCAGCCAAGATAATATATATGGCCTAGGCTGAAGATAAGCCATTAATTTTATCTGACTGAAAAACCCATGTAATCTTTTTACTATCTGAAATATGATTATCCATATATACATATAGGGATTTTATGGCAAATTAGTAAGCAATTCAATGTAACTTGAGTATATTATTGCATATGAGCATATTATAACACATAGCAAATTAGATCATCTGTATGCGGTCTGGGGAGGTCCAAATCCTGCACAGGTCAGTTGTCCCCTAAAACGAAGCACTTCCCAACTGACATAATTAACGTTTGTGAGTGAAAAAAACAGTTTTTACTAATGTCACAGTTGATGTTTTAAATTTAGCGTCCTTCATAAAATGTCTGTTTCCTGAAATGTTTTGTGGTGCACTTATCAGAGCGAGATGTAGGAAGTATTCATTAGAACGCGCCTTATCCCTGACAACACCCTGCAGCTATATAAAAACAAATAGGGCTGCGTCTGTAAAGATACGCTGTGTATTCTTCAAGTCAGGAGCTAATTAAGTGGCTTTGTCAACAGTGAAGGAAACAGCATCTTCTACATCTCTTGATAGCACCATGTGGGTAAAACCACAGGACCCTGGTACCCTCCCAACCTAACATTAGAATCAAGTAGAAGAACTGGCTTTAACTTGATATGTAATGCAAAAAAAAAAAAAAACAGTAAAAATTAAAGAAACAGCCCAGAGGTAATTTTTATTATTACCGCACCGTTCACTAGATTGGTTTTCACACTCCACACGTGATGTCACACGGTGCATTAAAGTTGCATTTAGTTGGGTTTTTTTTTTTTTTCTTTAGCAAAAGGAATGGGAAATATAAAGGAAATATACTTCTTCCCTCAACAAAACGCTACAACAAAAAACAGCTTTTCCGCAACATGTGGCCTCAGCCAGGAGGAGTCATTCCTCTTCATTCTAAGGGGACAGTCACACTACCGCTGGTGACCATTATTAGTGTCTGTTGCTATTGTCCATTACAAGATTTTATCAACGGACACTAGCTGAACCATCACAAATCTGTTAACATTTATATTCATTTCAGTGGGATTTTATCTGGTGTCCGTTGGTGACCATTATACACCCAATCTGTCATGTCCGTTTTTTTTTCGCAGACAAAAAATCCTACATGCAGGACTTTTGTGTCCGTTAAAAAAACGGTTTCATGATGGACGTCAAGCGTCCGGTATTTTTTAACATTAAGTCTATGGGTAACGTCTGTTATACTGTCCATTATTACTGTCCGTTTTTTTCTGCGCATGCTCCGAAAGCAGAAACAAAAGAAAAAGCAAAAAACGGACAGTATAAAAATGAACACTAACAGACACTAACTGATGCTAATGTGTCCGTTTTTTAACGGATCCATTAAATAGATCCGTTAAAAAACGGACACATTAACATCAGCTAGTGTCTGTTAATGTCTGTTATGATAGGTGTCCGTTTTTTTTGTTTTTTTTTTGTTAACGGACACTATCATAACGGATATCCAACGGTAGTGTGAACCCACCCTAAGAATTCACAGGTGTAACTACTAGGGTAGTACACATAGCAGCTGTGATGGGGTCCAACAACTAAGGAAGGATATCAGGTGCAATTAGAGATAACTATGGACGATAAGGATGTGCCCCATCCAATATTCTACAGTGGAGCTCCCTGGTTCTCTCTGCTGTGTAAATCATAATGTCTCTGCTGCTATGACATAACTGTATTATTTCTTTATTGAGACATGATAACGCCTGGATGTGACATCTTTGTAGGGTTTTTTTTCCTGTGCTACCTTTTTTTCAGCATTATTCCTGTGCTATGATATCACAGTAGGCATTATCTCTATACTGTGATATCAATGTTCATTATCATTGTACTAAAGCATCAGTTTGTTTATTACCTCTGTACTGTGACATCACTAAGTTTATTATCACCATACTGTGACAGTGTGTTTGTTATCATTGCAGTGTGATATTGCTGTGTTTATATCTCTGCACTGTGACATCACTTTATTATCTCTGTATTATGACATTACTATGTTTACTATCTCTGTGCTGTGACATCACTGTGCGCATTATGTCTGAACTGTTACCTTATTGAATGTAATATCTCTGTACTGTAACCAGTGTTGCATCTAAACTTGGAAATCTGCAAAGTAAAGAGTAAAAACAACATGCTAATGAGGTAAACAAATCCAATTACAGATATAGGTTAGGTTTACACTGTGTGTCTTTGCTCACAAATGCTTGTAACACAGCTTAGAAGGAACCGTGACAGTAACATCACTATGCGTATTATCCAACTATTGTATATATGCGTTATCTCTGTGAATAATAGAGACCATCAAAATCGCAAGCTTTTGCTGTTCTGAACTCTCTGCTGAAGGAATAGAACCTTATTACAAGTTTTGCCTTGGGCTCCATTGCTACTTGTTACTTCCCTTTAGGCCAAGGCCCCACATAGCATCCCGCAGCAAAAAAGCCGCGGCGGAAACGCATCACGGTTCTTTCCGCAGCGCTTTGCACAGAAATTTTGCAGAGGTTTCCTATAGGGAAACCGCCGGTGTTTCCATAGGTGTAATTGACATGCTGCGATTTCCAAAATCGTGACGGTTTTGGAAATCGCAGCATGTCCACTGGCCGTATTTTATTGCAAAGTGGGGATGAGATTCACTAGAATTCCATTCACTTTGCTGGGACTGTAAAACGCCGCATTTTTTTCTTCGACGTTTACTCCACATGGGTCCCCGGCCTTAAGGATTATTAGGGCCTTGACAATAGGCAACAGTCAGAAAGCTGATAAAACCTTTCAGGCATTTTCATTACGATACTGGGTACTTTTATACAAGCTAAGGAAAGGTTAAAAATTAGGACTGCAGAAACTTCAGTGCAAATTCCCAACAGATCCAAAGCTAGAGCTAGCAGATTTAATATATCTAACCTAGATAATCATTTATGCTTGTGCTGTGGAATGTCTATTCTAGTGTAAAACAGCATTATAATTTGTCACAGCTGCTCCGAGCCTCTACTTTTTGTAGAGGAGCACTGCCGTGCTTTAAATAAGATCAGTTGACTCTCTAGGAAAGCTATAACCACCTTTGACGTACAGCTAATATAGAAAATGATTATTTCCTGCACCTTGCTGCTTTATATATGTGTTACTTTTCTAGGACCTGCATATTCAGCTAAAATAATCACTAATGTGCTTTGTAAATGTCCCGTGAGTGGATTTTGTCTATATAAAAAGAAAGATTGTTTCTAGTTTCTTTGATCCACCTCAATTTGGATTTCAAAGTAAACTGTTCATGCAGACCCTAAGGCCAGGTTCACATGACAGAAAATGAAGAGAAATTTGAATCAGACATTGCAAATCTGCCCCAAAATTTTTTAAAAAAATGAGTACTGTCTAACAGTTAGGGTGGGTTCACACCTGCGCTTGGTGTCCGTCCGTCGCCAATCAAGTGAAAATCTCGGCGAACTGGATTGGCGTCGGATACAGACCGGTCAGCGGCGCATTGGTTAAAAACCCATTCATTTGAATGGGTTTTTAAAGCAGTGCTTGGGTGTGCGCTTACACCCTCTGCGCTGCCAATCCTTTTTTTTTTCGTCGGACACGAAGTCCTGCCTGTCCGACTTTGTTTCCGACAAAAAAAAAAGGATTGGCAGCGCAGAGGGTGTAAGCGCACACCCAAGCATACTTTAAAAACCCATTCAAATGAATGGGTTTTTAACCAATGCGCCGCTGACCGGTCTGTATCCGACACCAATCCAGTTTGCCGAGATTTTCACTGGATTGGCGACAGACGGACACCAAGCGCAGGTGTGAACCCACCCTTACCCTTCTATTATTGGAAAAAGGCTACATTCACAGTAACGTTGTAAAAAAGGTTGTGAAAAATGGACACGGCTATTTCATCTATATTTCTGCTCTATTAAAATGGACCGTCAAAAAAATGGACATGTGAATAGACACATGCAGGGGGGAATTTATTATCCCATCCTCACCATTTTTGTGGAGTAGATGGGTGATGATGTGAAGCATCTTTATCACAAGGCCCTTTCTTGCATCAATGACGAGAGACAACCATTGTCCTGCACCTCGATTGCCACTTTCCGTGAGGCCAGCCAGGTATACCTCGGCCTGACATATTTATTATAATTCATGGCACTTTACTGGCTTTAGGTCCTGAATGGCATGGATTTCCATATTGGAGCCTCTTCTATATTGCTAGTCCTATAGTGTTTAAAAAAAACAGCTATCACAGAACAATTTTTCCTTTTCCTGTAAATAGAGCTTTACTCCATTCACAAGCAGAAATCATTCAATTATATAGTAGAGAAACCAGCATGGGAATTCCAAAGAAATGGCTAAAATTATTCTTTGTCCTTTCTGTTCACTCTGTTCAGAGCATGATTCTGAATGGACATTTATGAGTGCGGGGGAGGGGAAACCAGGACTAGGTTTTTCCATAAGTGATTCTTGTGTTTGTTAGAACCTTCTGTTATGATAACTTGACAACTACAATTGTGGGACACCACCAAAGAGATTCTCTGCTGGCTTTGTCTGTTCAGAATTGACCCTTAATCTTTCCAGTGATTCTTGAACTATAATGACAAAGGGATTTTATATTTTTTTGCCAGTGACTCGAAAGATCAGGAAGTAAAGCAGGAAACACCTGAGACTCAAGTACCTCGAGAATGTGTAGGAGGTAGAACATGTCAAAATCCACCCAAACATCAAGGAGGCTAATAAGGTATCTGATCTCTAGATCAGACTTCAGATCAAGCGTTTTAGTTTAGGTATACGTACAGATAAATAAAGTTTCTGAAATTCAAAGAGCTAGTAAATTATAGCACTACTCCCTATCATAATATCCTTGCGCTCCAGCATTGACAGTTTGACTGCCAGTACAGCGGAAAGGAAATGTTAAAGTTCATTGTGAGTGGAAAAATAAAGGAAGTGAATGTCAGGAATGTTTCAACCAACATCAGGAGAAATTCTGTTAGGATAAAAGAATAACAGCTGCTTTCAACAGGGAGTGCTATGATGTAACACACTAAATATTATTGTCAACATAGGTATCAAAAAATAGTCACTGCTGTACACTATTAGGATCTATGCAAACCAAAATTTACGCAGAAGCCGTTCTCATCTTTATTAGATTCACATTGGATTGACACACATGCAATGGATAAAAGTGATCTACAGTACTGTATCATATAAACAGTAGTTAAGCTGTAAGTATATTTTTCCACAGAAAAAGGGGGGGAAAAAACAACAAGTAAGGCCATATTCACACAACAGTGAATAACGTCCAATGTAATAGTTGTTTATTAAATGGTTGTCACAGGACTGTTTTAAACCCATGAATGTCTGTGGGTCTATTCACATCAATTTTTTGACAGACCATTTTTCATGACATTCAAAAGAACTGTCATGCACTATCTTTGTCTGTTTTGACAGACATAAAAATGAGTTTTTTGCTGTGTTTTCTCTGCATTTTTCTTCACCTATTAAATATATAGGGATCTCTTTTTAAACGGCCATGTGATGGCCACTAAAAAAACGGGTCGTGTAAATACGGCCTAAGCCCTGTTGCCGATGACCGTGTCTCTTGGCAAGCAGCACCCCAACCCCCTCCCCCCACCAAAATAAGAAACAACACCCCAATAAACCATGTCATATTAAAGCTGGTGAATGTTGGCAATTATGGGATATCTACCACAGCCCAAAGGTTGATTTTAATATTAGCTGCTGATGGCTCTTCACACTAAGGCCCCTGACCCATTCATTTGTATGGGCAAATGCACACGACCATGTTTTTCACTGATCAGTGTGCGAGCTGTGATTCAGCGCTGTATCAGATAGAACAGGTCCTATTCTGTTCAGTTTTTGCGGAACAAACTCGCCCATAGAAGCCTATGGGAGACTAAAAACCTAGGACGCCACACTGATGTACTCAGGGTGTCATCAGTGTGCCGTCCATTTTCGCAGACAAGCTAGGGATATCATTAGATGTCTCCTGTGTTTTTTTATGGTGGATCCGCAAACTAGGATCACACACTGATGGCACACTGAAGACACTCTGTCCATTTTTGCGAACATACTTCAATGATGCTGAAGAAACACTGAAGACAAAAACTGAACACTAATTACTACTTTGCTGATCGCAAAATACACACGGTCATCTGCAACTAGCCTAACACTTAGGCTGGTTGCAGACGATCATGCTGCAACCGGCCTGCCGTGAATTAAAAGCACGGGCTGCACACGGGGGATACTTTCATTAAATGAATAGGAGCCACGGAAGCACGGGCCACAAATTAGGACAGGAATAGGACCTGTCCTATCTGATGCGGCCTGGACTGTCAGCCCACACACGAGATCGTGAAAATCATGGTCATTTCATGTCATGAAAACAATGGGTCAGTGTGCTATCCGTCTGCAAGTGGACTTACTGTTTTATTTTTTCTCGTGTATTTTTTTGCACATGTGTATGGCCTCATTGAAATCAATGGATGTATGTGCAGTTTGAGTCTAATACATCAGATTTGTTCCACTGCATTTCTGCAGCAGCCAAAAATGCTGCTGTCTGCAATGTGGTACCTTAGGCTAAGATCCCACATTGCGGAAACGCAGCTTTTTTTGACTGCTGTGGAAATGCTGTGGGACAAAACGCTGCATTTTACAGTACCAGCAAAATGAATGAGATTTTGGTTATTATTTATTTTTCAATTCAATTATAGATTTTAAAGGGAAAGAGTTCAATGCAGCAAAAATTCAATGAAAAATACTGCAGAAAAAAACTGCCTTTTTCCCCGCTGCGCTGCGCTTTTTAGCTGCATTTTGCTATGTGGGGCCTTAACCTTATCCAGGTACCTGCCTGTAATGAGCGTTTTGGCTAGGTGTCTCTTAAAAGTTAAAAAGCCTTTGTGTTATGTATGTTCTTCTTTATAAAGGTAACTTGTGTCCTTACTTCTTAAAGAATACGATGCATAGCAGAAAACTTAAAGGGAACCTGTCACAATAAAAATGCTGCGCACTCTGCAGCAAGCCTGCAATAGAGCAAGAGGAGCTGAGCAGATTGATATATAGTTTTGTGAGAAATAATCTGTTATTTATCAATTTATTTCTATACTTAGGCCTCATATACACAACTATAGTTTTCATCTGCAATATTTTGCAAATCCAAAACTGTGGATAAAAGTACAGTTCGATTAATTTGTATAGGTCCAGACAGATGACCGCAATTTTTGTGGCCTTGTATCGGTGTCATATTCAAGGACCACAAATTATGAAGCATGTCTTACTTTTGTCTGCATTTGCAGTGCAGACCATTGTAGAGAATCATACAAGATCTGTGATTGTGGATGACATACTGATGCAATGCAGATGTGTTTTTTTGCAGATTGCAGATGAGTATTTGCAGATAGTAAATCCACTACCGTCATGTGCAGGAGGCATTAGAAGGAGAAACTGCATCAAGTGGACGGTCCTAACAGTGATTGACAGCTATGTCTGTATACACAGCCATATGGGAGGGGGGCTGTCAGTCACTGTTAGGACTGCCCACTGGATTACATTATTCCTTCTAAACATAGAAAGAAGACAAATAAATGCTCTGTAACATCCTAAAATTTTATGGTGGCAGGTTACTGTTAAAGGACTTGGCCACTTTATATAAATAGATGAGAAAGGGCCATAATCGTTTTTATGTTAAAAGTAGAACTTGGTCTCCTCCTCCTTCCTATGGAAAGTGGAGTGATATATGCATAAGATGGCTATCCCACTTCTGTGCAGATGCTAAACAGTAGTCGAATGTTTCCAGGGTATGCACAAATACAAGAAATTCTGTTGTCTCTTTTTCACTTTTTGTCTCACCCATCAGTTTTCCTTACAGTTGTATGCCGCAAGTTTTGTGATATTTGTATAGTACAACATATCTATCTTTTTGATTCTGAATAAAATTAGACAACGTTTGCCCGGAATTACAGTTTTACGTGAAAGTCTTTTTGCAAGCTGTTAGGTTTAGTTCTTTATTTCGTTTTTGAAGCTTCATTGTGATTTCCATGAAACCTCAGGGCATTGTTCAGGCCACCAGCTCCTATATCATGGAGTTTTATGGCTATTCATCTATTCTTTATCATGTACGTCACACCACTATTATACACAAAAAGTATGCTCACATTTCAGAACTGGATGTCTTTTTTTCTGTGTTAAAACTGTGAAACTGACACAGTAGGATGACTGTCCTGCCTAATATTCCCCTGTTATAATCCACCATTTCATTTATGTTACAATGAAGTGTTTCTTTGTTAGAACTTTCTTTGACCTGTATGCTTTTATTATGCACCTGACATTATTAGAAATACAAAAATTGCTTATGTTGTAGAGAAGAGATATCTTATGCTACCGGTATTACATATTGAAAATGTTCAGGGAAAGTAGGCATGTTTTTTATTGTTTTTGTCATTTTTGACTGCCTCAGATGGATTGTCACAAAAACAACCTGTTTTAAAAAGAAGCCACATGTCTGTCATAGAGGCATCCTCTCCTAAATGAAACATAATAACCCTACTGGCTCTAGGTTCACACCTGTGCTTGGGTTTCCATTCCAAAACATGGAAACCCAAATGGAAACCAAATCTACTTATTGTTTTTGTTGTTTTTGACTGCCTCAAATGGATTGTCACAAAGAAAACCTTTTTTCAAAAAGATGCCACATGTCTGTCATAGAGGCATTCTCTCCTAAATGAGACATAATAACCCTACTGACGCTAGGTTCACATCTGTGCTTGGGTTTCCGTTCCGAAAAATGGAAACCTAATCCGCTTAAAAAGCGGTTAGCCGCGGAAACCCACGGGCCCCATAGATTATAATGGAGTCCGCCAGGTTTCTGCCAAAGAAATGCGGAGAGAAAAAGTCCTGCTTGCAGTACTTTTCGCTCTGCATTTTTCAAGCAGATTCGAGGACGGAATCTCCGAACGGAAACTAAGCACTGGTGTGAACCCACCCTTACCCACATCTATGACCTCTCACCCAGCCAGCCAGTAGTATGCTTGAAATACCTGCCTGCAGATGGGTCCATCTACCTTTTCTATGGCAGTATTCTGGCTTGCCACTATTCTCAGATTATGCTAACAGGTTTCAGGAAAACCAAGCATTGATCTGTGAGCTCCCTTTCAAAGCAAGAGAGTAAAGATGTATACAGAGCCTACATTAAAAATGAAGCTTCAGACTTTTGTTACAGCTCTAGCAGCTAGGTTGAAAACAGATATTTTTTTTAAGACTTTTATATGGGTGGTCAGATATTTTTACCTTCCCCGTCTCATATAAGTCTATGGGGAAGACGTTCCGAGCAGTTTTTAAACCTGCAATGTTTCCACTGTGTTTTTTTATTTATACATAATTCCATTAACTTTGCTAGTAATGTAAAACAACATTTTTTACTGTTGCTTTCTCCACAACGGCCAAAGACGCTACGTTTCTACAATGTGTAGCCATAGTATCTCAATTTCTTATGATATAGTGTATTCCCTTTAAAAAAAAATGGAAATATAAATCATGTTTTTTTATTCTTTAAGAGATCTGAAATCACAGTTTATCCACATTGTCCCCCTCCTTACATAATACTTGGGCCAGCAGGAGAGTCTTTCACTGTTTATTGCTGTTTTGTGTTGCTATGCCATTTTTGTACTATGTGCTTTTTGTACGCTTTAGAGTTTGTACACCTGCTGGCCCACATTTGTAAAGAGGCTGGTGAACTTCTGTTTGTGCATTGCAAAAGGGACCTGCTCTAGATGGAAAAAGTCATTTGTTGAACAAAAAGCATCTGCAACATGCAAACCAGATGCCAATCCCTTATTCACCAACACCTATTGGATATGTTTCATTTATTGGAAAATTTACTGTTAGATAAGTTCACACACAGCAGATACATTTCAGTCTGAAAAAGTCCATTCCATACATTTAAATTGGGTTGTTCGTGCAGCATCTACTTGTATATAGATTTCTGCAAACTCCATTGAGATGAGTAGGTAAAACAGATTTATGCACCAAATGTGGCACATGTGAATTTAATCTGTTTACTCTATACAATACAAACGGATTGTAAGTCCTTATTCACTTTATAACAGCTGTCATACGGAAATTTTTAAAACCCATTGGGGCAGTTTTATTAAGACTGGCATTTGGTACGTCAGTGTTAATAAAGGTCCTGAGAGGCCCAAGATGTGCTTCATATGTCAAGATGCTCTGGCCTCTTAATAAATAAGACGCAAACCTGTGTGGCAGAATGGAAAAAACAATGCCATTCAGGAATTAGCATAGATTTCCTGTATGAGGGATCCGGGAAAACAGGTGCCCCACTGATGCCAAACGGTTGGCCAAACTGACCTTTTTGTACATTTTTCACTGTTTTTTTTTTTTGATTGTTTGTTTTTTTGCACCACCATGTGAATGCAGCCTAAGGCTGAGGCCCCACGTTGCGTAAACACAGATTTTTTTGTTGCAGTTTTTGTTGCGGTTTTTTGAGCCAAAGCCAGGATTGGATTGGGCAGAAGGTAGAAGTATAAAAACTTCCTGTATATTTCCCATTCCTTTTGCAGCTATTCTTGGCTTTGGCTCAAAAAACGCAGCAAAATCTGCAACAAAAAAAAGCTGCATTTCCGCAACGTGGGGCCTCAGCCTAATACAGATACGTACAGCATCTCTGATTCAGTTTTCATATATCTCTAAACACCAACGACTTATATTCAAAACTAATGCACTGGAATTTAAAATATCTGCCAACATTTTACAGCCATAAACGTGTGAAATAACTATGGATTATAACAATTAGAGGGTTTCAAGCATAATACTTTTTTTGGCATGAAGTAGTGCAAACTTCAATAACAAGACAAGAAGAATTTAATAGAAAAATAGCAACTATGTTGAGCAAAATTAAAGGGGTTGTCTAGTCATGAATAAGAATTATAAAAGTTCTTATGGGTAAGACAGGTGTATCTTACCCCTAGGAGACTAATTCATGTTTTTGCTGTAAGCTCTGCTTTGTTCCCCTGTCACAAGATAGGAACAAGGTAAAGGTCTTGTGATGGCATTATATCCAGTCTATGGATTGCTTTCCTGCAAGATCTGCCACCCAGAAACTCTGCAGAGGGGGCTGGGCTAACTGTTGGTGCAGGGCAGGGCTAGCATGAGAGTAACAGGTAGATGGCCTTGAGAGGTGAAGCTTGTTATTAGAAAGGTGGGTCTGTGTGACAGGTACAAAGTGGTGCTTCCTGCTACCCACCTGTTAACACCATCCCCTCTGATGGTTAGTTTCCCTTCATGGGACATCTTGCTATCACATCAAGTTAGAGATTTTTATTATTACAAAATGCAATAACATTTGATCTGCGGATTATAGTTTATGTAGTCTATATTGTACAAAGGTGTCTATTTACTTCTAATAATCCTTTATGGCGATTTATTGTATTCAGCAGCATGCCTTCAGTAAATCTGTAAAAATCAACAGCAGTTCTACTAAGGACTTTGCACGTGAGGGACATTCCTTCCGAGTAACATAGCGGCCATAGAAATATTTTCCTGGTTTTGCATCCCATTGCTGGAGCTAATAAGCTCATGAGGCCATAGGTCTTTAAGTTATTCTGAGCAAGATCTCAGGGTCAGACTGGCGACATTCTCCAGGATGGGTAGATTTTCTGTTAGTAGATTGAAGGGTCTTGTTAGACCAGGGGGAAATAAAAGGGTTAGAGACAGCTGTGACTGACATGTCATGGAAGTAGTGAGGTCAGCGGTACAAAATAAAGCCATTACAGCTCACACAACAAAAAGATCTTTGTCACAAGCTCATCCTCATTTCTGCATCTCATCATCCTTGGAAAACTCAGTCCTCTGTTCGCAATGACCAAGAAACAATTGCATATATTAATGGAGAGCCAGGTCAAGTTTATTTATAAGGAAGATTAGCCATGTTTCTTTTGTCATTCTGGGATATAGTATATTAATAATATGTTGCTACAAAAGAAATAGAAATAGGAAAAAATATTCCAGCTATATGAGGAATAAATCTCACAAGCACTATGAGGAAATTATTGCACAAAAATGCTAAAATTGGACTTATCCTGGATACCAAGAATTGCATGCTGTATATATCGCTGCCACTTTTTTTTTTTAGTTTTAATCAGTGTTATATTATATTATTTTCTAAGGATTGAGTTAATGCATTTTTTAGGCTCAGTTTACACCAAGTGAATACCAACTGTATATGAATTTTGCTGTATCTAGTCGACCATTTGTTTTGATCCATTAAAAAGTACTGTATATGCTATTCATACATGCAAACCTATTTGGAAGTACAAATCTGAAAAAAAAAAAAAAAAAAAAAAAAGAGCTGTTGACTTAGACGCAAATAACTCTAAGGCCATATTTTGGATTTGTGTTATGTGAATCTATAATAAGGCACCCATGGAAATCTATGGTCCATACTGTACCTCTGTATTTCTCCTAGTATGCAGAAGTTGTTTCTCCTGGATTCATATAGAAAAAATATGTGACATGTTCTATCACATGCTGCATTATGCAGATATTCCCTACTTAAATCACTGCGTCTAGGAGCCAGGCACTATGTACACCGCATTCCAAATTATTATACAAATCATATTTAAGTGTCATAATAATTACATTTTTTGTTTTTCAATTAAACTTATGGCTGGTATTGTGTCTCAGGCTCTTTGGATCACTGAAATCAATCTCAAACATCTGTGATAATTAGTTTGCCACGTGAGCCCAATTAAAGGAAATCTACTTGAGGCTAAGGCCCTACATTGCGGGAAAAGCTGCTTTTTTGTTGCAGATTTTGCTGCGGCTTTTTGAACCAAAGCCAGGATTAAGTTGAGCAGAAGGGAAAAGTATACAGTGGCTTGCAAAAGTATTCATACTTCTTGAACTTTTTCACATTTTGTAACCTTAGAACCACAAACTTAAATGTATTTTATTGAGATTTTAAGTGATAGACCAACACAAAATAGCAGATAATTGTGAAGTGGAATGAAAATGATACATGGTTTTCAAAATTTAATCAAATAAAAATCTGAAAAGTTTGACATGCAGAAGTATTCAGCTCCCGGTACTCTGATACCCCTAAATAAAATCCAGGGCAATCAATTGCCTTCAGAAGTCACTTAATTAGTTAATAGAGTCCAGCTGTGTGTAATTTAGTCTCAGTATAAATAGACCTGTTCTGTGAAGGCCTCAGTGGTTTGTTAGAGAACACTAATGAACAAACAGCACCATGAAGACCAAGGAACTCATCAGACAGATCAGAGATAAAGTTGTGGAGAAGTTTAAAGCAAACTTAGGTTATAAAAACATATCCCAAGCTTTGAGCATTCCAAGGAGCACTTTTCAATCCATCATTCAAAAATGGAAAACGTATTCTACAACTGCAAATCTACCAAGACAAGGCTGTCCACCTAAACTGACAGATCGAGCAAGGAGAACACTGGTCAGAGAAGCAGCCAAGAGGCCCATGGTCCCTCTGAAGAATCTGCAGAAATCCACAGCTCAGGTGGAAGAATTTGTGCACCGGACAACTATAAGTCATGCACTCCACAAATCTGGCCTTTATGGAAGAGTGGCAAGAAGAAAACCATTGTCGAAAGAAAGACATAAGAAGTGCTGTTTGCAGTTTGCCACAAGCCATATAGGGGACACAGCAAACGTGGAAGAAGCTGTTCTGGCCAGATGAGACCAAAGTTGAACTTTTTGGCCTAAATGCAAAGTTCTGTGTATGGCGGAAAAGTAACCTGCTCAACCCTGAACACACCATCCCCACTGTGAAACATGGTGGTGGCAGCATCATGCTATGGGGATGCTTTTTTCAGTAGGGACAGGGAAGCTGGTCAGAGTTGATGGGAAGATGGATGGAGCTAAATACAGGGCAATCCTGGAAGGAAACCTGTTGAAGGCTGCAAAATACTTGAAACTGGGAAGGAGATTCACCTTCCACCAAGACAATGACCCTAAACATACAGCCAGAGCTACAGTGGAATGGTTTAGATCAAAGAATATTCATGTGTTAGAATGGCCCAGTCAAAGTCCAGACCTAAATCCCATTGAGAATCTGTGGCAAGACATGAAAATTGCTGTTCACAGATGCTCTCCATGCAACCTGGCTGAGCTTGAGCTATTTGGCAAAGAAGAATGGGCAAAAATCTCAGTCTCTAGATGCGCAAAGCTGGTAGAGACATACCCCTAAAGACTTGCAGCTATAATTGCAGCGAAATGTGGCTCTACAAAGTATTGATATAGGGGGGCTGAATACTTTTGCACCTCACACTTTTCAGATTTTTATTTGATTAAAATTTTTAGAACCATTTATTATTTTCCTTCCACTTCACAATTATCTGCTACTTTGTGTTGGTCTATCACTTAAAATCTCAATAAAATACATTTAAGTTTGTGGTTGTAAGGTGACAAAATGTGAAAAAGTTCAAGGGGTATGAATACTTTTGCAGGGCACTGTAAGTGCTTCCTTTTATATTTCCCATTTCCTTTATATCCACGACTGGCTTTGGTTTGAAAAATGCAGCAAAATCTGTAATAAAAAAGTAACATTTCCGCAATGAGGGACCCTAACTTAAGAAGGAAGTTCCACATTATTAAGCAGGCCGCAGGTTTCAAGAAATATGGGAAAGAAAAAGGATCTGCCGAAAAACGTCAAATAGTGCAATGCCTTGGTGTGAAAACATTCGATATTTCAGAAAAACTTAAGTGTGATCATCGTGCTGTGAAGAGATTTGTGACTGATTCAGAGAATAGATGGGTTTGTGCAGATAAAGGCATAAAGAGAGGTTTCTGCCCGACAAATTAATCGGATTAAAAGAGCAGCTGTTAACATACCATTAAAAAGTAACAAACAGGTATTTGAGGCTGCTGGTGCCTCTGGAGTCCCATGAACCGCAAGATGTAGGATCCTCCAGAGGCTTGCAGTTGTGCATAAGCACCCCTAAACAGTGCTCACAAGCAGAATCAGTTGCAGAGGGTCCAGAGATACATGAAGACTAATTTTTGAAAGAGTCTTGTTTACTAATGAGTGCTGTGCAATCCTGGATGGTCCAGATGGATGGTGTAGTGGATGATTGGTGGATGGCCACCATGTCCCAACAAGGATGCGACGTCGGCAAGGAGGTAGTGGAGTCATGTTTTGCGCCGGAATTCTGAGCTTGTAAGCTCCTTTAGGATCCCTGAAGGTATGAAAATGACCTCTGCCAAGCATATATAGCGTTTCTGACTGACTACTTTCTTCCATGGTACAAAAAGAAGAACCATGCCTTTCATAGCAAAATCAAAAACTTATTCACATCTCACCTTTGAGAACTATTTATGCCTGTTTATGGGGGAGCCTGGAAGCATAGCTATTGAGTGACAGCAATCTAAACTGCATGGCCACCTTTGGCCCGGGCCCCATGTGGTGTAAACCGCAGCATTTTACAGTCACTGTGTAGAGGATCCCATCCCCACACTGTGGTAAAATATGCACAGCAGACATGCTGCAATTTCTAAAACCATCGCAGTTTTAGAAATCGCAGCATGTCAATTATAGCTGTCAATTGTACTGTCAATTATACCTGTCCCATATAGGACTCACAATCTACAGTATATTCCCTATCAGTATGTCTTTGTAGTGTGGGAGGAAACAGATAGGTAGATGCTAGGATCAGATCAGTTCCTTCCCTGCATGAAGGTGTAAGGTTAAAGTCCCATTTTGGGGAAAAACTGCTTATTTTGTTGCTGTGTTATTTTGAGCCAAAGTCAGAACTGGATTTAACAGAAGGAAGAGAAGTATAAGAGCTTCCTGTATATTTTCCATTCCTTTTCCAGCCACTGTTGACTTTCGCTCAAAAAACCTACAGCAAAATATGCAACAAAAAACAGCTTTTCCACAACATGGGGCTGGCTAAGGCCTCACATTGCGGAAAAGCAGCTTTTTTTGTTGCATATTCTGCTGCGTTTTTTGAGCCAAAGCTATGTGTGAATTGAGCAGAATTGAGAATTATAAGCGCTTCTTTTATATTTCCTATTACTTCTGTAGCCACTCATGGGTTTGGCTCATAAAAACCCAGCAAAATCTTCATAAAAAAAAGCTGAAGGTTATCCTGTTCATGCCAAATTTTCTACTCAGCAGCAGTGTCTATAGTCTCTTATGTTTTAGTATATTTTCACTTTATATTTTAATGTATATGACATACTGACTTATTTGTAACACATACACTTTGAGAATGTTATCTAAATCCTATAAAAGAGAGCTGTATTTTCCAGGGATGAAGCAATGAGTAGCTGGCTTCCTATTTATTCACAAAGTTCAGCATTCTCCATAACAAAATAACCGTATTGATGTTTTGTTTAGTTCATTTTTTCTGTTCTGCTTTGTTTGGTGAAATGCCATTTATCTATTAAAAGGAAGTGTGGATTATCTATGACCATAATAGTCTCATGTTATGTACTAAACCTGTCTGAGCCTATGAACCTGAGCCTCTCTCTTCTAGTCCAACAAGCACTGATGTTGAATTTTGCATACCTTTTGTAAAGCATCATGGAAGATGTTGCTGCTATGTAAAAAGAAGTAGTTAAACAGGTGATATATTTGGTGCTGAGCACTGTTTTATACAATCAGCCCCTAATACCCAGCCCCTAATACCCAGTTAATCCTGTCATTGCCAATAATCTAATTTTATCTAAGTCTGTGGTGCAATAGAGCAGTTTCATCTGTATATCCAGTTTTTAAACATATATTTACTGACAAAAAAATCCTTTTTTGTGCATCAGTTAGAATTTTTTCATTAAATACATACAGTGATGGCCAAAAGTATTGGCACCCCTGCAATCTGTCAGATAATACTCAATTTCTTCCAGAAAATGATTGCAATCACAAATGCTTTGGTAATAATATCTTCATTTAATTTGTCTTCAATGGAAAACCACAAAAAGAATTGTCAAAAAGCCAAACTGGATATAATTCCACACCAAACATAAAAGAGGGGATGGACAAAAGTATTGGCACCCTTTGAAAAATCATGTGATGCTTCTCTAATTTGTGTAATTAACAGCACCTGTTACTTACCTGTGGCACATAACAGGTGGTGGCAATAACTAAATCACACTTGCAGCCAGTTGAAATGGATTAAAGTTGACTCAACCTCTGTCCTGTGTCCTTGTGTGTACCACATTGAGCATGGAGAAAAGAAAGAAGATCAAAGAACTGTCTGAGGACTTGAGAAGCAAAATTGTGAGGAAGCATGAGCAATCTCAAGGCTACAAGTCCATCTCCAAAGACCTGAATGTTCCTGTGTCTACCGTGCGCAGTGTCATCAAGAAGTTTAAAGCCCATGGCACTGTGGCTAACCTCCCTAGATGTGGACGGAAAAGAAAAATTGACGAGATATTTCAACGAAAGATTGTGCGGATGGTGGCTAAAGAACCTCGACTAACATCCAAACAAGTTCTAGCTGCCCTGCAGTCCGAGGGTACAACAGTGTCAACCCGTACTATCCGTCGGCGTCTGAATGAAAAGGGACTCTATGGTAGGATACCCAGGAAGACCCCACTTCTGACCCAGAGACATAAAAAAGCCAGGCTGGAGTTTGCCAAAACTTACCTGAGAAAGCCAAAAACTTTTTGGAAGAATGTTCTCTGGTGAGATGAGACAAAAGTAGAGCTTTTTGGGAAAAGGCATCAACATAGAGTTTACAGGAAAAAAAAAAGAGGCCTTCAAAGAAAAGAACACGGTCCCTATAGTCAAACATGGTGGAGGTTCCCTGATGTTTTGGGGTTGCTTTGCTGCCTCTGGCACTGAACTGCTTGACCGTGTGCATGGCATTATGAAGTCTGAAGACTACCAACAAATTTTGCAGCATAATGTAGGTCCCAGTGTGAGAAAGCTGGGTCTCCCTCAGAGGTCATGGGTCTTCCAGCAGGACAATGACCCAAAACACACTTCAAAAAGCACTAGAAAATGGTTTGAGAGAAAGCACTGGAGACTTCTAAAGTGGCCAGCAATGAGTCCAGACCTGAATCCCATAGAACACCTGTGGAGAGATCTCAAAATGGCAGTTTGGAGAAGGCACCCTTCAAATCTCAGGGACATGGAGAAATTAGCCAAAGAAGAATGGTCTAAAATTCCAGCAAAGCATTGTAAGAAACTCATTGATGGTTACTGGAAGCGGTTGTTCGCAGTTATTTTGTCTAAAGGTTGTGCTATCATAATAATAATAATAATAATAGTCCTTTAATAGTCCCACAATGGGGAAATTCAGTGTGTTACAGCAGCAAAGATAAGATAAGCAGATACAAATACAAATACAACATGTACAGGAATGTTCCAAGGTGAGAGGCATTACTTTGATAGCAGACAGACACATAGGACGTAGCAGAGGGGGGGGGGATTTAACAGGCAGAGAGATATTTCAGTTCTCAGTGTGTAATGATCTCCGCTTAGGTCGGTGTTGGTTGTACAGCCTAACCGCGGTGGGGAGGAAAGACTTCCGATAGCGCTCCTTCTCACACCTAGGGTGGAGCAGTCGGTCACTGACAGTACTGCTCAGCGCGATCACAGTCTCATGCATGGGATGGGACTTCTTCTTCTTCATGGAGCTCACCACGGACAGTATCCTTCTGTCACCCACCACCTGCACTGGGTCCAGTGGGCTCCCCAGGACAGAGCTGGCCCTTCTAATCAGCTTGTCAAGTTTATTTCTGTCCCTGGTTGATATACTGCTCCCCCAGCAGGCCACTCCAAAGAAGATGGCTGATGCCACTACTGAGTTGAAGAAAGTTCTAAGAAGTGCCCCCCGGATTCCAAAGGCTCTCAGCTTCCTAAGCAGGTAGAGCCTGCTGTGGCCCTTCCTGTACAGGGCCTCCATATGATCTGCCCAGTCCAGCTTATTATTAAGGAGCAAACCCAGGTACTTATAGGTGTTCACAATCTCGATGCCCGTCCCCAGGATGTCCACTGGTTTAGGAGGGCTTCTGCCTTTGCGGAAGTCCACCACCATCTCCTTGGTCTTCCCCGCGTTAATCTTCAGGTGGTTCCGGTGGCACCAGTCCACAAAATGCTGGTTCAGTTCTCTGTACTCCCAGTCATCATCATCTGTGATGAGACCCACTATTGCAGAGTCGTCAGAATACTTCTGTAGGTAGCAGCTGGATGAGTTGCACCTAAAATCTGCAGTGTACAGTGTGAAGAGGAAAGGGGCGAGAACCGTACCCTGAGGTGCCCCCGTATTACAGATCACGGTACCTGACACACAGTCTCGGGCTCTCACGTATTGAGGTCGATTTGTGAGGTAGTCTAGGATCCAGTTGGAGAGGTGGTGGTCCACTCCAGCAAGGCCCAGCTTGTCTCTCAGTAACCTGGGCTGTATGGTGTTAAAAGCACTGGAGAAATCAAAGAACATTATTCTCACCGTGTTCCCTGGTTTCTCCAGGTGAGACAGAGCCCTGTGCAGAAGATGGATGATGGCATCATCTACCCCAATGCCCGGCCGATAAGCAAACTGGAGTGGGTCCATAGCGGGGCTCACTAGAGGGCGGAGATGTGTGAGAACCAATCTCTCCAAGATCTTCATCAGGTGGGATGTCAGTGCTACAGGTCTGTAGTCGTTGAGGTCCATAGGGTGGGGTTTCTTTGGAACTGGTACCACACAAGAAGATTTCCATAATTCAGGGACTATTTCCTGCCTCAGGCTCATATTATACATATATGTAATTATACCACACAGCTGGTCCCCGCAAGTCTTAATTAGCCTTGCACTGATGTCATCTGGCCCTGCGGCTTTCCTCGCCTTGATCTTTTTCATCTCCTTCCTCACCTGGGCCCGTGTGAAGGTCAGACTGTGGTCAGATAAAGACGGATTTCTGGATTTACTGGTCTGTTGGGAAGTGGCCGCATGGGGAGAATGGGGTGAAGTCATTGTGGTGGGGGAAGCTGAAGGACATGCTGGGGTGGGAGGAGCTGGTGTGTATCAAGTATTAGGCTGAGGGTGCCAATACTTTTGTCCGGCCCATTTTTGGAGTTTTGTGTAAAATGATCAATGATTTGACTTTTTTTTCATTCTCTTTTGTGTTTTTTCATTGCAAGCAAAATAAATGAAGATATTATTACCAAAGCATTTGTGATTGCAATCATTTTCTGGAAGAAATTGAGTATTATCTGACAGAATTGCAGGGGTGCCAATACTTTTGGCCATCACTGTATCTACTACTGTTCTAACAGCAAAGTGCTCATTCCACCTACACAAATCTGAAAAAAAAATCATATTTAAACAGTTTCTTTTTTAACTCTTGTTATTTAATATTTATTTTTCTACTCTGCTCACCCACCATCTAATACACATTGTGACATAATGTTGTCAATCTGAAAAAAATTCAAATAATTTCTTAAGCATTTTTTTTTTTTTTTTTGCTGCACATATATACAGTATTGCAGCCTCCGCTAATCTAAAAATCTCTGTTAGCTAAGCGTTTATTTGTTGTGTTCAGTTCACCTAATATACAGTCTGGCCTGCGCTAATCTGAAAAAAAAAATTCTTGTTAACCTACCACCAAATACAGTGTCACGGGGTTTTCTTTAAAAAAAAAAGTTGTCCACTTTAAGTCCAATATTGCTTGTAAAGTTGTAAAATTTTCCACTATACTTTCTGTATCAATTCATCACAGTTTTTTAGATCTCTGCATGCTGATATTCATTCTGTTTATCTCCAGTGAATAAAAATCAGTCCATGGTCATGTGAGGAACATACAGGAGCACTGTGCTGTGACTATAACGAGGTGTGCACCTGACCATGGGCTAATTTTTATCCACTTCAAGTAAGCAGAATGAATGGCAGCAAGCAGAGATCTAGAAAACTGTGAGGGATTGATACAGAAAATATATTAGAAAATTGTACAACTTTTTATAATACAAACAATAAGATTTCTCTTTTAATATTGATCTGAATTGGCCAATCCCTTTAAGTGTTTTTTGTTTTTTTTTGCTGTGCATATATAGAGTATTGCAGTCTGCTAATCTAAAACAAACTGTCTTCTTTAAAGCTGACTTTTGAAATACTGGAAAGAAACAGGGCAGGGGACAGGCAAAAGGAGAGGGACAAGGAAACATGTGTGCACTTACTACTAACAATAGGACTGTGGATGGCAACAGAAACACTACTTCCAGTCTTGGTGGCACTACCAGTAGTACTTGTTGTACTTCCTAAGAATTAAGAAGTTTTTGATTACTTAGCTTGCTCATCTCAGTCACAGTAGGATATTGCATCTAAGAGTGATGGGATCTTGAATCAGGCTTCTGTGTGTTCCTCCTCATCCTCCTATATAACACATAATTTATGGCAGGGCCTTTCTGGACAGTAAACCTCTGGAATGTCTCCTTCACAGTCTTCACTGACACAGATCCCTGGTAATGATGTAGCACCTGCTGATAAATCTCTTTCTCCTGGTCAGAGCAGTCTTCCTCCTCTTTTTGATGAGCTGAATGAGAACAGTCAATATTGTATGCAAGCAGAAGAGGAAGACATGACTGGTGGTGGTGGAGGTAGTAGTGGCGGGGGGGGGGGGGTGGTACTACTACTGGTAGTTGTTCTGATAAGGGAGCTAGGGGGAAATCTGGATGTGGAAATTATGAGGATGTGCATGGCCATGATGTGTCAGAACAATAAAGGAAATATAATGGTGATATTGCAGATGATGATTCTTTGACTAATAGGTGTGGCAGGGTGGTGGCAGTGGTGATACTAATGATTTCAACTATTGTACAGGCCCAGCATTCAAAAAGTCTGCCCGGGGTAGACTTAGGAGAAAATCATGGAGTGGGGGTGGTAGTACTGGTGGTGGAAATGGCAGACATGTTTCCGCTGATGCTGGCAGCAGCAACTACACATGTGGGAATTTTGGCAAATGATAAATCCATGGTAATGTGCAAATTTTGCGAGCAGAAACTTACAGTAGTTGTAGCGCTGCAAGAACAAATGTAGGAACAACATCTCTATGTACTCACATGAAAAGTCATCACTATCTTATTTGGCAAAATAGACTTGGCAGTGGCAGTGGCACTGGCAAGGAAAGTGAGCAAGACTGTTGTAATCCTTCTCCCCATGAACTTCCTTGAGGGCAGGTCACATCTACACTTAGCTCATGGTCATCGTTATCATCATCCTCACCAACTGTTTCTCTTATTCCTACTCCTCTTCGACACCAACGTCAGTCAACCATAAGGGAATGCGTGTCCAGGAACCAGCAATATACGCCCAGTTTTCAGTGGTTTTGCAATGTACCTCACACCTGGTCAAGCTGCTGGGATTGCAGTCACTGCCATACCACTTACACTAGGTTCACACTAGCGGCCGACACTCCTTCCCAGATTCCGCTTAAAATTGGCAATTTCATTATAACATCACCAGAAACCGGACGAAAACCCAGCGGACCCCATTATAGTCTATGGGTTTCCGCAGGTAACCACTTTTTAAGCAGATAGGAAACCTGAGCGTTAGTGTGAACCTAGCGTTAGTGGATTCCACTGCGTTTCGCCAATTGATGGCATGCGCTCATCCTCGATGGAGGATACCAAGCCGCAATTATTACTCTAAGGATAGCTGTCCCTGCGTTATGTCACCATGTATTGGATAATGTGGGCCTTTCCTTGGATATGTCAGTCTGGGGAAACGTGAATGCCACCGTTGTCACATGGAGCACCAATTATGAACAAGGACAATACATGGCATTCATGGCCCACTGGGTCAGTGTTTTGAGTGGCAGCAGCCACAGTCCAGAAACGCAAAAAGGCCAAGTGCTAGTTCCACCCTGGTTGTGTAAGTCCAGTTCCAACACCATGCAGAGCCCATCCACCTCCTCTGGATCCTCCTCTAGACCGTTTCCCACCACCATCTTCACCAGGTCAAGCTGTTGCTTCCTCCTCTACCCTTGTATGATAGGTGTAAGGTTAAGCACTGCCATGCAGTTTTACAATTCATAAGCCTGAATCAGAGCAGCCACACAGCGAAGGAGCTGCTTCACTGTATCCTGCAGCAAGTATCCCACTGGATAGCTTCTCACCAACTCCAACTGGGCAGTGTTGCCAAGTGACAATGGCACCAATATTGTTGCTGCACTGCAGATAAGACATATAAGACATTGTCCCTGTTTGGCGCATGTCCTTAATCTGGTGGTTTGCCACTTTATTAACTTGTATAGTGGCTTAAAAGAGGTGCTCCTCATGGCCAGAAAAGTCTCTGTGCATTTCAGCCGTTCTTATGATGCAAAAAACACCCTGCTTAATTTGCAGCGAAAAAATGGTCTGCCTTTGCACTGCTTTATCTGCAACGTTCCAACTCAGTGAAACTCCACCTTAAATATGCTTGGGTATTGCTAATTACATGCAGCAGACCACAGGGAGAATGTGTTACTTTGAGATACGCCATTTAAGGCTCATTTGGGAAGTGTGCTGGCTTCTCAAGTCCTTTGAAGAAGCCACCAAATTTGTCAGCAGGGATGACTGCAGCATCAGCGATGTGATCCCTCTTTTGTATATCTTACAGGAAACAAACTCATGCAACAAGGGAAAGAAGAGGAAGAACAGTTTACAGCTCTTAGTCAATGTCATAGCCCTGTGTTGATGGAGGAGGATGAGGATCTGGATCAGGGTCTTTACGGTGTAGGAACTGAGACTCTTAGATTGGAAGAGAAGGAGTAAGACTCTCCTTTGGATGCAGAGGAGGCCTTTGATATGTCACAGACACAGCCAGGGGATGAGGTTGACACTTATTTCTTCAAAGATGATGATGATGATTACGATGACCACGCTGGCCAAGAACACCAACAATGGTCCCTGGGTCCATGCATACTCTGTCAAGCATGGCAGGTTGTATGCTCTACTGCTTACACAGCGACAAGCATATAATCAGCATAAAGAAATGGATGAGTACTGAATAGCAGAGCTCTTAGACCCTCACTAAAGACAAAATGGGAGAATTCTTCCTTGAATAAAAAAAAATTTGAATATTATCAGGATAGGCTGTATACAATAGGCTGTAAATTTTTCAGCTCACATTGCCAAGCAGAGTCACAACAGGCAGCAATTACACCCACCAGTTGTACCAGCAGGCCAATAGGTTAGTGTAACATCCTTGCCTGTTCGGGCTTTGGCACCATCCTCCGGGCGCACGCTGCGGCGCAGGAGGCGTGTCCGATTTTGATTCCTTCCTTTGGGTTTTTCTTGTATTGTCTGAACACTGTCCTATTCCCTCACCTCCTTAATTTATTTTCCACCACACCCTTCTCCTTCACCTTGCTTTCCCCCTGCTCCACTAAGAGTTAATTTTAGTCTTACCTGTGTGATTGACAGCCTATCCTCCTATCAAGTCTGGGGCGGATTGTTTGCTCACTTTCCCATTGGTGCCTGCTATTGCATTATGCGTACTGGCTATACTCCTTGTTCTTTGTTACCTGTTCTTCTTATTTCCTGACCACTGGCTTACCTTTGACTTTTCTCCTGGATTGTGATTTTGTACTGCATTGCTCGATTGTTACCGACCCCTTGGCTAGCTGACCCCCCTTTGTTGTTGTTCGTCCTGTCTGTGTTCTGTGTTATCACTTATTATAAGCAGGGACTGTCGACTGGTTGCTGGCTGTCGCCTAGGACAGATCGGGCAAGTTAGCCAAGAACAGTGGGGGGGATTCAGCTTAGGGTCCACTGTCTTGTTGTGCCCCTCTCCCCATAGTTCTCCAGTAGCTACTGGGGAATCGCTCCTCTAGGGATTCCCTTACAGAATAGCAGGCTGGAAAAAAATTTAAGATGATGAGAATAAAAAAGGTTCCAGCATCCAAGAGTTATAATTGTTTGAATAAAATATAACTTTTAATTCATAATAGTTTAAAAAAGTAACAACAGTTACACGAGAAAAAGATCCATACAACCAGGGTCGGACTGGCCCACCGGGGAACCGGTGAATCCGGCGGTGGGCTCCGAGCCCCGACTATTAGTCCTCACCTCATGGGGGCCCGATCGGGATCCTGACCATCCTGATCGGGCCCCTGACCAGTGGCGTAATGATTGCGGTCGCAGGGGGCGCGACCGCGACCGGACCCGGCAGGGTATGGGGCCCGCGGCCAGCTGGAGATGGCCGGGGCCCCGGAACACTATGATAGCGGTCGGGGAAAGCCTGGTTCCCCGACTGCTATACATACTGTTATTGGAAAGGGACCCTGGCATATTACAGGCCCATTTCCAATAGATGGCAGGGCAGGGCACCCAGGGGAGGTGACTGAAAATAATAAATAGATATTCTCACCTCTCCTGGGCACAGCGTTCTCTCCGGCGCTCTTCCGTCATGTGACTGAGGCCTGTGATTAGGCCCCCGGCGGTCACATGGGGCGTGACCGCATAATGACGTCAGTGCGTCCCCACGTGACCGCTGAGGCCCAATCACAGGCCTCAGCAGTGTCGTCGATAAAGGGCCTGAAGACACTGAAGATGGCAGGATGGAGCGAGGATGCCAAGGAAAGGTAAGGCAAGGTGAGTATGAGAGTTTGTTATTTTTAATCACTTCCCCTGGGCCTCCGATTATTATACTCTGGGGTCTGAGGAGACCCCAGAGTATAATAACAGCACTGAAGCGGAGCGGAGGGGGCTATTGGGCGCATATAATACTGGGTGGGGGCCACTGTGGAAATACTGGGTGGGGGCCACTATGGAGCTTATAATACCGGGTGGGGGCCACTGTGGGGCTTATAATACTGGGTGGGGGCCACTGTGGAGCTTATAATACTGTGTGGGGGCCACTGTGGAACTTATAATACTGTGTGGGGGCCACTGTGGAGCTTATAATACTGGATGGGGGCCACTTTGGAGCATATAATACTGGGTGGGGGCCACTGTGGAGCTTATAATACTGGGTGGGAGCCACTGTGGAGCTTATAATACTGGGTGGGGGCCACTGTGGAGCTTATAATACTGGGTGGGGGCCACTGTGGAGCTTATAATACTGGGTGGGGGCCACTGTGGAGCTTATACTCCATACCGTGGCTCCTTCATTTTTTTTTAATTACGCCTGGGCAGGTGTAAAAAACAAAACAAAAAAACCCCCCACAAACGTTCTCTCCTGTCCCCAATGTCTCCTAGCGCAGTTCGGTCCTGCAGCTCTGTTGTTTTCTTCCAGCGCAAGTTCCCTCTGCACGTAACTACCTGTGACGTCACGTGTTCCCATAGGCCAATCAGTGGCCTAAGGGAAGGGACCTGGGACGTCACAGCCAGTGAGGAATTCCGGCAAAAAGAAGACAGCAGAGCTGCAGGACCGGACCGTGCTGGGAGGACAGCGGAGCACAAGGGATAGGTGAGTATGTTTAGCATGTTTATTTTTTGGGGGGGGGTAGGGGGGATTCACCTCCCCCAGACTAATTATAAAAAAGAAAAAAATTATACTGGACAATCTCTTTAAAGTGTGGTGCATTAGGGGTGTATATTAAAGGGGTTGTCCAGGCATAATTTGTTATGGTTTATCCTCAGGATAGGCCATAGATACCTGATCTGTAGGAGGCTGACCCCGGACCGATCAGCTGTTCGGAGCCACTTCTGGTGCCCGTACTGTACACAATACAGGGCCAGAAGCAGAAAGCTCTGTCCAATGTAAAGGGGCTGGGCACCTTCACTGTATCTCAGCACTTATTGAAGTCAGTAGGAGCTGAGCTGCAGTGAAGGCGCCGGGCTGCTATACAGCGGATGGAGCTTTCTGTTTCCGGCCCTGTGTTGTGTACAGAATGGGCTCCGGAAGTGGCTCTGTACAGCTGATGAGGCCATGTGTCAGCCCTCTACCAATCAGGTATTTATGGCCTATCCTGAGCATAGGCCATAAAAAAGATTAACCCTGGACAACCCCTTTAATATGCCCCACACAGTTTAATGTCCCCCCCACAGGATGTTAGCCCCCATCACTGCTCCCACACAATATAATGACCCCATCACTATTCCCCATAGAGTATGGGGGACCAGTGAAGAGGCCACTATGTGGGGGGACCAGTGAAGTGACCATAGAAAAATTTGGCCCAGACAACCCCTTAAAAGAGGTTGTCCATAAACTGGAGCGACCACTGTGTCGGCCGCCAGGAAGGTGTAAAAATAAGAAAATTTTAAAAAAAAGCATACTCACCTGTCCCCAGCACCTCGTGTTCCCCTGCCTGTGTCTGTTCGGTCTCATGGCGGCGCCTCATTTCTGGAAATCCTGTACCTAATTGGTCTTAGCGATCACATGAGGTGCAGGACTCCCAGCAAGGAGTCGCCGGCATGAGACTGAATGGACACTGGCAGCAGACAACAGAGTGCCGGGAACAGGTGAGTATGCTTTTTAATTTAATTATTTTTTACTTTACACCTCCCGCCAGCTACATGGGTTGCTCCAATTCCTTCGACAACCTCTTTAAAGGATTTATCCATCTTCCTAATATTGATGACCTGTCCTTAGGATAGGCCATCAATATTACATCTACGATGATACAACAGCCAGGACCTCTGCAGATCAGCTTTTCCAGGACAATGCAGCTACAGGTAAAGGTAACAATTCTAGGAGCCATGCTGTTCACTTGCCATACAAGGTGTAGTAGTAGGTTTAGGTAGTGCAGTGGTGCACATGGTATAGTGGGTGAGCAGCATGGTTCCCGGCATGTTATTACCTTTAGCCGCCCTGTCTCGGTACCGCTGATCTGCAGGGGTCCTGATGGTGGGCCCCTAGAAACAATTCCACTGGTGGGCCCTAGACATCCCAGTCCGACACTGCATACAACAGCCTACGCGTTTCAGGGCATATAGCCCCTTAATCATGGCTACATAAGGATCAAAACACACTGAATTTAAAATACAAATGGATCAGAAATCTCCACCCACTAACAAATTTAACTATTAACATACCAGTATAATATAACCAAGTATATAATACATAAACAAAAACATAACCTTAGCCATATGTAAAATATATATATATATATATATATATATATATATATATATATAAATACATCATAAATATATGAGATGGAAAATATGAATTTACATATAGTGTTTCATTAAAGTGGTGTAGGTACTATAAAACGACATTCCCTCCATAAAATTCAAAGGGGGAAATCACATGACCAAATAACTAAAAAATTTAACCCTTCTACTCCTGACTGGCATGGCTTCTATTCAGGACCTTGTGACTCGAATGGAGGGTTTAGCAGGTTTGGTGTCTGAGCTGGCCAATCAGGTACACACCCTCACCCAGAATCAAGCTGAGGCCACTGCTACACCACCTACTGTCTTTTCCCTTCCCAGGGTTAAAATGTTACTCCCAGATAGGTTTTCAGGGGACCGAGGTAAATTTGAGACGTTCAGGGAATCATGTCAGTTGTATTTTCGGGTCAACCCTCATGCGTCTCAGTCTCAGATGGTGGGGGTGGTCATTTCTCTCTTACAGGGGGATCCACAGACTTGGGCCCTTAAACTCCCCCCTGAGGCAGAGGAGTGGACAGATCTGGAAAAAAAAATTTAAGTCTCTGGGGGCTATTTATGCTGAGTCTGATGAAATTGGACCTGCCGAGTCCCAACTTCTTACCCTCCGGCAAGGTAAACTATCTGCTGAGACTTATTGCTCTGAGTTTCAGAAGTTGAGTATAACAGCAGGTTGGTGTGACTCTGCTTTGAAGGATCTTTTTAAACAGGGCCTGAATGATTCCGTTAAGGATGTTTGGGTTGGTCACCCTGATCCCCCTACCTTAGAACAGGCCATGACCTTAGCCGTCCGCATTGACAGGAGACTCCAGGACAGACGTAAAGAGAGGGTGGGACTGATCCCTTTAAGTCTTCTGTCTATCCCTCTCTTTCTGTCACCGCTGGAGATGAGCCTATGCAGTTGGGAGCGCTGGATACCAAGGCTAGATGAGAATATCGCCTCCAGAATCATCTCTGCCTGTATTGCGGCAAACCGGGTCATCTCATCCGAGACTGTTCCATCAAATAACGTACACCAGCGGAAAACTCCAGGACCTGAGTGGTATCCGTTTTAAAACCCCCTTACTCTCTTTACAAGTGAGCTCAATACATACGGAGCTCATAAGTTTTTTTGTTATGGAAGATCTCTCGTCTGATATTATTTTAGGGCTTCCCTGTCTAGACCTCCATAACCCTAACTTTGATTGGCCCAAAAAAGAGTTAGTGAAATGAGGGAATCAGTGCTCCTCCCATTGTATAGCTTTGCATGCCTCCGATTGTCTCAGTGAGGAAACGCTTCTTCCTGAATTTTTGTCTGATTTTCATGATGTTTTCGATGCTAAATCTGCTGAAGCTTTACCTCCGCATAGACCTTACGATTGTGCGATTGAACTCGTTCCCGACTCCAAACTCCAGAACGTGAGGCTATGCGGGAATACACTCAGGATAGTCTTCTTAAAGGTCACATCCGTCCATCTCAGTCTCCCATGGGGGCTGGGTTCTTTTTTGTTAAAAAAAAAAGATGGCGGACTGCGACCATGCATTGACTACCGAGAATTAAATAAAATTACAGTTAAAAATCAGTACCCTCTTCCTCTGATCCCTGATCTTTTTAATCAGATTGTGGGTGCCCACTGGTTTTCTAAAATTGACCTCTGCGGGGCATACAATCTGATCCGGATTAGATGAATGGAAAACTGCGTTCAACACCCCGGAATGTCACTTTGAATATTTGGTAATGCCTTTCGGTTGTGTAATGCACCTGCAGTATTTCAACATTTTGTTAACGATATCTTTAGAGACTTGCTCAGCCGTCATGTAGTTGTCTACCTGGATGACATTCTAGTGTTCTCTCCTGAATGGGCCACACATATTGAGCATGTTAGGAGTGTTTTGCTACTGTTGCGTCAAAACTGTCTCTTTGCCAAACTGTCCAAATGCCTGTTCAGAGTCCAAAGGGTCACCTTCCTCGGTTACGTTATTACTCCTGATTCTTTTTGTATGGATCCACTAAAAGTCATGGCTATTAATAACTGGGAACGCCCCTCCAACCTTAAGGCCCTGCAACGTTTCTTGGGTTTCTCCAACTATTATCGAAAATTTATTAAGAATTTCTCTACTATAGTGAAGCCATTGATGGATCTCACAAAGAAAGGTGCCGATTTGACCAAATGGACTCTGGAAGCTGAACAGGCTTTTGTACATCTCAAGAAATGTTTTGTTGAGGCTCCTGTATTAGTACCATCAGACTATGATCGCCGATTTATTATTAAGGTTGATGCCTCAGAAGTCGGGGTTGGTGCTGTGTTGTCTCAGGGTTCTGAAAATTTTATGTGTTTGCAACCTGTGGCCTTCTTCTTGAGGATATTCTCTCCAGCGCAGTGCAACTATGATATTGGTAATCGAAAACTCCTAGCCATTGAATGGGCATTCGAGGAGTGGAGACATTTCCTCGAGGGGGCCAAACACCAGATCACAGTATTTACCAATCATAAGAACCTACTATATCTGGACAACTCTAAGCGACTGTCTCCTAGGCAGGCCCGCTGGGCACTATTCTTCACACATTTAAATTTTGTGGTGACTTATTGTCCAGGCTCTAAAAATGTACGGGTAGATATCCTATCTCGCAGCTTTGGTCCAAGCGATGCCCCTAAGGATGTCCCAGATAAAATCTTGTCCCCCGGAGTGGTTCTCGCCATTATTACTCCTGATCTTGCTACTTTAGTGGTTAATTCGCAAAATCTTGCACCCAGTAATACTCCCACTGGGAAACTATTTGTACCTCCAAATCTTCGTCTTCGTGTTTTGGAGGAAATTCATTGTTCTACCTTGTGAAAGATCCTCAGTGCGCCAACGCCGCGTTGGCCCACACCTGAGTCTTCTTTAATATAAAACCACACTCACCGCCAGTGAGTGTTGGGTTCACAAGATAAATACAAGACAAGCTTTCTAAATTTTATATATTTATTAACCCCTAAATGGGTCGGTATTAACATCTAACACATGCAGTTCAGAACAGATATGTAGATATATACAAGCATTAACAGTTACTAGTTACAAGATACAGTGCAATAAAATAAAAGGGAATAAAAGTAAAATAATTACTTTACCACACATATCTTGGATGTGGCTCTATAATCCAACCCTCACACATGGCATGTGGGGCTAACCAGTGGAGGCAGTGGCATCAACTCCAGCATCTCATCACAGCAGCCTCTCCTCATAGTAGCATCTTCATAGTAATCTCCCAGTGGTAGTCTCAGCCCAATCTCCTCCCACTGACCTCTTACCTCATCTTATATACCCTTTATGCCACCTCCCAGAATGAGGTCACCAGCGACGGCAAGTCTGATTGATTAATGCACTCAAGTCCAGATTCTTTGTATAGAGCTGAGACCAAGTGAAATGATACAATGTTATCAGCCATGTCTGATCTACCAGCCCAGGCTGAACAATGCATGTTTATTTGATCACTCAGGCCTATGTAAGAATTCAATGGAGCTATTCTGGGATGGATACAAAGCCCTATTGTTACAGTGTTGCCACTATTGATAACATACAACTAAGATTATGGCTGCGCACATTATGAGTCAATGGAACTAAGAGGGAGATACGATACCCAGAGATCAAAATACAGCTTTGAGTTATAGCCATATTTAAGTGGAATCATCACATACCTTAATGAGACATCCCGACTTTGCTGGGACTAAATACCTTCTCTCCCGCTCTTACTGGTGGTCTTGTTGCTGCCTGTAAGACATGTGCTAGGATGAAGACTCCGAGGAGATTACCCGAGGGCCTTCTTCATCCCCTTTTTATACCTAAGAGACCATGGTCCCATTTGTCAATGGACTTTATTATTGATTTACCCTATTCCCAAGGGAAGACTGTGATTTTGGTTGTTGTGGATAGATTCTCCAAAATGTGTCATTTTGTACCGCTAAAGAAAATTCCAAGTGCTCCACGTCTAGCCTTGCTCTTTATTAATCACATACTCCGCTTGCATGGTGTACCAGAAAATATTGTATCTGATCGGGGTGTACAATTTGTCTCTAGATTCTGGAAGGAATTTTGTGGTCGTCTGGGGGTCTCTCTGTCTTTCTCTTCCGCGTTCCACCCTGAGACCAATGGTCAGACAGAGAGATTCAACCAAACTTTGGAACAATACTTAAGGTGTTTTGTGTCCAATGCTCAAGAAAAATGGAGAACCTTTCTTCCTCTAGCAGAGTTTGCAATAAACAACAGGGTTAACGTCACCACTAAAATGTCTCCGTTTTATTGCAACTATGGTTTTAACCCCAGGTACTCCTCCCTCCGTAGCACCAAGTCTGTTAATCCGACTTCCGAACAGACTTATCAGCGACTGTGCACAGTCTGGGCTCAGGCTTGTCTGAGCCTGGTTAAAGCCCAAGAATATCAAAAGCGGCAGGCAAATAAAAGACGCTTACCTGGCCCTGAATACAGAGTGGGAGATCAAGTCTGGTTGTCCACTAGGAATCTGCATCTTAGAGTTCCTTCGGGGAAATTTGCACAACGCTACATTGGGCCCTATGTCATTTCTGAACTCATAAACCCAGTATCTCTTAAATTTCAACTTCCAATTTCTTTTCATATCCACAACGTCTTCCACAAGTCGATTTTGAAGAAGTATATCTCCCCTGTCCTTACTTCTTCCAGTCCACCTGTGCCTGTGGTGGTCCAAGGGGAACTAGAATACGAGTTAGAAAAAATTCTGGATTCCCGTCGGGTGCAGAATGCTGTTCAGTACCTCGTGTACTAGAATGGTTATGGCCCGGAGGAGTGAACGTGGGTTTCTGGTAGGGACCTGCATGCGCCACGTTTGATTAATCTCTTTCATCTCCAGAACCCTTCAAAACCTGGTCCATCTGGCGAGGCTAGCTAGCTCACCTCCCTTTGTTGTTGTTCGTCCTGTCTGCATTTTGTGTTATCACTTATTATAAGCAGGGACTGTTGATTGGTTGCTGGCTGTTGCCTAGGACAGATCGGGTAAGTTAGCCAAGAACAGTGGGGGGGATTCAGCTTAGGGTCCACTGTTTTGTTGTGCCCCTCCCCCCCAGAGTTCTCCAGTAGCTACTGGGGAATCACTCCTCTAGCGATTTCCTTACAGTTAGAGCAGTTGATGGAGGTGGCCTAGTTTGCCATGGGAGTTTTATCTTGTCCAGCCTCAAGTGTTATGGCTCAGACGGTGTTCAGTGCTGCCAGTGGGGTTGTAACAACTAAAAGGACTAAACTATACACCGATAGCATAGAAAAAATTACTTTTTTCAAAATGAATCAAGAATCTATCAGTGAGGATTTTCAAACACCTTTGTTTTACGCATAATATACATATATTATTTATATAATCCATAGTGGTACTGCTGCTGACTGTCATGAGACCAATTTTAGAACTTTGGCTTGTACAATGTGAGTATTTTTTAGGCTACATTCACATGGCTATAATAGGTTTGTATTATGCATATCATGTTGCAGCACAATCCTTCCCTGGCTCCTATGATGCTAGTAGTTCAGGTCATTAGACCCGTAGCCAGGACAAAATTTGTAGCTGTAATGTTGTTTTAATGCAGCTTTATAACAACATAAAGGTTTATGCTTAGGAATCAGCTAGTGACTAATATATTGTAGTCTTCAACCTATGAAGATCCAGAAAGTGTTGTACAGTACATTAGACGTACAAATACTTTGTAAACACTGTTGTTTTCAGTTATGACCAAATTGTTAGATAACTGAATTGTGTGGCCCAGCAGAGAAAAGGTTAAGCCACATACTTTCCTTGTCTTCATACAATCATGTTCGGCTTTTTCCAGGAAAAAGTCTGGCCCCGTGGCATTCTTCCAAAGCCGGCCACCCCACCTATCCTTCCTGTGTTTCATCTCTGTCTGAAAAGGGATGTGGCCCCAGCTGTGCTCTGAGTTGTTCTGTTAATGCAACTACAATGTTTGTGGGGATTGGCTTGTGATCCCCTGTAGTAATTGACAGAATGGTAATGAGTCATCTAGTCATACCCAGTGAGGATGTGACACAGTATCGTAGTCTCCCAGTGAAAGGGACAAACATATATAGTCAGTGAAAAAAAAGCTTGCATATTACTAAAAGTGTCCCTCCTAACCCCTGCAGGAAGCCCCTCTAACAGTAATGCTTGCTCCCTGGCTGCTTCCTCTTTCAAGTAACTATGATATGTAAGGGAAGTGTGTCCATTAAAGCACAAAGCACAGCAAAATTGCTGTCCTGTATAGACCAAGGAAACAAAATAACTGAGGACAATGTGGTTCAATTTAATGTTCTCCATCATATACCATCTGTGTACACACCAGGCAGTGTGAGCTCAAGTAGAAAACATCAGCATTGACGTTGCCAAAGCAAATATATGACATAATATTTACATTTTTAGAAGTCCACCCATAAATGTACTGTCGTCATTTGGACAGGACATACACTGTCTCTCTTGCATTATAGAGATTTGGTTCAAAGTCATCTATCACTAGCTGTTCTATGCACATAAATTAAATGTATAAAGTAAGTGAAAAAAAGGATACAAGCTAAAAAAAAAACCCCAAACTTTAAATATATTTAAAAATTACATAAAATTATCTCCACCCACAAACACATTTTTTATATATGTTTACCATTTTGTGAGGTAATATACTAATCTGGTCACCCCACAAAAAAATGTGCCACTTTGTCCATTTTCTTATTTTCATTTGAGAAAAGTGGGCAGAGCATGGCAGGGATAAAGGCAGGGTTCCTAACTGGTGTACATTTCAATTCTGGCACATGGGACCTGCTGAGGCCGGAGCTTTTTAATATAATCTGGCACATCTGACACCAGCATTCATTATATTAAGATTGGCGCACGACATGCTTGTCTCAAGGGTGGGATGCAGCCAGTTCTCCCCAATTCACAGAACCGCAGAGAAGTACTGCCTGAACCAAGCTTTGAATCCCCATTTGCTTCAAGCGAAGACACCCACAAATAGCACAATGACATCATCGTGTCTGCCTGCATTGTGTCAGAGGTCACTGCGGTCTATAGTTTGAGCTGCCTGTAACTTAGTGCAGATAGGTACAATGATGACATCACACTGTCTACACCAAAGATCCCTGTTTCACCTGCCTGCCTACGACGAAGAAGGGAAGATGTACAGTTAGGTCCAGATATATTTGGACAGTGACACAGGTTTTGGCATTTTAGCTGTTTACCAAAACCTATTCAAGATACAGTTATTTCATCAATAATGGCTTAAAGTGCAGAGTCTCAGCTTTAATTTGAGGGTATTCACATCCTAATTGGAAGAAGGGTTTAGGAATTACAGTTCTGTAATATGTAGCTGCCTCTTTTTCAATGGGCTTCATGGGCTCTTCCCTTGTGAATCCATCATCAATTAAACAAGTAAAAGGTCTGAAGTTGATACCAGGTGTGGCATTTGCATTTGGTAGCTGTTGCTGTGAACCCACAACATGTGGTCAAAGAAGCTCTCAATGGAAGTGAAACTGACCATTATTAGGCTAAAAAAAGAAGAAATCCATCAGAGAGATAGTGAAAACTTTAGGAGTGGCCAAATCAACAGTTTGGTACATTGTCATAAAAAAGAGCGCACTTGTGAGCTTAGGACGTTAAAAGGGCCTGGACGTCCATGGAAGACAACGGTGGTGGATGATTGCAGGATCCTTTCCATGGTGAAGAAAAACTCCTTCACAACATCCACCCAAGTGAAGAACACTCTCCAGGTGTAGGTGTATCAATATCTAAGTCTACCATAAAGTGAAGAGTTCATGAGAACAAATACAGAGGGTTCACCACAAGGTGCAAACCATTAATCAAGCTCAAAAATAGAAAGGCCATATTAGACTTTGCAAAAAAAAAAAAAAACATCTGAAGAAGTCAGCCCAGTTCTGGAAAAGCATTCTTTGGACAGATGAAACTAAGATCAACCTGTACCAGAATGATGGGAAGAAGAATTTATGGATAAGGCTTGGAAGGGCTTATGATCCAAAGTACACTACATCCACTGTAGGAATAGGGGACACTCTTGAGGACTATGGACACTGTGGGATATAGGAGGCACTGGGGAGAATAGAAGACACTGTGGGGGGCAGGAGGTACTGTGAGGGGTAGTATAAATGTCCTCCACTGCACCCCTCCTGTAACCCACAGTGCCCTCCTATCAGTGGAGGGCACAGTGGAGGACAGAACAGCACCGTGGGGGACAGCAGGTTCTGTGAACAACGTTGACACTGTGGCATTTTGAGCATTTTTAATGTGCTCAGGGCATAATAAACGGAATATAAATACTAACAATACCCTCCTTCAGCCTTTACACATTAACAATGTTCACCTGTATTATTATAATATTTTCTAGCAGGTACAGAAATTGGGGTATCAGCAGGATGAGGAGTTGTGTACTGTTAAAGGTAGGGAGGATGAAGAATAAACTAGAAGTCAAAGATTTCTTTTTTTGCAAACATTGCAAGTTGTAGCTGAAAGATGTCATCATTGCAGTCTAAGCTGAATGGAAAATATCCCTACAGTGGTCCCTACATAATATAATATTATATGATAATATAGTATAATATACCCTCAGTGCTCCCCACATAATATAATGTCCCCTCAAATGGCTACTGCTTAATATATTGTCCTCTGAAGTGGCCCCACTGTTAAAATGTCCCATTAATTGGCCCCACATGACGCCCCCTCAGTGACTACCCAAACAATATAATACATACAAATTTCCCCTCCTTGCTGCAGACAGCATCAGCAAAAGCCTGAATGGTGGAGCACAGAGCTGATGACTCTGTGCTCCACCATTGTATTGAACTTTATCTGTTTTTTAAGGATGTACTGTAGGTGGAGGTGAAGATCAGGACCTGTTGCCCAGAACCAGTGGAACAGCTTAAAAAATGCAGCACTGTCCTATTCCACTACCATGGGACCCGTTGCAAGTGCACCATTTGCCCTATAGTTAATACAGTACTGCAGTCAAGTCACAAAAAAGTGCAGGGCTGGCAGATTGTTCATCCATGTCAATAAAAGTGTGTGTAGCTTTGGTAAATATTTTGCAGCACACTGCACACTGCACATTGCACACTGCACACACCAATCAACCCCCTCCCCCACACACCATATTAACAGTTTGGATCCCACCATTGGCCTGTCTTAATAAATTCCTTTCAATTTCTTCATTTTTACAATTAGAGAATTGCTTGGCGTTAGTAGTAATACTGGAAAGTCCCATTCAGGTCACTATGGGACTTTCCTCATACCATCATCAAATATGTAGTAAAATATCTTGATAATCTGTAATATATTAGTTAGATTGAGGAAGATAAAAATGAACATGAACATTTTATTTTTCTGCAGAGTTTTAGTTCCTGAGTCAAGCAGTAGCCAAGTGTTGCATAATACTCTAATACACAGACACTACTGTATAGTAACTTCTTGAAACTTTATTGAACAATTTCAAGAAAACTGAAGGGCCCTCAGATGATACTGATTCGTTTTGGAACAGTTTTGCAGATTATGGATGGCTGTTTGACAGGATGAATTGCATAAGCCCCAGTTTCCATCTCATTACTCACAATTTCTAGGTGCTACATTTTGGCAAGTTTTCCTCTGCACAACTATTTATATAATATATGCCAAATATACATTATTATTTGGACCTTCATCCTAATAATCTATTTAGCATATTAGGCATTTGCAGTGGAGACATATATTTCTCTTATACAAATGGAGGTACAAAATATCCTTAATACATAACAAAGTGGAAATCGTTTTCAACAACCTCTCTTAGGAGGAAAAACAGGCACTGGTAGCTTTACAAAAAAATCCACATATTATTATCACTAAAGAGTCCCATGTCGTACCAGTATTTTACATCTTACCTAAGATACATAAATGTCTTCCTAATCCTCCTGAATGAGTGATACTATCAGTTTGCAGTACAATTCTGACGTGACAACAGTTGTAGGTCACGTGAGTCCAGTAGTTAGGTTACATTAATTCAGACATCATTATTTCAGACATTATGGGCAGCGCCTAGTTTAGAAAAATGAAGAATGGTGCAGTAAGTAGTGTATTAGTGGCACTTGGGAGACAGATTAGGCCATAGCTGTGAAAGGCACAATGATAGCAGATGTGACTAAAGTCGGAAGCCAGAGCAATTGCGAGTATCACATACCCACATACATCTACCATTGACAGTGTCACTCATTTAACCAAACCTCCTCCTGTTCAGTACCCGGTTCCATCATAAAGACCTCACTCCTACTACCACCTCATAGTTAAACTGGTATTGCATTAAGCGACTAAAACAAATCTTTGAATTGTCTTTACCATTGGTTGCATTTACAAAAGGACTGATTAAACCTTGCTATTATCTGCACTGCAATAGTACAGCAGATGTCAGGTATTTAAATATGGCGGCTGCTCAGCAGACCCAGCGACAATGCCTGCAATTATAACTGCAGTCATAATTGCAATTATCAACCTCCGATGCCTCAGTCAAAGCTGACCGTGGTGTCATTTTCCTGTTACAATGACAGCTGAGAGCCTGTTGAAGGCTCCCAGGCTTGTCTTTGTATGACTTTTATTGCAGGCTGCTCTATGCAGTGTGTAATAGAACTAGTACTATAATGCAATGCATTGTATTAATTCAGACCCACTGGTTTTCAATACCACTAGGGGGTCTAAAAATTACAGAAAAAAAAAATAAACTGAAAAATTAAAAAAAAAAATGTAAAAAATAATAAATTTAAATCAGCCTTTTTCCTTAAAGAGGACCTTTCACCACCCCAGGGCTGTGCAGTTTTGTGTACCTTGTTATAGGAGCTGCTGCACAGACCCTGGTGCCCTTTGAACTTTCTTCCTAGCCCCCACCGTTGCGGAGTTATGAACCCCGTTATTAAAGCTCTTCACTGTCAGAAGGGCGTTCCCTGGTAGTAAGTGAAGGGTTATGTCATTTGCATCGCTCTGACACTGTCCAATTAGCAGCTTCGGCTGTTTGATCTCATGAGAATTTGCGAGATCACTCAGCCGAAGCTCTAATACAGTCCTCTGTAAATGAAGGGCTATGTCATTTGCATTCCACTTAGCACAGGACAGCTTCGGCTGTTTGATCTTTCGAGATCTCGCAACTTCTCATGAGCTCAAACAGCCGAAGCTGCTCTGATGCAAATGACGTAGCTCTTCACTTACTGTCAGGGAACGCCCTTCTGACAGTGAAGAGCTTTAATAACGGGGTTCATAACTCCGCAATGGTGGGGGCTAGGAAGAAAATTCAAAGCGCCCCAGGGTTTGTGCAGCAGCGCCTATAACAAGGTACAAAAAAAACTGCACAGCCTTGGGGTGGTGAAAGGTCCTCTTTAAAACACATATAAAAGTACTTAAAGTTAAACACATACACGTTAGTTATTCCTGTATCCAAAATACTCGATCTACAAACTTATAAAAATATTTTTGCTATACGGTGAACGCCGTAACAGAAAAAAAAAATTGAGAGAACTGCCATTTTTTGCCTGCTCATAAAAATTTGAATAAAAATCGCCCAAAACAATAGACAGTTCCCAAAATGAAATAACTAAAAAGTACATCTGGCCCCACAAAAAAAGACTCCTTATACAGCTCTGAAATATTAAAAAAGTTATGTCAGAAAATGGTGACTCCAAGAAATTTTGTATTTTTTAAAGGGGTTAAAGCTTTTTAAAAAAAAAAAAAAAAACTATATAAATTTGAATACAGGTGAAATATTATTTTGGCTGAACACCGAAAAATAAAGCAAATAGGAAAGTCACATAAATGCAGTTTTTGTCCAATTTCACCACATTCTGAGTTTTTTCCAGGTTCCCAGTACACAGTACAAAATATTACATGGTAGCATTATTAAGTACAATTTGTCGCCTATAAAAATTAAGCACTCATACGACTATGTGAATGGAAAAATAAAAAAGTTATGGCTTCTGTAAGGTGGGATGTCAAAAAACGAAAGTTGAACTATTGCTGCGGCAGGAAGGGGCTAATAAAGCAGCTTAGTCCTTTTGGGGGACACTGCATAGTGATTGTTGAGTCGATTGTAAGTAGTTGAGATTTTTTGGACTAAAAATATTTTCTTAAGCATTTGGGCTGCTAGTATGTCACTCAATCCCTCAATGTGCATAAAAAATAAATTTGAAACATCAATCTTGGGTAAGATTTTAGTATTTCTCCCTCCATAGAATGTAAAGGAGAAGGCTAGACCTAAAGCACATGTGATGCAGGTTCTATAGAGGAATTCTAGTATTATTTAATATAGATGGCCTTTATGTGCAGTGACACAGTCTTCTATATGTATGGATAATTTGAGTGGGTAACAAACACAGTCAAGGCCTCTTTATTGGTCATGTGCTTGAAAGCATGTACAGTACAGCCATTCACTTTCAATAAACAGTAAGGCGGAACTGATGCTCAGTAATATATATTTACTTTGCTGAACATGATACATTCCTTGAATGCAGTACAGAACCTATCTAAAAAAGGAAAGATGTAAAATGCCTGACATTACAGTCAGTACTGAGTTTAACTGAGGCTGCCTCTATTTCCATGCAGAAGAATCCAAGGAATGAGGCACGAGTGCAGCTCACCAGGCTCTATTGGCCACATAAAAGACAGCTGGCTCTAATGATCCGAGGAAGTGAAAGTATTTTGGGGCCAACTCCCCATTGCAGCCCACCGATAAGGACAACTGAGGTCACTATGGATGTAAGCCAACCTTTCCTAACCCAAGCGTGACCCTGTAAATGCTTGTTTGTTATTGTAGGTATTATGTTGCTTACTATTCACTAGTCTTCAGAAAGACATTGTTATTAATGGTAATCATGAATGTACATCAATAGAGAGATGAACAGTGCTGCTTTATGACATCAATATGGGAAAGCAAAGGTCATTCGTTTTTCCAGACTCTCATTTGCAAAGTGTGAAATCTTGTTTTATTTTATGTTTTTGTAATAGTCACAATCTGTTCAAAGTTGAATTTATTGCATATTTCTCAGTCACATATTTTAACTCCTTAAGGATGCAACCAATTTTTTAGCAAAGTTATTATTAGGATATATAATATTACAATGTTTCAGATTAGTTTATTGTCTTTAAACTGAACATGCTTCTTTTCAGGTATCTGGAACTAAAAGGGTCTGTGGGGACAAGTACTCTCTAAAGAAAATTTATTATTATTATTATTATTATTATTTATATAGCACCATTAATTCCATGGTGCTTTACATTTGAGGGTTTACATACAGTATACAAAATATACAAAACAAATACAATACTAACAGTGACCAACTGGCACAGTGGGATAGAGGGCCCTGCCCACAAAGGTTCACAATCTATGATACAATCTATAATACAACCTATAGTATTAAATTCTGCTATTATTAGTAAATGGGTTTATCTGATTAGACTACATTAGAAAAAGTATCTGTTTTCCTTCTCCCCAAAAACTGTCACTCTTGTCTATGGGTTATGTTTGCTATTGTAGCAGCCCCCATTCACTTGACCCTTTTTCCTAATCCTGAACAACATGCTGTCCTCTTGCTAATCACTCCCACTGGGCGACATCTCTCTCATGGCATCAGGGAGTGAGGAGACTGTGAGAGAGATGCCAGTTATGCCCAGGAGGTGTGATTAGCAAGGGGACAGTGTGACTTGGCTTAAACTGATCCTCACCCACCTTGACTATTTAGGATAATTTAGAGATGACTTTTTATGCTTTCAGACATTTATAACGTCACTTTTCTGAAACAGTAACATTATAGAGGGGCAGCAATGGAAAGAGAATAACTTCATCCGGCACATGATAGGGCCAGTTTATGGTGGAAAAACATCTGACAGGTTCATCTTAAATGCATATAGATCCAGAGCTGCCACCAGTCACTACATCCCTTACATTCCAATAACAATGAGATGACTCTACAAACCAAACAAATTGACTTGAACTGTCGGCCTGCAGCATGTGCTCAGTATCTAACTGGTTTAATTGAGATATAGATTCATTAAATAATAAACATATAAATTAAAAGAATTATAGAATCCCAATAGACTCCATTATAGTCAATGGGGTCCATCTGTGCTGTGATGGATTTGGCACTACTATTGTTTTTATTTTTCTGTTCTTATAACAGAACAGAAAAAGTGAGATAACAGGGCAGATGTGAATCCAGTCTTATATACCTCCACAGGAACTGTGGTATTCTGTCTCTGTTTCATGACCACATCACAGCAGGAAAGCAGTGTTTGACTATTCTTCAGAGTTGGGGCTAGACTTTCTTGCACTTGGGGCAAAGGTTAATTTTTCTTATTTAAGTATTCTGACCAAGGCAAAATAACCTGTTGGCACCCCCTCTGGCATTTAGCACCCGGGGCACATGCCCCTGTTACCTGTCCACAGATCAGCTATTTCTGTACTATGGTCTTCTGGTTTCTGTTCTTGACTCTGCTTTCTCCTGCATCATCTGGTATCACACTCTAGTTCGGTCAGAGATGTAATATGAAGCTCCAGTTTCCAATGCAAAATCTGTACAAAGCCCTCCAAACATAATGCATTGTTTATAGTACTATTCTTCTCTTATTTGGAAGATGTAACTGCACCCTCTCAAATTATGCCCCTGGTTCTGTATGACCACATTCCAATCTGGTCACGGCTCCAACTAGTTTTGTCTGTCTCCTGTCTCTGTGGTATCTGGCTTAAGCATCCTAGTTTCAGCTCCCAGCCTATTTCTGGATTCTGGTCTCCTGGTTTCTTTTCCTATGATCTTGGTCTTGGCTCTGACTCATAATTCTGTCTGACTACAATCTGGCACTCCTTGCTGTGAACCATGGATCAATCTAGCCATGCTACAGTTGGACCTCCAAGCTCTGATTCTTAGGCTATATTCACACAACAGTGAATATCGTCCAGGTGAAGGCTCTTTTTTTAATGGCCATCATATAGCCGCATTACTTTTACTGTTGTGAATTGGAGCTATTCCGTTGTAATGGACCATCAAAATATAGCTCATGCTCTATTTTTGTCCATTTTCACGGATCCTTACATGCATTGCAATGTTTGAGGGATCTGTGAAAATGACTGCCTCTCGGGAACAAAATGGACATTTTTCATGGCCGATTTCACATTTGTTCGTGTGAATGTAAGCTTAGTCTGTCGCTGACTTTTCTTCAACCACACCCTCTGGCCGGTTGTGGTTTTTCTGCTGCATCCAGGCAGGCGTTGTAGGCGTAAGGTTCCACTGCCAAGTATGAGAGACTGTACCATTATATGATATAGGTCATTTTCTGATGATATGTTACCTTTAGATTAAAATGGAGAATCACACAAAACAATATTTATTTTGTGTTTTAACGTCCCTGATTTAGAAACGCCTCAACCAGCCTTTGATATATTTACCAAAGACCCTAATTTCATGGGTTGGTGTTTGCTGCTATGTACTACTTTATGTTTAATCAGTTTTTATTGAGGTTTTTGCAAATAAGAATAAGAAAAAGCAAAGCCAAAACAAAGGCATCAAATAAGGCAGTAGGAGGCATGCAGGCCACCCAATCGTGGCCTACCCTAACCGTGGCCACAGAGGAACGGTTAGAGTAGAGAGCTATCAACACCCACAACAGAGAAACCAGTAACGGGTGGATGTACTACTTTATATAATAAAAGTTTTATTAAAAGTACTTGAAGTTGTGAACAGTCTCTGTATGTCTGACCATTTCATTTTTGTACAGAACACCAAACTTGTGACGCTGCTCAGAAAGTGCCATCCATCTATTCTTAATGACATGAGTATATTTAACTAGGAATGTGCTGTTTGCTAAAATTGCAAACGCTGAAAAGCACATCCAAACAGTTAGCATTCCCCGTGAATAGTCTGCAAAGTAAATATAAAAAGTACATTTCTGATGCGTTACTATGTGTTGTTGCACGTTTGAAGGAAAACAGTTCCTGGAGGATCTCTTCATAGAGAACAACTATTTTTTGTAGCTGAGTACAGCAGCTGTGTATTATATAACATACAAATGGCAATACATGATAATCACAATTATTTGACTTGCTTAACCTCTTCCCACCGCAGACATTTTTTGATTTTCATTTTTGACTCCCTGCCTTCCAAACCCCATAACTTTGTTTTTTTTCTGCTCTCAGAGCCATATGTTTGCGGGACAAATTGTACTTTGTAATGGTACCATTTAATATTCTGCATGATGTACTGGGAAGCTGGAAAAAAAATTCAGAATGGGGTGGAATTGGAGAAAAACTGCATTTGTATGATTTTCTTACAGGCTTTGTTTTCACGTCATTCACTGTGCAGCCAAAATGACATGTCAACTGTATTCTATGGGTCGGTAAGACTCCATGGATACCAAACTTACAGTTTTTTTTTACATTTTAACCCTTTAAAAAAATCCAAAACTTCGGGAAAAAAATCCTTATTACCATGTGGGGGAACGTCTGTTTTCATGGGAGGCAAAATGGTTAAAAAACAGTGGTTTGGCTCTTTCTTTTTTTCCCCACTACGGTGTTTGCCAATTGGGAGAAATATTTTTACATGTTTGTAGAACGGGCCTTTCCGGTCACGAGAATGTATAATATGTTTAAGTTTGTTTTTGTTTATTTTTATTTCAAATCTAGGGATTTTTTTTTTTTTTATATAAATATTAAAATATAATTTTATTTATTTTTAAATGTGTCCCTTGTGTGCCGCCTGAGCCTTTAATTCACGGCCGCGGAAAAGCACACCGGCCTTAACAAATTATTCCCAACCCATAGTAGAGGGGATAACTTGCAAATCGGTGGGAGTCTGACCACTCAGACCACCACTGATGAGAAGAATGGGGAAGTTTTGTGTCCTATTCTGAATGGTGGTGGTGAGAATGGCGTGTACACAGCTCCATTCATTTCAATGGGAGTATTGGAGATAGTTGAGTTCTGAGTCTCCACAACTCCCATTGATAACAAATCTGTCACCAGATACAAAATGCTGAATTACATACATACATACATACATCATTTTGCCAAAAGTGAAAAGTAGATCCCAAGAGGTTATGTAAATTAGCTCTTATTCTCCAAGTGGGCTTTAACCTTTTGTTTTTCTCAGAGAAGATAAAAGGTTGTTACCCACTTGATGTAGAAGAGATAATTTTCATACAAACTTCCAGGTGCTACGTCTTTTCAACAGGTGGAAATATAAAAAAAAATGTTCAAGTGCACAGCAACAATCAAATGTATGTCATTTAACATTTTATACTTGGTGATAGCTCCTCTTTAACCCCTTCCTGCTGCAGTCATATATTTTTTTTTTATTTTTGGTTTTTATTCCCATAAGTCCCATAACTTTTTTATTTTTCCATTCACAGAACTGTATGAGGGATATGAGAGCTTCATTTTTGCAGGACAAATTGTACCTTGTAATGGTGTCATTGAATCCATCTACCAAATGTATCTAGTTTTAGGTTCTGTTTTAATACCTTAAAAAAAATCCAAAACTTTGAAAGAAAATTTTTTCTTGGAGTCGCCATATTTTGACACCCGTAAGTTTTATATTTCCATGTACTGGGCTGCACAAGGCATCTTTTTATGCATGGCCAGATGCACATTTTATTTATACCATTTTAGGGAATGTCTGATGTTTTGATCGGTTTCTGCTTACATTTTTGTGGAAGGCAAAATGGTGAAATTAAGGTGGTTTGGCAATTTTGATTTTTTTTTTTCTGGGTTCTCCATATGGGAAAGATATGTTTTAAGTTGGACATTTTCTGATGTGGTGGTACCTAATTTGTTTATGTTTTGTTTGATTTATTTATTTATTTATTTTTATTTGCGATCTAGACAAAGGGGAGTGACTTAATTTCTTAGGTTTACTCAATTTTTTAAATAGAAAAAAAATAAATTTTTTAACTGTTTTATTAGCCCTCCCTAGGGCTTGAACCTGCAATCACTAGACTGCACTTCCTATAGACTGCTATACAACTGTATTGCAGTCTATGGGAGATTCACAGTATAACCTTTGAGGACTGCCACAGAAAAGACTTAGTAGTTACAGGCCTGGAGCATTCACAAGGCTTCTGGTTGTCATGGATACCAGGCGGCTCCTGCGATCTTGCTGTGTGGGATCCGTACCAGAAGGTAATTGGAGTGGGTTGGGGAGGGCACCACGAAAGGAGGGTTTGTTGCTGTTTGGGGACAGAATTAGAAGGGTTAATGGCTGTGATCAGAGTGGATTCTGATCTTGGGCATTAACACTGCATCAGAGACCCAACATCAATGTCCTGGTGGCATCCATGTCCTTTTATTCCCTGGTGGCAGCAGATTTTAGAGTGCTGAACCAACAATCTACTATTCAAACTAAGCCTAATCTCAGTCCCCTTGAAAAATTGGCCATCAAATCCCTAATTAATAATAAATCCATAATTATTAGAAATGCGGATAAGGGGGGAGCTGTAGTCATACAAGACAGAACTGACTACATTAAGGAAGCAAATCGCATATTATCTGATTCTACCTATTATGAAACACTAGCATTTGACCCCTCCCTAATAAAGTTTTTTGAATATCGTGAACTAGTATTAAATGCTTATGCTAAAGGTGTACTCACTGATAAAGAAAAGGGTTATTTGTTGATTAATGAATATTCGACAGCATTATTTTATCATCTTCCAAAAGTGCACAAAGATTTAGTCAATCCACCAGGGAGACCTATCATTTCTGGGGTCAATGCCTTAACAAGAAACCTCTCACAATATGTGGACAGTTGCAGAGATATGTAGTTCAGTTTCCCTCATTTCTCAAAGACTCTACACATTTAATTACAGAACTGTTGACTATACCATGGGAACCAGATTTCATCTGGGCTTCATTGGATGTTGCTTTTTTTATACAACAACATCCCTAATTCCAAAGGGCTAGAAATGATTCATAAAACTCTAAGTAACTGTTGCTGCTGTTGTATGTGTATATCACCTGCTTCACTTTATATGCAACAGAGCACGTGCTATTTTATAATCAAACAGTATCACGCTATGTGCCGCTCGGTGTTGTCTTTTTTCTTATTCTTATAAAGCCAACATCCATGTCGGCCGCCATATTTAACTATTAAGGCTGATGTTGGGAAGGAGTTAAACTGCCAATACACATTGGAGTAATGAATTTGGTGGGAGGTGTCAACCATCTAATGTGTAGGATAGCCTCCTGACTCTCCCTTGAAGGCAGATGTTGGGGGAGATAAGGAACTGGCTGATATTTTTGAGGAGATAAGCCACTGCCACTGGTATCTGGCAGTTAACATCTCCCTATAAACAACACATGCACAATCACGTAAGGTGTTTTACACTGAATCCCATACATGCATTGCAGAAAAATACGCCGAGCAGTTGCAGTTTTGGAAATTGCAGCATGTCATTTGTACCTATGGAAATGCTGGCGGTTTCCCTATAGGTATAATGGAAGCAGGAAGTCAGTGGAGAAAACCTCAGCAAACTTTCTGTGGAAAGAGCTGTGGGAAAAACTGAAAAATTGTGATGCGTTGCCACTGCGTTTTTTCCCGCAGTGCTTTTCTGCTGTGGCCCACTAAGTGGGGCCTTAGCCTAAAATCAGCAGAGAGAAAAGTCCTGATAGGAAAACTTTTCTCTCCACTGTTTTCGGTGGAAACCAGGCAGACCTCATTACAGTTTATGGGGTCCGTGGGTTTCCGCATGTAACCGCTTTTTAAGTAAATAGGGTTTCCGTCTTTCGGGTCCCCAAGCAGACCTGAAGGATGGAAACCAGAATGCTAGTGTGAACCTAGTGTAAACAAGGACAAAATCCATCTAATATGTATGTCCAACCTAATTTAATGTCATGTGATACGACCATTCCAGCACCATTATGGGGCAATTTTTTACTAGGCCCAAACATGTTTATTTTGTGTGGAGAATATTTCATACTTTCACCTTCTAAAAAGGGAAAAAGAAGAAAGTGACATAAATCATTTTTTGTATAACAGGTCTCATTTTCATGTAAACCACAGTTTTATTCAGGGAAGGGAAGTCCAAGCAAGCTAAGGCACACCCCAAAGCACCTTCCACTCATTTGCATATGAATAAAACATCAATTTACATTAAAATTAGGCTGAATAACAAAGATATATTTGGAAACTGTATAATCATCTCTAAAAGCTACTGTGGTTAGGTTTGTAGTGAATTGTTGACAGACTCCCTTTAAGAAGCAAAAGGAGGAAAATTGGTATCAGACTAATGACAGTACCTTGTAGAGTGGCTTATACACTTTCCAAAGCTGCCTTTTTATTCTACATTGCAGCTACCTTTTCGTGAAATTCAGGATTTTATTCTTATGCAAATTAGCTGAAAAGGGCTTTAGGGGCATTTATTTCCTGCTGGGGCTTCACTCTGTGCCCTCGATAATCACCCCTCACTGCCTTCCAGAGTGGCATCTTCCATTTTTTCCACACTTTGTCTGTAGTTAGGGGTGGTTATCTAGAGTGGAGAGCGAAGCATAAAAATAAAGCACGGAAAATAAAAATGTTTCTAGTTCTCATTGTAAATATGAAGAAAGGTGATTTGATATTTTTTAGCAGAAGAGCCAAATATTGTAGATAAAAACTAAAATCCTAGACTTGTAGTAAGGAGTAGAGAACTAGCATCTCTTTTTCACTAACCATGTATTTGCTGTCAGAAAAAAGGCACAGTGCAACCCAGGAGACAGTGATAGAAGCCTCAGAGCTCATATTTGCTTTGTTTTACATTCTTGCCTTCTCCTGGGTGTGAAGGAACTCCACTCCTAATTTTATGCCCATCTGGATCGCATTAAACCTTGAAGACCACACAAAGATGGTCTAATTCCTCAAATGACCTCTTCATTGAAGCCAATCCTTTGTATTGAGGAGGGTCAGTTCACATGGCAACAGGAGTGTGTTATGTTCACGTTGTCGGCTCCAAACAATTGTATAACAATAGAATTTATTACACATATGTTCCATCTGCGAAATTGCATGGAAAATATAGTTTTCTATCCAATATGTGATAGGTCATCAATTTTGAAAAGCTGAATAACCCATTTCAATGTATGTCTATATTATTCTCAAAGTGGTTGTCCATCATATTGAATTCTGGCACCCACACTATACACAACACAGAGTCAAAGGCAGAAAGTTCCAGTCCTTGTATAGTGGCCAGCACTACAGCTCAGCTCCCATTGACTTCAATGGGAGATAAGCTGCCTGGCGCCCATTCTCTATATAGGGCACGGAGCCAACTTCTTGTGACTCCATCCAATTTATATTACAGGAGCCAGAAGCGGCCCCTTGCTGCTGATTGGTGCGGGGGCTAGCTGTCGGCCGACACTGATCAGATATTTATGGCCTATACTAAGGATAGGCAATACAATCTGATATCTTGGACAACCTCTTTAACCCCTTTGGTGAAATCGGTCGTAATAAGGCAAACTGACATACTATAATATTTTTAGCCACCAAGAGTCCTACCTGGATGATCCTGTTCATATGAGAGGATACCCTGCAATACATGTCATATGTCCTATGTACCCAAAACTTGTCCCACAAAAAATAAGCCCACAACCAACTCTGTTGACAGAAAAATAAAAATGATACGCCTCTCAGAAGATGGCACTGCAAAAAGGAAGTTATTTCTTTCTCCAAATGGGTTTTTGTTCTGATATCAGTATCGCTGTAATCATACTGACCTGTAAAATAAAGGTATAAATGTAACATGTTACTTATGCTGTACTCTGAATAACAAAAGACTTAAAAAGGTAATAACTATGCAAAAATGTAGTTTTTTTAATCCACCAAGAAATATTTAATAAAATTGGTAATGGTGTCATTACAAAATGCATCTCATCCTGCAAAAAAACAAGCCCTCATATGACTACATCACCAGAAAAATAAAAAAAAATATAGCTTGTACAATATGATTATTATTCATTATGCTTACTTATATAGCGCCATCATATTCCGCAGCGCTTTACAGACATTGACAGTCACTGTCCCATATAGGGCTCACAATCTACATTCCCTATCAGTATGCCTTTGGAGTGTGGGAGGAAACCAGAGTACCCCAAGGAAACCTACGCAAACACGGGGAGAACATACAAACTCCTTGCAGATGTTGTCTTTGGCAGGATTTGAACCCAGGACTCCAGTGCTGCAAGGCTGCAGTGCTAACCACCGAGCCACCATGCTGCCCATATGATGACAAAAACCCTAAAAATTGCCACATCTTTTGGGCAAAACGGGCTGCATCAGGAAGGGAATGTATAAGCTGTGCTTTAATATATCAGGGTACACCCCAGATTTAGAGCTTACAAGGGAAAAGACACCAGAAGTGACTCCCAGAGTTACCCCCAATCATGGGAGCTACTGGGAAAATAATAGGGAACTTGGTGTTCTCAATGTACTCTGCACAGCTTACATATTCACCATTCACAATCCACTATGCCTTCACATCTAGGTAAACCAATGCTCACTACACCTCTTGATAAATTCTTTGACGGGTGCAGTTTTCAAAATGGGGTCACTCCCTAGGGAATTCCACTTTTTTGGCACCTTAGGGCCTCTGCAAACGTGACATGGCGTCCAGATACCAAACATCTAAATCTGCATTTCAAAAGCCACATAGCGCTCCTTCACATCTGCACCCTACTATGTGCCCAAACTGTAGTTTATGCCCACAGGTATGACACTGTTGTATATAGGATAATGTACTTAATGTCATATGTGGGTATAAACTGCTGTTTGGGCACAGCCGGGCATAGAAGGGAAGGAGCATTATTTGGCTTTTGTAGCACAGATTTAGAAGGTTTGGTTTTTAGACGCCAAGCCACTTTTGTGGAGCCACTGAAATACCAGTAAAGTGCAATCCCTTGATACGTGACCCCATTTTGGAAACTACACCCCTGAAGGAATTTATTCATAGGTAAAGTGAGCATTTTAAGCCCCAAGTGTTATTTTATTTTATAGAAATAAATGCGCAGCTGATGGTGAAAAGTGAAAATGGCAATTTTTCCAGAAATACTTCATTTCAGTGCATAATATGTTGTGCCCGGCTTGTGTCAGAGACGAACATTCCAAAAATGGTTGCTTGGGTTAACCGCTTAACAGTTCTTGGAGTGTGTGTCTCTGCTGACACAAGCTAGGTGCAACATATTGGGCACTGAAATGGTGTATCTCTGGAAAATTTGCAATTTTCACTTTATCAGCTGCGCATTCATTTGTGGAACCTAAATTAATACAACACTCAAAAAATTGTTTGATAAATCCCTTGAGGGGTGTAATTTCCAAAATGAGGTCACGTGTCTGCGGATTCCACTTTACTGGCAAATCAGGGCTCTGCAAAAGTGGCATGATGTCCAAAAACCAAATTGTGCTCCAAAAACCAAAACCTTCTGTTCCTGGCTGTGTGCTCAAACAGCAGTTTATACCCATATATGACATGGGCACTGAAATAGCAGATATCTGGGATCATTTAAATTTTCACTTTGCATCATCTACTGCACATTTTTTTGGAAACCATCTCTTAGGTCAAAATGCTCATCATACCTTTGATAAATTCTGTGAGTGGTGTAGTCTCTAAAATGGGGTCACTTTTTGGGGATTTCCATTGTACTGGTATTTTAGGGGCTCTGCAAATGCGACATGGTACCTGAAAACTATTCCAGCAAAATCTGCCCTCCAAAAGCCAAATAGCGCTCTTTCCATTATGAGCGCCGTCATGTACCCTTACATTTTAGGACCACATATGGGTTATTGCCGTGTTCAAAAGAAATTGTGTAACAAATTGTGATGTGCTTTTTCTTCTTTAACGCCTTGTGAAAATGAAACATTTGGGGTTAAAATGGACAATTTATTGGAAAAACAGTAATTTTTCATTTTCACATCCCAATGCTAATGAAATCTGTGAAACAGCTATGGGATCAAAATGCTCACTATATCCCTTGTTAAATTCTGTGAGGGGTGTAGTTTCTAAAATGCAGTCATTTTTGGGGGTTTCCATTGTACTGGTACTTTAGGGGTTCTGCAAATGAGACATATGACATATGGCATGGCACCTGAAAATATTCCAGCAAAATCTGTACTCCAAAATCAAATATCACCATTTCGAGCCCCGCCATGTACCCATACAGCAAATTAAAATCACATATGGGTTATTAACGTGTTCATGCGCAATTGTTCAACAAACTGTTGGGTGCTTTTTCTCCTTTAAATCCTTGTGAAAATTAAAACTTTGGGGTTAAAGTGACGTTTTAGTAATATTCATTTATACAGCCCAATGTTAATAAAATCTGTGAAACGACTGTTGGGTCAAAATGCTCACTATACCCCTTAATAAATTTCTTGATAGGTGTAGTTTCTAAAATGGGGTCACTTTTGGAGGGTTTCCATTGTACTGGTACTGGTAGGGGCTCTGCAAATGCGACATAGCATCGAAAAACTATTCCAGTAAAATCTGTATTTTAAATGCCCAGTGGTGCTCCTTGTCTTCGGGGTACTGCCATGTGCCCATACAGTAATTTACATCCACATATGGGTTATTTCCATGTTTGGTAAAAATTGCATGAGAAACTGTGAGATGCATTTTCTCCTTTAACCCCTTATGAATGTGTAAATTTTAGGGCTCAATGAACGTATTATTGAAAAAAAAATGAAATATTGTTTTAACTCCCGTGAAATGCTTAAAGGGTTAACAAACTTCCCAAATGCTGTTTTGAATTATTTGAGGGTGCAGTTTTGAAAATGGGGTGATTTATGGGTGGTTACCGTGGTTACTAAAATATATGCCTTTAAAATCCCCTTCAAAATTCAAGCGGTCCCTAAAAAATTAGTTTGGGAAATTTACCTGCAAGGCTAAGGCCCCATGTAGCATCTCACAGCATCACAGCAAAAAAGTGTTGCGGGAAAAACTGCGGCGGCAATGCATTGCGGTTTTTCCCGCAGCACTTTTTACAGAAAGGAAACCTCTGTGGACTTTCTGCTTCCATTATACATATAGGGAAACCGCCACCGTTTTTCGTAGATATAATTGACATGCTGCGATTTCTAAAACTGCAATGGCTTTGGTAATCACAGCATGTCTGCAGCGCATATTTTCCTGCACTATGGGGATGAGATTCACCCATCCACTATATAGAGACTGTAAAACGCTACGTTTTTTTCCGCGGCATTTACGCTTCAGGCAAACCGTGGAATTTACTCCACGTGGAGCCTCAGCCTAAATCTGGAAAATAGTTGCTAGACTTGTAAGCGTTAATGTCCAAGATGAATTGAATTACGATTAAAAGATGATGCGAATAAAAAGCAGAGAAATAGCAGATAATATTTATTAATGTATTTGGGTGATATCTGTTTGAAAAGTAGAGAATTTGTCATTTTTAAAATTGCGACTTTTTCCAAATTTTCATCGTTTACTATTTTTTTTTATAAATGAATGCAAAAAATAGTGCTCAATATTTACCACTAACGTGAAGTATAATGTGTCACGAAAAAAATCTTTAAGGGGCTAAAGGCATTTTTTCTAGAAAATGAATTGTAAAAGTGACTTTTGAATAGTACTTTATCAACGAAAGCCTATTTAATGTAGATTCCATTATATATGAAAAACCACTTTGCAATTGAACTGTGAACCAAACCTAGGGGTAATAGAAGATAAAGAGCCTCTATTACTAAACTGTATAAATGAACTTTGTTTCACACATACTGCAGTGCATGCATTCTTTGTTGCTATTTCTATCACTTGAAGTGGTAAAGTCCTGTTCATTAAACAAGGAAGAGGTTGTAAACATGTAAAATAATCTCCAGATAAATTGTTTACTTAGGTTATAAAGGCATTACTATTATAGGGTATGCAGTTATAATTTTCTTAAAGGAGTTATCCACTTTCTAATATTGATGGCCTATCCTTACTCACCCTACAAAGTGTTGTGGCTTTGGAAGTCTGGGACCCATTCTTGGTTTGGCCATGTCAACATTTTGATAATGAGTTTCCTCCCATGATTGCTATACCTCTTACAGACAATTCTCACACCTGTCCCAACCTCGTTCTGGTCAATGTTGAAAATCCTTTTAATTTGGGCAAAGGGCGCGTTTCAGTTGAAACACACTGATTAGACTCAAAAGTAGGGGTTGGCTTGGCCTTTCTACTAATGTAAAGTTAGGCTAGACAGTCTAAACATATGTGTAAGGGAACTGCTAGTTGAGCAATTCCCCAGTGCTGCTGCAGAAACAAGGGAAGAAGGGAATTACAGACAGTAAGTCCAAAAGCCCTCTCCACCGGGAGCTTTTTACCGTCACCTGGGGCTGTTGAATTGGTTGTCAGTACTCCGTAGACTACTGTCGTGTGGCGCATCCACCTTAGCCTGTCGTGCTATGGTGGCTTCTCCAGAGGTATGTCTCATACTGGGTCCTAATAAATTGGTCCATGCCCCATTGCTGCCACTTGGCAGACGCCCACACCTTTATCTTTCAGTAAATACTTTGGTGCACTATCCAGGGTTTTCTTTCCCTTTCGTGTCCCCCCCTTCCTCCTCCTTCCCCCTACTTTTCCCTCTTCCCCTTTGGTATTTGTCTTGCCTTGATTTGGTATTTGTTGGGAAGCTAAGTCTCTGAATCTTTCTGGTTGTTTTCTTTTGATTATATTTTGAAAATCAAAGTGAATTTGGGAAAAAAAAGTATGAAAAGCGTGACTCCAGGCATGTAAACATTACTGAAAAGGGTCCCGATTGTCAGGCAGATCTAAGGATAGGCCATCCTTTAATATATAAGATCATTGTATGCTTGTATACATTTTTTAAGCTCTAACAGATCACACATGATTCTGGCTAAGGATGCTTAGGAACAAGCTGGCTTCCATCATCCAGTTCACCCATGATCAGTTTTCTTTTTAGTGCTATGCTGGGTTCACACCTGTGTCTGTGTTTCTATTCTTCTGATCCATTGGAGGACCAGAAGAATGTAAAAACTGATCCATTCTATAAGGGACAGAGAAGCAGCCCAATGGACCTCATTATTACATACTATAATGGGGTCTGTTGGGTGTCCATCCTTTTTAATTAAAATAACTGTAAGAAAAAGTCAGGCTTGCAGGACTTTTTTTTTTCTGGTGATTTTAGACGTATCAGTACTGGAGACTTTTTTTTTTTTGTTGGAAAATAATCCAACTGGTAAGTAATGTAAAGTTAGGCTAGACAGTCTAAACATATGTGTAAGGGAACTGCTAGTTGAGCAATTCCCCAGTGCTGCTGCAGAAACAAGGGAAGAAGGGAATGACAGACAGTAAGTCCTAAACTCAACCCAGCCCCTGTCCCTACCTAATTGCCTGACTGTCCTATCCCTTCTCTGAATAAGTGTAACACAGAACAAGACTAGACTAACAATGCAGAAGAGGAGTCAGCAAGCCAAAGGTCAAAACCAGAGAGACAAAGCAGTACCAAATCATAATCCAAAAGAGTAGTCACAAGGAAGCCAAAGGTCAGAGATGAGTAATACAATACAATAGCAAAGGAACAGCTTAGCCAGGACAAGGTCAAAGGACAGAGTCACAATAGCCAGCGACCATGTGTGAGCTGATGACCTGTTTATAGGAAGTCCAGGAACTGCCCCAGACTTGATTGGTAGACAGGCTGTCAATCACACAGGCAAGGCTAAGATTAACTGTTAGAGGAGCGGAGGGAACAGAGGTGCAGGAGATGGGTGTGGCTGAAATTCAATTACAGAGAAGTAGTACTAGAACAGTGTGCAGACTGAGCAACAAGAACCTTAAGCAAAGAATAAAACTGAACACACCTACTGTGTCGCAGTGTGCAAGTGGAGGGTGGCGCAGAGACTTGAACAGGAAGATTTATCATTACCCTTAAGCTATTGAGAAAAATCTGGTGCATTTTAAAATTGTCTATTCTTACTTTTGTATTAGTATTACAGTATTAGTAAATCTGCCCCTTAGCATCTGGGCACATGTCTGAAGCCATACCCCCTCCGGCAGGCTATAGCTATGCAATTCTTCAATTAATGCTGATGTCTTATTTCAGTCTTACCTGCAGAAATACAAAGCCATTGGGTAACATGGGGTAGAGGAAGGGGGCAATCTGCAGCTGCACGCAGTTGCTGCACTGTCTGGCCGTGCCCTAAGGATAGATTTGGAAACCCCTTTATAATCCACAACTGATTTTGGCTTTAAAACTGCATAAAAATTCTGCATAAAACCTGCATGGCTAAATGCCCCCTTACTTCTCATGGTTATATATTGTACAGAGCAGGTGCGCACCGCTAATGAGGGCGAAGTGAGGCGGCCGCCTCAGGGGGCACTGTCCGTCACTGTCTGGGGGGGGGCGGCATTTTTACTGTTCAATGTAAACCAATGTCTGGGCTGGCTTATGAGACGTCCGCGTCACAGCATAGGCGGCGATACAATGACGTCATCGCGCCGCCTACGCTGAGACGCAGACGTTGCGGACGAGAAGAGAAGGCGGCGGCTCCATCAAGGCATCGCAGGTAGGTGCAGATAACTTTTTTTTTTATATATAAATAGGCCGTAACCTGCTGGAGTATCTGCAGCAGGTTACGGCCTATTTATTTACCGATCCCCGCTCCTGCTCGTGGCCGCCCCTGCTTCCCCTTCTGCTATGGGACGCAGACGGGGAAGTGGATGCCGCTGTGAGCAGCCGCGGACATCAGTAAGTGAAAAGTGAAAAGACCCCAGAGTATAATAATAGTACATGGGTGGGCAACTATGGGGCATAATCATGTGTGCAGGGGCCACTGTGGAGTATAATACTGAGTGCAGGGGCCACTATAGAGCATAATACCGTGTGCTGGGGCCGCTATGGAGCATAATACCGTGTGCTGGGGACACTATGGGGCATAATACTGTGTGCAGGGGCCACAATGGAGTATAATACCCTGTGCAGGGGCCACTGTGGAGCATAATACCTTGTGCAGGGGCCACTATGGAACATAATACCAGTGCAGGGGCCACTATGGAGTATAATACTGTGTGCAGGGGCCACTATGGAGCATAATACCGTGTGCAGGGGCCAATATGGGGCATAATACCGTGTGCAGGGGCCAATATGGGGCATAATTGCAGCATCCCAGAGGGTTACTGCTTTTATGTGTTTGTCTTGTGTGCCTCTGGGTTTTATGTCTGTAAGTTCTGCTCTGTGTTAAGTGTTAAATGTAACATTGTTGTGCAGCTTTTCCTTATATGTTTCCCCCTGCAGTGTTCAAACCCAGACTTGGTTCAGCCCTGGCCTATCACAGGCCACTGGGCGGGGTTGTAAGGAGATATTATCTCCCCGGCGACGGTTGGAAGTTAGTTCAGTGTATGCAGCAAACCAGACTAGGTGTGCAGAGTTGACCTGCCACCAGACTCTTGACTGAGGGCCAACCGGCACTTCTATAGCCCCAGGAGGGACATCATCAGCCCCAGGCTCACCTGAAGACAGCTCAGAGCAAGGGAGTAAAGTTTTGCAAGTGGCTGATTCATTCGGTGCCGTGCCAGGAGGAGCAGGGGAGGACCCTGACAGGAGAGTCGTATTCAGCACTACTCTACAGGTAACCAGATCCCTGTCAGGACTCCCTGTAACTCCATCCCCAGAGTACTGGCTGGGAGAGGCACAGAGGAGGAGTAGAGAAAGCCATCCTGTGGAGCCTATACCATCTGTGGGCACCCTCCTAGAACCAAGGCTAGGGGTTGGACACTGTAGGACTACTACCCCCATCTGGAAGCTGGTGTTAACCCACTGTTCCAGTTGCCTTAGTAAACGGCTGTTTGCTTTACCTGCATCGCTGAATCCTGAGTCGTGCCTGCATTACCAAAAGGGCCCTTCCGTACAACACCGGCTCAGGTAGGAGAGGTCCCCTCTTCAACTGGAAGTGCCCCGGGGGAAAGAACTACTACAATGTAGTTACATTACATGGCCGCTATGAGATGAATGACACTATGTAAACAGAGAAGCGGTCACAGCGCTTACACAGGTACCACAGTTCATTGAAACAGCTGATCAGTGGGGGTCCTGGGTTTTTGAGCCCCACTGATTAGTTTATTAATGACCTGAAAAACCTTTTAATTAGTTAACACCTGGGGCATTATTAACCCCTTAACGACCTTGGACGTACTATTACATCCTGGGCGCTAGGTACTTCGCGCACCAGGACGTAATACTACGCCCGAGGCCGGCCGCCCGCTCACTATCTGAGCGGGCGGTATCGGAACCGGGTGTTAGCTGTATCTGACAGCTAACACCCTACTCCATAACCCCCAGTCGGCCATAACTTCCGATCGGCGGTTTTAACCCCTTGGATGCCGCGGTCAAACATGACCGCGGCATCCAAGGGGTTCCGCCGTCTTGCCGACCCCCCCCCGGCACCCCCCGCGGCGAGATCGGGGGGTGCCGATATCTCTAATGTGCAGCCCGGGGTCTGCCAAGTGACCCCAGGCTGCCTGGAGCCCCCAGTACCTGGTTGATCCTGCCGAGACATCAGGAAGTCAGCGTTGTGTTTCCATAGCGCTGACTTCCTGTATAGGCTGTAAGACACGAGTATGCTCGTGTCTTGCAGTCTATAGTGCTGAGCCAGCAATCAAAGCATTGCTGGCTCAGGTGTCCTAATGGGACACAAGAAAAAGTAAAAAAAAAGTGAAAAAAAAAATTATAAAGTATGTGAAAAAAATTAATAAAAGAATAAAGCCCCAAAAATTCCCTTTTCCTATATAAAATGAATTATATAAAAAATAAGCCTAAAAATTAATAAAAACAATACATATTTGGTATCGTTGCGTCCGTAACAACTTGTACAATAAAACTGAAACCATATTTAATGTACACGGTGAAAGTCGGGGGGAAAAAAAAACGGAAAAAACCCACCAAAAGTAACGATTTTTCGCCATCTCACCTTACAAAATATGCCATAAAAAGTGATCAAAAAGTCATATGTACCCCAAAACAGTACCAATAAAAAGCACAGGTTGTACCGCAAAAAATAAGCCCTAAACCAACTCTCTAAACTGAAAAATAAAAATGCTACGCATCTTAGAAGATGGCAATGCAAAAAAAATTAATTTATGTCCCCAAATGGGTTTTTGTTCTGCAAAATTGGTATTGCATAAAAAAACATTATAAATGAGGTATCGCCGTAATCGTACCGACCCGCAGAATAAAGATAACATGTTACTTATGCTCTACGCTGCATGGTGAAAAATTTAAAAGATAAAACGCAGTGCCAGAATTGATGGGGTTGTTTTTTTATCCACCAAGAAAGAGTTAATAAAATTTATTTAATAAGTTGTAAGCACCTAAAAATGATGTCATTAAAAAATACATCTCACCCTGAAAACAACAAGCCCTTCATATGGCTACATCACCAGAGAAATAAAGAAAATATAACTCGTACAATGTGAAGGCAAAAACCCCAAAAATCGCCAAATCATTAGAGCATAACTGGCTGCGGCAGGAAGGGAATGTATAAGCTGTGCGAGCGTATATTAGGGTACACCCCAGATTTAGAGCTTACGAGGGATAATATACCAGAAGTGACTCCCAGAGTGACCCCCCAATAATAGGAACTACTGGGGAAATAGTAGGGAATTTAGTGTACCCAATGTACTACGCACAGATTACATATTCACTTTTCCCCATCCGCTGTGCAGTCACGTCTGGGATACTAATGCTCGCTACACCCCTTGATAAATTCTTTGAGGGGTGCAGTTTTCAAAATGGGGTCATTCCCTAGGGGATTCCACTTTACTGGTACTTTAGAGGCTCTGCAAACATGACATGGCATCCAGATCCCAAACATCTGAATCTGCGCTCCAAAAGCCATATAGCGCTCCTTCCCTTCTGTGCCCTACTGTGTGCCCAAACCGCAGTTTATACCCACATGTATGACACTGGTGTACCCAGGATAAGGTACTTAATGTGATATGTGGGTATAAACTCCTGTTTGGGCACAGCCGGGCACAGAAGGGAAGGAGCGCTATTTGGTTTTTGGACGCCATTGCACTTTTGCAGAGCTGAAATGCCAGTACAGTGGAATCCCCTGACATGTCACCCCATTTTGGAAACTATACCCCTGAAGGAATTTATCCTGGGGTACAGTGAGCATTTTTAACCCCCAAGTGTTGCTATAATTTATTATCCGCAAATGAATACGCAGCTGATGATGAAAGGTGAAAATGACAATTATTCCAGGAATACGACATTTCTGTGCGTAATATGTTGTGCCCGGCTTGTATCAGAGATGAACGCTCCAAAAGCTGTTGTGCCCGGGATCCCCGCTCACCAGTTTTTGGAGTGTGTGTCTGTGCAGACATAAGCTGGGCACAACATATTGGGCACTGAAATGGCGTATCTATAGAAAAATTTCATTTTTAACTTTTCATTATCAGCTGCGCATTCATTTTTGGAAATTAAAAGAATGCAACACTTAAGGGTTAATAATGCTCGCTACCCCACTTCATAAATCCCTTGAAGGGTATAGTTTCCAAAATGGGGTGACATGTCTGCGGATTCCACTTTACTGACAATTCATGGTCTCTGCAAAAGTGGCATGGTGTCCAAAAAGCAAACTGCTCTAAAAACCAAAATAGCGCTCCTTCCCTTCTGTGCCCGGCTGTGCCCAAACAGCAGTTTATACCCACATATGGCATTGTTAAGTACGTTATCCTGGGTACACCAGTGTCATACGTGTGGGCATAAACTGTCATTTGGGCACACAGCAGGGCGCAAATGTGAAGGAGCGCTATGTGCTTTTGGAGCGCATATTTAGATTGTTGTTTTTTTGGACGCCATGTCACATTTGCAGAGACCCTAAAATTGCCCCTACAAAATGGGGGTCACTTCTTGGGGAATTCCAATTTCCTGGCACCTCCAGGGCTCTGCAAAAATATCATGGCGACCAGAAAGTCCCTCTAAATCTGTACTCCAAAAGCTAAAAAAAACCACAGTGCTCCTTCCCTTCTGATCCCTGCTGCGTGCCCAAGCAGCAGTTTATACCCACATATATAATTTTTTTGTCCCCAGGATAGCCCACTTAATAGTTTTAGGAGTGCATGTCTCTGATGCCACAAAGTGGCCGCAACGTATTAGGCACTGAAATTGGATATTTCTTTAAAAACTTTAATTTTCACTTTGTACATTAATTTTTGGGAAGCATTTTTAGGCTCTAAGTGATAATACCCCTTGATACATTCCTTGAGGGGTGTAGTTTCTAAAATGGGGTCACTTTTGAGAGGTTTCCATTATATTGGTACTTTAGGGGTTCTGCAAATGCGACATGGCATCCAAAAACTATTCCAGCAAAATCTGCCCTCCAAAAGCTAAATAGCGCTCTTTCCATTTTTAGCCCTGCCATTTACCCATGCAGCAGATTACAATCACATATGGGGCATTTCTGTGTTCAGGAGAAATTGTGTAACGAACTTTGGGGTGCTTTTTCTCCTTTGTCCTCTTGTGAAAATGAAAAATTTGGGGCTAAATTGACGGTTTATTGGAATTTTTCATTTTAATGTCCCAATGTTAATAAAATCTGTGAAACAGCTGTGAGGTCAAAATGTTCACCATACCCCTAGATAAATTCTATAAGGGGTGTAGTTCCCAAAATGGGGTCACTTTTTGGGGGTTTGTATTATATTGGTACTTTAGGGGCTCTGCAAATGCGACATGGTACCTGAAAACTATTCCAGCAAAATCTGCCCTCCAAAAGCTAAATAGCGCTCTTTCCATTTTGAGCCCTGCCATGTACCCATGCAGCAGATTACAACCACATATGGGGCATTTCTGTGTTCAGGAGAAATTGTGTAACGAACTTTGGGGTGCTTTTTCTCCTTTGTCCTCTTGTGAAAATGAAAAATTTGGGGCTAAATTGACGGTTTATTGGAAAAAAAAGTAATTTTTCATTTTAATGTCCCAATGTTAATAAAATCTGTGAAACAGCTGTAGGGTCAAAATGCTCATTATGTCCCTTGATATGTTCTGTGAGGGGTGTAGTTTCCAAAATGGGGTCACTTTTAGGGGGTTTCCACTGTATTGGTACTTTGGGGGCTCTGCAAATGCGACATGGTACCTGAAAACTATTCCAGCAAAATCTGCTCTAAAAAAGCTAAATAGCGCTCTTTCCATTCTGAGCCCTGCCATGTACCCATACAGCAGATTACGATCACATATGGGGTATTGCTGTGTTTAGGAGCAATTATTTTGCAAACTGTGGGGTGCTTTTTCTCCTTTAACCCATTGTGAAAATGAAAACTTTGGGGATAAAGTGACATTTTAGTAATGTTTCATTTATACATCCCAGTGTTAGCAAAATCTGTGAAACGAATGTAAGGTCAAAATGCTCACTATATCCCTATATGAATTCTGTGAGGGGTGTAGTTTGCAAAATGGGGTCACTTTTTGGGGTTTTCCTTTGTATTGGTACTCTAGGGGCTTTGCAAATGAGACATGGCACCTGAAAACTATTCCAGCAAAATCTGCTTTTTAGACGCCCAGTGTCGCTCCTTCCCTTCCGTGCGCTGCCATTCGCCCAAACATCAGTTTACACCCACTTGTGGGGTATTTCCGTGCTCGGGAGAAATTGCATAACAAACTGTGAGATGCATTTTTTCCTTTAACCCTTTGTGAATGTGTTAATTTTAGGGCTAAATTAAGGAATTAGTGGGAAAAAATTAAATGTCTAAATTTCACCTCCATATTGTTTTAATTCCAGTGAAATTCTTAAAGGGTTAACAAACTTCCCAAATGTTATTTTGAATTATTTGAGGGGTGCAGTTTTGAAAATGGGGTGATTTATGGGGGTTTCTAATATATAGGCCTTTATAATCCTCTTCAGAACTGAAGTGGTCCCTAAAAAATTAGTTTGGGAAATTTTCTCGTAAATCTGCAAAATCGCTGTTACACTTGTAAGCCTTCTAACATCCAAAATAAATTACAGGACGATTAAAAGATGATGCCGATATAAAGCAGAGATATGGTAGATAATATGTATTAATGTATTTGGGTGGTATGACTATCTATCTGAAAAGCAGAGCATTTCACATTTTGAAAATTGCGATTTTTTTCAAAATTTCCATCAAATTTCCTATTTTTCTATAAATAAATACAAAAATATTCATTAGTGTTTACCACTAACATGAAGTACAATGTGTCACGAAAAAACAATCTCAAAATCACTTGTGTAAGTTAAGACGTCTCAAAGTTATTGCCATATAAAGTGACACATGTCAGTTTTGAAAAACGAGGCCTGGTCCTTAACGCACTTTTGGGCTGGGTCCTTAAGGGGTTAATAAGGGGCACTATTTATACCGGGTACACACGGACATTATTAATATAAAGATGCACTTGGGGGTATTATTCATTATGGGGGGTTATATCATATATTTTATAATTGGGGGTAGTAGCAGGATGGGGGCTTTGTGTAGTTGAGGACAATGTGGGTCGGGTGCCTGGAAAAGTGAGGAGCCAAAGATATTTGTGTTGCAAATTTTACAGAGCCAAGTCACAGCTGGAAGAAGTGGTCATGGCGGTCCAAAGGGAAGAGAAGGGAAATGTGAAGGATTAGTCAGAGACGTCACCTGTAAGTCACAAAATGTTACTGCCCTGTATTCATTTAGGTGAATAATTTATAGAGGATAAATACCTGATTGATGGGGGTCTGTCTGCTGAGACCCCCAATGAGCCTGAGAATTGGGTTTTTTCCCCCCACTGGGTGGGAATTCAGCCTGACCGCAGCCATATATATAGGTGTGTCGCTTGGTGGATGGATGAAACCGTGTGGCTCTCATTCACTTCAATGGGAGCGCTGAAGATACCCGAAGTCCAGTACTCAGCTATCTGCGCTCTCCTATTATAGAGAATGGGGGCCACGTATCCTCGTCCATTCACCAAGCAGAAGATGTGTGAAGTTATTGTCATTGTTAATGCCATGTTGTTGATCTGATACTGAAGTAATGCAGTAAGAAGAATTCTTAAAAACTGTTTCATAACTTTGTATATTGTGTATGTTGTGCGACGATAACAGTGTGTGAAGCTAGTAGCATGGAAAATCCATTTATTTTTTTTTTTGGGGGGGGCGTCATTCTATAGTCCGCCTCAGGCGGCAAAGAGGCTAGGTTCACCACTGGTACAGAGTAACTAAGGCTGGGGCTTCACAGCCATTTTGGTTATGAATCCTGTTGCATGACCCATAGTTGCCGTGTTGACCTGCAACATTTTCACTTACTGTATGTAAGTAAGTTGCAACCTCAGGATTCTGCAACTGCTGGATTTTTTGCAACTAGAAGTCACAGCACCATCCTTTGGGACACATTCACTCTCATTAATGAAGATGTCACAGAACGACAAAAAGATCTTTGGTTGTTAGTCACTAGAGTATAATGCTGTTTCATGGCCAAATCATTTATGTGTGCTGGTGTAATGCTATAACTTGTCAGATGTTTCCTTTTATTTGCTTCTTATGATCATGTGTTATAATCTTAACACTATCTAAGCATTCTAAAACTTCAATATAAGAACTAGCTGTAAGAGACATTATCATGACATGTCAGTTTTATTACATCCGCTACAGGAGACAGAGTTCTGTGCAAAGCTCACAGTTTTATCTGTGTCTAAATAGATGAAACCATGGTTTCCCAGAAGCTTCCTCTGTGCGTCTGTGCAGAAGCTGATAAGTAGAACATGATGCCTGTACAGATGCTGCTGTTCCCATACATGGAAGCAGCACTTGCACTATGTGTGCTTTCCTTGCCTGTACCCCATTGCTTCCTTGGGTGGAGCGCTTATGTTAGGATTTCAGGGATTCCTCAAGGACTGTAAGCCAAGATCACTTGATATTGAGCAGATCTTCATAATAAATATCTAGCAATTTCTGTTTACACTTGTATATGAGCAAGTAGCTATTCCAATGATTAGGAAGCGGTGGGAATATACGCAATTGGGATGCCTAGCAGCTACAAGACACAGATTGTCATGAGAAAAGTCCTACATTATGCACCTGTGTTTAACAATACGTCACTGTCTTTGTGACACGTAAACTGTACAATTTGGAAAGAAGGAAAATAGTAAAAACACCATTCTAATGATGTTAGTGGGGGGGGGATTTACTAAGCATTTCATATTCTGATATTAGTTTAAACTCAATTGCACAAATTTATTAAAGAGTAACTTTTATTTTTTCACAAATCCATAGTGCAGACGAAAATACCAAAGTTTGTAATATAATTTATCAAACAAAAGTGCCTGTTTCTTCACTTATTTGCCTCTGTTTTCCACTGATCAAATTTGTACAATAGAAGTCTATGAAGAGAGGAGGGGGAGGAAGAGGAGAACTCCATAAAGCAGAGAGACATTTGCTGTATAGAATGATTGTTTTCTTTAAGAACACAGAGGGGTTGTCAGGAATTATTACCCAGTTTTTCTCCTGACAGAAATAAATGCTGTAGACAGCTTCATATATATGACTCTCTCTCACCTTCCCCTCCTCCCCCTCTCCTCTCCATAGACTTCATTGTAATCTTATCTGCTTGTGTACAACTGAAACCATTCAGATACAAAGTAATGACAGGAGTGCTGTGGTGTAATGATAGGTTCTGAGGCTGTAGTGTATTAAATCAAAGCGTTGATACACTACAGCAGGGGTCGGCAACCCCTGGCACACGTGCCAAGAGTGGCACGCGAGGCTTATTTCTCTGGCACGGCAGCCCGAGTCCTCACCCAGCAGTTTCGATCGGACCTAACACGGCCGAAACGAAACTGCTATTATACTGTGGGGTCTCTTCAGACCCCAGAGTATAATAAGCAGAGCCCACGGGGAGGTGATCAAACATAAAAAACAATGTTACTCACCATTCCACGCTCCGCAGCTGCTCTGTGCTCTTCGGGCACTTCTGCCTGAAGTCAGCTGACAGGGCGTCAGGTGTCATGTCTGCATCTGGCGTCATTACGCATAATGACGCGACATCACCCCTGAGACCCAATGATCGGTAGCTAACTACAGGCAGAAGCGCCGAAGAGAACACAGCGGCTGAGGAGTGTGGAATGGTGAGTACATTGTTTTTTTATGTTTGTCACCTCTCTTCGCCCTCCACTTATTATACTCTGTGGCCTGAAGAGACCCCGCAGTATAATAATAGCTAGTGAGTGGCACAAATTGGAATATTATAAAAGTTAGACTATTATACTGTGTGCAGGGGCCACTATGGGACATAATACCGTGCGCAGGGGCCACTATGGGACATAATACTGGGTGCAGGGGCCACTATGGAACATAATACCATGTGCAGCTGCCACTATGGAACATAATACCATGTGCAGGGTCCACTATAGAACCTAATAATATGTGCAAGGTCCACTATGGGACATAATACCGTGTGTAGGGGCCACTATGGGACATAATACTGTGTGCAGGGGCTGCTATGGGACATAATGCCGTGTGCAGGGGACGCTATGAGACATAATACCATATGCAGGGGCCGCTATGGGACATAATACCATGTGCAGGGGCTGCTATGGGACATAATACTGTGTGCAGGGGCTGCTATGGGATATAATACTGTGTGCAGGGGCTGCTATGGGACATAATACTGTGTGCAGGGACTGCTTTGGCTGTGGGACATAATACCATGTGCAGGGACTAATATGGGACATTATTCTGTATAACGGTGTGTTTTCTGTATTAAGGATATGTTTTTGCACAGAAAACTCAGGCTTTGTTTGGTTTTTTTTTGTCAAAAAATGCACCAGTTTTACATTGAAGTAAAAGTTCCAGTGGCCTAAGAATATAGCTGCATCCAGAAACATAGTGTGTTTTCACCATAAAGATGCTGCCATACGGTGCTCCTGGACACATACATTTACCACTAATTGCGGGATGTACATGTACTTTCATTGCTTCTAATCGGAAAGTACAGCTGCATCCCAGGAAATAGCAGTAAACGCACGCGTCCTAAAGCATCTTGTGGCAGCACTTCTGTGTTATGGTTTGTAGTATATGACTTTAGTTTAGGGGTCGTCGGACTTACAATTATTGACCGGCACTGCGAGTACCTAATCTTTGATTTTTTAATTAAAAACGGTACGCCGAACAAAAAAGGTTGCCTACCCCTGCACTACAGCCTCAGCACCGTTTCAGCACCGAACAGTATAGACAAATCTAGCCATAAGACTTCAAGAATAAATATGTGAACTTGGATGGCACACTAAAGTCTATGTTCACAAATTCCAAAAGCATAGCTGGCAAAGTAGAGGGGCTTGAGGCCCTGGTCCAGGAGGAACACATTGATGTAGTTGGTGTGGCTGAGATGTGGCTTTTACATTCTTTCGGGGTCATGGTTCTGGATCATCTGCAAAGGGGAGGAAATTCATCAACTTATTGCAGGACAATTTTATGGTCCAGCTTGTAAAAGATCCAACTAGAGGGGATGTTCTGCTGGATACAATCATTTCTAATAATATGGGTATTGTTGGAAATGTCACTGTTGGCGAAAGCCTTGGTAATAGTGACCATAATCTAATCAGATTCCAGTTAAATTGTAAAAAAACAAACAAAGGTTGGGAGGGCAAAATCCCTCAATTTTAAAAAGGCCAATTTTCCCAGGTTGAGGGCTGCATTTCAAAATATAGACTGGGAGCAACTATTGTCAAATAGTGATGCCGGGGTTAATATATGTTGAGTAAGTAGATAACAAAATGTATACCCATAGAGAAAAATTATTAAAGTCTTAAATTAACCTCCCACATGGTTTACAGCTACAGTTAAAAGGGCAATACTCAATAAAAAACGGGCATTTAAAAAATATAAATCCGAAGGGTCAGCTTTGAGAATTACAAAGAGCTTAATAAAATCTGTAAAAGGGAAATAAAAGCAATACAAAACTAACCCTAAAATATTGTTTAAATATATAACTACAAAAAAACCAAGGACAGAACAAGTAGGTGCTCTAAATAATGATAATGGAGAGTTGGTCACCAGGGACCAAGGAAAGTAGAGCTACTAAATGGGTTCTTTAGCTCTGTGTATACTGAAGGACAGGGAGTAGTTGATGTAGGTGTCACCAATGCTGGTAATACAGAAACTAATATACTAAACTGGATAAACATAGAAATGGTCCAAACCAATCTAAACAAATTAAAAGCTCTTGTTACAAATGGATTATACCCATGAGTACTTAAAGGACTCAGTCCAGTCATTGCTGTACCATTGTTCTTAATTTTTAGGAATTCTTTAGTGACTGGTACAATGACAAGGGACTGGCGCAAGGCAAATGTCGTGCCTATTTTCAAAACGGGCTCTAGGTCTTCCCCAGGTAATTACAGACCAGTGAGGTTAACATCCGTTGTGGGGAAACTGTTTGAGGGGCTCTTAAGTGACTATATACAGGAGTATGTGGCTGTACATAATATTATAAGTGACAGACAGCATGGTTTTACTAAGGGCAGAAGTTGTCAGACTAACCTGATTTGCTTTTATGAAGAGGTGAATAGAAGTCTGGACAAAGGGGAGGTTGTGGATATAGTATTCCTGGACTTTGCAAAGGCATTTGACACTGTCCCTCAGACATTTAATGGGTAAAATCAGGTCCATTGGCTTGGAAAATATAGTTTGTAATTGGATTGAAAACTGATCAGAGGATCATAGAGTTGTGGTGCTTCAAAAAAGGATTATATGTCTTTTTAGAGCAAAATAGTCTTGATGCTTATGGAAATGTATAGAATACTTATTTCCTTCAGACTTGCCCTTTCCCATCCCCTGATTGAACTTGATGTACAATTTCAACTGTACTATGTTATCATATCTATATGTTTGACATCAACAGGATGTCTATCATAATATTATCAACAGGATGCCTATTGTACATAGCATTCTTTAAAGTGAATCTTCAATTTTTAACATCCTGTTTAAGGCTCAAAAATCTGCCCTGAATATCTTTTTTAATCTTTATAGTGATTGGAGTTTTATTTTTATTGATAGAGCGCTGCAAATCCCCTGAAGATAGAAGATTTGCTGACTTCCTGTGTCTGCCACTAGAGGGAGCTTAGGAGTTTTCCGTATACTGGGTTATTACTGAGTACAATGCACAACAATATGCGGCTCCTAAATTCCCTCTAGTGGTGGTGGAGAGATAGCTGACATTTTGTATTCTTAATCTGTATCCGTGGAAAGATTTGGAGCTCTATATATTAGGTAAATAACTGGCACACAGAATTGTAAACCTATTTAGATTAAAAAGGTATTTAAGGGTGGATATTTGCTTTAAAGCAAATAATTCAATGCCATTGGAGAGGTTCACCTACGAAACTGAAAAGGCAAAGTTAATATATAATCTGTCACTATCCCTTTAGTCTGATGTAAATAAATCCTAATAAATGAGTTGCTAAAACTTTGGCAGTATGTCATGGAAATCAGATTCCAAAGAGGCGTGCTACTTTATTATCATCTGTTTGTATAATTCTCCTTATGCTTTGTTGTTTCTCACTTGCTTTTTTCTTGAGTATCTATCTATAGAGTTACAGTAGGTTCACACCTGCGCCTGGGTTTCCATTCTTCGGGTCCGCTTGGAGACCCGAAGAACAGAAACCTAATCTGCTTAAAAAGCACCCGCGGAAACCCACCAACCCCATAGGCTATAATGGGGACCACGGAGTTTCCGCCCAAAAAATGCAGGTTCGGGGATGGAAACCCCAAATGGAATACAGGAACAGGTGTAACCTAGCCTAACATTGTTTTCTAGAAAGTGGACAGGCAGTCACTATAAAATGGTATAGTGTTATACTGTTATTTTACTGCAAGACTGAGTTAGTAAAGAAGGAAATATGCAACAAGGTATGTATCTAATTAATTAGACAATATCAATAATTGTATAATATAATTTTAAAAAATTAATCATTTTTATGATACAGCATTTTTCTGCCACCGACTCCACGACTCCGACTCAACAGCTCTGGTTTTTAACGACCGTCACTTGTATGCAAATACTGGAATAGAGAAAAAACAAAAGAATCATCGGCTAGCGCTAATAGTGTGATATTGTAGGATAGACTAATGTAAGTGTAAAGAGAAACAGGTGTATGCTCACCATGGACAGTTGTGGTAAGCTCACAACTGTGTGTTATTACACATGCACTTGAGAAATGGCTGTGTCCCAAAATACATTGTGTTTACTCCACTGCAATAAAGACTTCTATATTGGACCAGCGCTGCCTGCCTTTTTTATCTGGGGTACCCGTCCTCATCACCTGACGGTTTGATGCAAATCCTTTTTGATGGACGATAGAAATGGACTGGCGTACCCAAATTATCAAGAGACTTTTTCACAATGGAAATCTATGCCAGTCGTGAACTGTTGTAGATTTCCTGTATAACTCTTGCCAGTTTTCTGACATGAGTTCTAATAAAAATGCAGTGTTCACATATAGTTTTCGCACTGCATTTAATACAAAATATGCCAAATAATGTAACATTAACAACTGTATTCATAGGACAAAATGGGCCTTTGTTTTTCTATATAGGTAAGCATGATACACAGAGGCATACAGTATACCATGACAGCCTCCATCAGAGAAATACATACTGTATACTCTCGTCATTTACCTCCAACAAAAGACAAAAATAGTGTGCACAGAGCCTAAGTGGTATAGAATCTGACTGCTATTGCTCCCTACATTACAGTGAAGTAACTATTGATTAGTGGTTATATAGTGTCATTACATGGAGGCAGTCTCAACATTGATATACCTGCCAGCTCCCTCAAATTTGCTTGTCCTGGGTAAATTTTGCTTGTCTTGGGTGTACTCTGTCTAGAAAGGGGTGGAGTTTATGAAACCACATCCAAAACTAGGGACTCCCGCCTGATTTTGGATTTTCCTGGGGGAGAGAGCTTAAATGCTTCCTTTTTACCAACTAAAATGCAGTGCAGTCAGAAACAGTAACTGAATGTATGAAAGAGGATGTAGACTTAAATAAGTTGTATACTGTTCAGCAATTTTATCAAAGTCTACATTCACTGTGCTTTTATTAGAAATTCTGACATTTCCTGGAAAACATGACATGTATCTGTGGTTGGTTTTGTCTTTTTATGTAGATGAAAAGGATTTTCCAACATCAAAGGGGATTTTTCAACTCTAATACAAAAATCACAACCCAAAGCAGTCAGGGAAGAGAGTTCTTACCTTGTTACTTCCTGTCTTCTTCCTATACAAAAAGACCTTAGGACTCATTTATATGATGATTTTCCAGTTTTATGTTTGTCTTTTTTTAACTTTTATACCAGAAAAAAATATTCATAAAATTGGAACTTGGTATGTACTGTACATTGGGGAATTACTACAGTCTGCAGTTCAATATATATACAGTCATATGAAAAAGTTTGGGCCCCTATTAATCTTCATTTCAAGCCTGAAATATTACTGTCTGCAGTTCAGCCTATCATATATATATATCATATATATCTGGATACACAGATATATTATAGAACTAGAAATGAGGTTAGACTAATAGGGGCTGCAAACCAACAGTGGGACCGGGTAGAAGTAAGGGCACACTGAAGAAAGAGCCCCAAAACCCCCCTTCCGGCCCCAAACCCCCCCCCCCCCCCCCGCCCCCCCCCCCCCCCCCCCCCCCCCCCCCCCCCCCCCGCCCCCGCCCCCATTCTCCACAAATACAGTGGGTAGCAAGTAGCGGAATGCTGTGCTTTTTGGCGGCAAGCAAAAAGCCCTTTTGGAAGAACAAAAAAATCAACTGTTCACCAGTCCCAGGACCTTTCAAATATTTCTTGGTAGAACTGTGTTTGCAACCTCACGTTTTTTTTTTTTTCTTTTTCTTCCCCCCTTGTGAACCTGTGTTGTATCTCTGCATGCTGTGACACCGTCTGGAGCAAATAAAGCTGCTGAGGTCCCCCCCCACCCCCCCAGTTTTGAGCCTGAACTGCCCTGTCCCCCCGTGGGACTGAAGATCTTGGACACTGTGCTAACCATCATAGTCTGGAGACTAGTGAACAATCTCAGATCATTTGAGAGCTGTTTTGAGGACCTGATGCCCTCTTCAGAGGAGAAAAAAGGAGAAAAAGCAGATTGGTCACCAAACCTCATGATGGATATACATGGTATATATTCAAAGCTCAGTGAGGTCACAAAACCAATTTTGGCCAGTAGTCAGTAAAACGTAGTAGGAGTATTCAAACAATAAAAGAAGGGTACCCAACCCGGCAAAGGTTAATGCATATTGCACACTGAGTACAAACCCCCACCTGAAATAACGGTCCACAGATAGATACATGAAGTGGCGTTGCAAACACCAAAATAGAACAAAAATGATTAAGATTAATAGGGGGCCCGGGACTCAAGACGTATATATATATATATATATATATATATATATATAAAACAAAATTATGGTGCCCGTAGACGAACCAACGTAAGGTGGTAGGGACCGATACTGCGAAAGCGGTCAGACGACCCCGAGTATTTTCTTGGTAGAACTGTTTTGTGAACCCGCGTAGTATCCGCAGCTGTGGTGGAGAAATAAAGCCAGGCAGCCTGAACGCCTGTGGGGCGAGTTGGATGGGCTAACCATCAAGGGGAGAGTGATCCAGTGAGCTGTTAACCCCCAGATTGTCACTATTATACATGTATATACACTGTAACTCACCTCTCCAGCGCTCCGGCAGGCCCCAGGCCTGTTTGGTGATGTCCCAGATGTTAGCGGGCTCAGGCCGGTGACGCCCGATGTTAGCGCGTCATTTTGCGTCGCGACGCCGGCCTGGATCACGCGAGATCTGCTGCAACATTGAAGATGGCCGAAGTAGCGCAGCGGAGTGCTCCAGAACATGGAAGAGTTAAGTAGCATTGTTTTTTATGTTTGTATCCTACCCTGGGTCTCTGATCATTATACTGAAAAGACCCCACAGTATAATAATCGTTCATGGGTGTTCCACAATGGGGCATACTACTGTGTGCAGGGATCACTGTGGGACATACTACTGTGTGCAGGGGCCACTATGGGGCATAAAACTGTGTGCAGGGGCCACTATGGGGCATAATACTGTGTGCAAGGGCCACTATGCTGCATAATACTATGTGCAGGGGCCACTATGGGGCATAAAACTGTGTGCAGGGGCCACTATGGGGCATAATACTGTGTGCAGGGGCCACTATGTGGCATAATACTGTGTGCAGGGGCCACTATGGGACATAATACTGTGTGCAGGAACCACTATGGGGCATAATACTGTGTGCATGGGCCACTATGGGGCATAATACTGTGTGCAGGGGCAACTATGGGGCATAATACTGTATGCAGGGGCCACTATGGGGCATAATAGTGTGCGTAGGAATGCGGTTTGTGTGAGGGGGTTGGAGGGGGCAGTCCAGGGAGGGGGGTTGGGGGCGGTGGTTCAGGGGGGCCCCATGTCAAATGTTCGCCTTGGGGCCCAGCCATTCCTAGTTACGCCACTGGTCATGGCAATGCAGTCACTAGTAGAGAGGTCCTGTGTAGTATTTCAGCAGCAGTAGAGACTGGATAATCCTCTGTTTACTACCAATAATGGCTGACAAGATGCCCACCTTTTGGTTGTTACAGTCAAGAAAAGGGACCCAGCATATTAACCCAGCCCCACAGAATGATTCCAGTGACCCTAGCTTATCTAACAGTGTTTTCTCCAAGTGAATCAGGGCCTCTTTGCTGAGATATAGCTGTATATGTCAATCTGCAAATAAGCTCTTTGAAGCAATGAGGGTGTTACCAATGCTCCAAAGAGATAAGTGGCAACTCCATCATTGCTCCAAACAGCTCAATCGCATTTTGACAAAAACAGTGATATCTCGGCAATGGAGGCACCAATTCTCAAGGGGAAAACACTGTTAGATTCAGGTGACCCTAACCTATCTAACTGTGTTTTAATAAGCTGAGTTCTGGTGGCAGACTCCCTTTAATAAAGTATCCACATGACCTTAATAGCCTGAAGAATTAAATAAACAGGTTATTTAAGGTGAATGGTATAAAAAGTATACAAAAACCATATCAAAGATGGCATTTTACTATATACAAATGGGGGTGGAACAACTGATTGCTAGAGGGTGTTGGGTGTCAGACTACCACTGATCTGATATTGATAGTATAGACCATGAATATCCACCCCTTTGAGGCTCATACAGGACTGCTTAATATGCTGCTTAATATAATTATAGTAATACTGATAGTAAGGGTATGGAGGTGCCTTCGATGATCATCAGACTTTGAATGCAGGCAGAAAGAGGAGAGAAAGGGGCATTAAATTAGGGCTATATGTGAATGACAAAAAATATGACTAAGAGTAGGCAATGTGAGAACATAAAAAACAGTGTATAGGAAACACAAATGGCACCCATAAATAGAAGGTAGCCAGGACATAATTTTACTAAAATAACTTATACCTTCTCAATCTCCACTGCTTCTCTGTTCCCTGCCCATTCTGCAGCAATGATGTCACATACATCATTTACATGACTGCAGTCAATCACTGGCTTGATGTAATGCTTGCATGTATGACGCATGACCAGTGACTGGCTGCAGTGGTTACGTGAATGATGTACATAGAATCATCACTGCAGGACCAGTGGAGACCATTTGGGTGCGGGGGATTGCATGGGCTGAGTATTTACTTATTTATTTTAAATTCATTTTTATTTTATTTGTTTTATTTTTATATGCATTGCAATAAAGGGACAAAACAAGGTTTTATAAACAAAGTCAGTGGATAACACATGGAGAAGAGAATCTTAATGAAAGTCCTATTATTAAGAAGTAGGAGAAGAGCACTTCAGTGGGAAACTTGCTCCGTGTAGCAGTAATCTCACAGAGAAAGATGCTAGGTCTTAATAACAAATAGTCATGTGAACAAAACTTAGTTCAACCTGCGAGTATTTTTTTTTTTTTTTTTTAAAGCCACTATATACTATTTACTAAAAATGGACAAACCACTTTGTTCCTAGCTGGATTCGACCAGAATATTCCAAATTGTTTGTTTTTTACCGAAACCAAATAAATAGCTATTCATCTTGGACAACTAAAATGGCTGCAGCTATATGTATTGCACAGTGAAAATACAGTAGACACACGTGTCTGTGAGTCACTCTGATGTTCTGGTGTCACCTGACATCACTTAACAGCCTCTCAGCCAATAGTAAGTGGTTGGTGGACACCTTACAGTGCATTTCAGTGATGGTGGAAGAAGGGGATGGATTTGTTATTCATCACTGCAAGATCCAAAGAAATTACTCCATTTTTTGTTCTTTTAATTCAGATTTAACCAATTACAGGCACATTAGTGATTAAAATGATAGATAGGAGTGAAATAGAGTATTTGTGCTGTGTTAGCCTGTAATATAGACAGACAAAGGACACTTAACCGTTTTATTGGCAATAATCTGCCATACTGACACTCGTTGCCATAGCTAGCACAACTGCCACCCCTCAGCCAGACATGTCCTGCGCCTGGTCTATCATATTAGTCCCTGCTGCAATGCCACACATGTTGCCACAGCTACCACCACACAGCCAGATATATCCTTGTGTTGGTGCCACAGTGTTGGAGTAAAAAAAAATATTTCACATCTGGTCTCATAAAGGGATAATTTGTAGTGACCTTTTAGTGACTCCCTGGTTTAATAATGAGTCTGTGGGTAGAGTAATTTTACAAAAAAAAAACTTGCTGACAGCTTTACGCTAGGTCCACACTAGCACCAGGCTCTCCGTCATTCAGGTCGGACCAGTGCAACAGCAGTTACACAAGGAGACTATAATTGACTATACACCATTGACTATAATGGAGTCCGCCAAATGTCTGCTGTTTCCAAACTGAAAGCGGCCGAGAAAAAAATCCTCTTTACAGGTCTTTTTTTCTCTTACGATTTTTGGTGGTCTCTGCGACACAGTGTCCAAAAATCATTATGCAGGTCTGGTCTTGTTCATGTAGTAAACACTATGTGCACCAGAGAATCAAAAAGGAGGGGAGCACATAGCTTCACACTAAAGCTGTCAGTAAGTTACTAAAAAACATTACACTACACAAAGTCTCATTTTCATATGGGGGGCTCAATTTATTTTTTACTAATGTGCTTATATAATGCTAATGTAATTAAAACAAACTACTACAATATAACTTGTTCCACACAAATGAGGCTTTGTGCAGATATATAAACATAAAAAGAAGGTTATGAGTACTTACTTGCTGTTGGGTATATGAAAAAAATAGAGTCTGCAACCTGAAGAAATTGGTTAAAAATGTATTTTTAACAAAAAGGAACTGGCATTGACCCAAGATATTTTCTCTCTCTAAGATCATATCTTCATGCTACTCAGACTTAATTTAACCTCCTCAATATCAACTGAATTGATACAGAAAATTGCGGTTGACCTGATCTCTACCTTTATGTAACTGTTTGTCCACTTAGCCAATAAGAAGCTGATGTTTCCTGTGGTCAAGTGGCAGTCATTTCTGAGACTGTCCCAGCAGGCGATATGAGGAAGGAAGTTTCTGGCTACATAAGATTTCACAGACAGAATTTGGAGCCAGGAGCTTAGTATGTGCAAGTTGGGCAACAATTTTGAGACAGTTATCTTGATCAGAAATTAAAACCCTCCTCTACTTTGTAACATATGCATATCTCTATCTGAAAGGCCAGGCAAGGAAATAGTGACTGTTCTTTCAGTGGTAAAGGAATTACCAGTAACAGGAAGTAAAGATATGACTGATAGCAGTGTGATGCCTTGTTCACTAAATAGCAAAATGACTTGCTCTACGTTGTGACCTTTTGATTGAACCTCGAAATTAAGTTAATAACCATGGCACAATTTATAACTTAATAAAATATTTCTTTCTATAAATATAGTTCTATTTTTTGTAGGTGAATAATTTAATTGAACAAAATTCCACCATAAAAAGAAAATTAAGCAACCTGCATTGATGGACTCAGTTATATACTTATATTATAAGCTGGGTAGTATTAGAAGGCTTGTGGTGTATCAATGAAAGTTATTACCTATCCACCCCATGTCAATGGAGTGATAAGTCGTGTCTGCACATTGCTGTGCTGTTCATTCCCAGGAGGGCTGAAGATGATATCCGAGGACTGTATTCAGCAATCTCTGGCAGCCCATAGAGAATGAATAGAGCACAAGGTAGAGACAGGACCCCATTTTTTGGATTGGTGGGTGTCCCAGGGATCAGAACCTGACCAATCAACAAGCTATGACCTATCTTATGAATAACTCATAACTTGCTTACACTTTTAAGGTTGATAGAGGGCTATGGACAAAAAGGAATGGTGGAGTCCCACCCAGAACATCCTTTATAACTGAAACATTTAAAAAAAAAAAAAAATGAGAGAAAAATATATGTTGGCCTTTTTGGTTGATTAGAATCACCCAACTGTTTTGCCAAGTTTTATCAACACAGGTTCTAGATACACCTTAAAGAAGGCCGGTCAATTAGGATATAATGCAATTTTATTTAAAATAGTATAATGACAAATCAGTTATGGTAAAATGATAGTATACCTGTGATAGAATAAATTGATTACAAGAAATAGTGTGATATTGCGTACACTTTTGTAAAAATGCTATATACAAAGATTAAGATACAGAAATTACTTACAAACATCACCAAGAGTTTATCTGCCCGGAAACATCAACCGTGGAAGCGACCAGCGAAGGCAGAGAGCCCTTGGGAAACAACACTGTGCAGAGCGTCCTCTACACATGGGTACAGAGCTTATGACTTCATTAGTGCCACTTCAACTTCTTATATCCATTAAACAAAATGGCTGATGCAACCTACTGTTGCATGAGCTTGAACTGCGCAGGTGCTGTTTGTCTACCTCATCCAGTACCATGGAGTGCTAAAGCTTCAGATAAGGTATCCAAAACAACCTCCAGAAAATGATAATAGGCTCCTGGGTGAGAAAGGAGCGACACTGGACGTTTGAAAAGCAGATTTTGCTGGAATAGTTTGCCTGGCCATGTCTCATTTGCAGAGCCCCTAGAGTACCAATACAAAGGAAATCCCCAAAAAGTGACCCCATTTTGGAAACTACACCCCTTTCAGAATTTATCAAGGGGTATAGTGAGCATTTGAACAGCCTTTTCACAGATATTAATAACATTGAGATGTGTAAATGAAAAATTATTAAAATGTCACTTTATCCCCAAAGTTTTCATTTTCACAAGGGGTTAAAGGAGAAAAAGCACCCCACAGTTTGTTAAACAATTTCTCATGAACTCGGCAATACTCCATATGTGGTCATAATCTGCTGTATGGGAACATGGCAGGGCTTGAAATGGAAAGAGCGCTATTGGGCTTTTGGAGGGCAGATTTTGTTGGAATAGTTTTCGGGTGCCAAGTTGCATTTGCAGAGCCCCTAGAGTACCAATACAATGGAAACCCCCAAAAGTGACCCTGTTTTGGAAACTACACCCCTCACAGAACAGATCAAGGGATATAATGAGCAGTTTGACCCTACAGCTGTTTCAAAGATTTTATTAACATTGGGACGTGAAAATGAAAAATTACTTTTTTTTCCAATAAACCGTCAATTTAGTCCCAATTTTTTTATTTTCACAAGAGGATAAAGGAGAAAAAGCGCCCCAAAGTTTATTACTCAATTTCTCCTGAACACGGCAATACCCCATATGTGGTTGTAAACTGCTGTAGGGGTACATGGTGGGGCTCGGAATGGAAAGATTACTATTTGGCTTTTGGAGGGCAGATTTTGCTGGAATAGTTTTCAGGTGCCATGTTGCATTTGCAGAGCCCCTAAAGTACCAGTACAATGGAAACTCCCAAAAAGTGACCCCATTTTAGAAACTAAACCCCTCAAGGAATTTATCAAGGGGTATTATCATTTTGAGCCCAAGAGTGCTTCCCAAAAATTAATGTATAAAGTGAAAGTTTAAATTTTTAAAGAAATATGCCATTTCGGTGCCCAATATGTTGCGCCTAGTTTTTGTCATCAAAGACATACACTCCTAAAACTATTAAGTGAGCTATCCCAGGTATAAAGAAATTGTATATGTGGGTGTAAACTGTTGCTTGGGCACACAGCAGGATTCAGAAGGGAAGGAACAGTTCGTTTATTAGCTTTTGGAGTACAGATTTAGAGAGGTTTTCTGGACGCCATGTTGTTTTTGCAGAACCCTGGAGGTGCCAGTAAATTGGAATTCCCCAAGAAGTGACCCCATTTTGTAGGGGTAATTTTAGAGTCTCTACAAATGTGATATGGCGTCCAAAAACCAACAATCTAAATCAGCGGTCCAAAAGCTCCTTGACATCTGCGCCCTTCTGTGTGCCCAAGCGGCAGTTTATGCCCACATGTATGACACTGGTGTACCCAGGATAACATATTTAACAACGCCATATGTGGGTATAAACTGCTGTTTGGTAACAGCCGGGCATGGAAGGGAGGGAGTGCTATTTTGGTTTTTGGAGCACAGTTTGGTTTTTGGACATCATGCCATTTTTCCAGAGCCCCTGAATTGTCTGTAAAGTCAATCCCGCAGACACGTAATCCCACTTTGGAAGGTACACCCCTCAAGGGATTTATCAAGTGGGTTAGCGAGCATTTTTAACCTTTGAGCGTCGCATTAATTTAATTTCCAGAAATGAATGTGCAGCTGATAATGAAAAGAGAAAATTGCAATTTTTTTCATTGCCATTTCAGTGCCCCATATGTTGTGCCCAGCTTGTGTCAGCAGAGACACACACTCTAAAAACTGTTAAGCGGGGATATCGGGCACAATAGCTTTTGGAACGTTTATCTCTGATACAAGCTGGGCACAACATATTACGCACTGAAATGAAGTATTCCTGGAAAAATTGTCATTTTCACCATCAGCTGCATATTCGTTTCTGGAAAATTAATTAATGCAACACTTGCGGGTTAAACATGTTCACTGTACCCCTGAATAAATTACTTCAGGGGTGTATTTTCCAAAATGGGGTCACGTGTCAGGTAATTCCACTTTACTGGTGTTTGAGCTCTGAAAAACTGTAATGGTGTCCAAAAACCAAACTCTAAATCTGTGTTCCAAAAACCAAAATAGCACTCCATCCCTTCTGTGCCCGCTTGTGCCCAAACAGCAGTTTATACCCACATATGACATTAAGTATGTTACCCTGGGTACACCAGTGTCATGTGGGCATAAACTGCAGTTTGGGAACACAGCAGGGCGCAGATGTGAAGGAGTGCTACAGTGCCTTGCGAAAGTATTTGGCCCCCTTGAACTTTTCAACCTTTTGCCACATTTCAGGCTTCAAACATAAGGATATAAAATTAAAATTTTTTGGTGAAGAATCAACAACAAGTGGGACACAATTGTGAAGTGGAACAAAATTTATTGGTTATTTTAAACTTTTGTAAAAAATAAAAAACTGAAACGTGGGGCGTGCAATATTATTCGGCCCCCTTAAGTTAATACTTTGTAGCGCCACCTTTTGCTACGATTACAGCTGCAAGTCGCTTGGGGTATGTCTCTATCAGTTTTGCACATTGAGAGACTGAAATTCTTGCCCATTCTTCCTTGGAAAACAGCTCGAGCTCAGTGAGGTTGGATGGAGAGCGTTTGTGAACAGCAGTTTTCAGCTCTTTCCACAGATTCTCGATTGGATTCAGGTCTGGACTTTGACTTGGCCATTCTAACACCTGGATACGTTTATTTTGAACCATTCCATTGTAGATTTTGCTTTATGTTTGGGATCATTGTCTTGTTGGAAGATAAATCTCCGTCCCAGTCTCAGGTCTTTTGCAGACTCCAACAGGTTTTCTTCCAGAATGGTCCTGTATTTGTCTCCATCCATCTTCCCATCAATTTTAACCATCTTCCCTGTCCCTGCTGAAGAAAAGCAGGCCCAAACCATGATGCTGCCACCACCATGTTTGACAGTGGGGATGGTGTGTTCAGGGTGATGAGCTGTGTTGCTTTTACGCCAAACATACGTTT